>CM069145.1:54116741-54554241 GCA_035221665.1 Okamejei kenojei | reverse complement strand
ACTCTTTCTAAGACTTTTGACAATATGCTGGCTAAAGCTATGGGCCTGTAATTATTTAGACTGCCTACTTTACCCGCTTTGTCCTTAATAACCGGCACTAACAGGACAGACAACATTGAGTCTGGTAACATGCCATGAATCATAAAGCCAGTAAAACAAATAGCTAGGAGAGGAGCTATCCTCATACTCGCATACTTAAGATGTTCAGCAGAGATATGATCCAAGCCACTTGCTTTGTTGTTGGAACAGCTTGTTCATGGCATGATACACCTCATGTGACATAATCACCATCGAGTCATTATCTCAATATTGTCCACCCTATACAAGTCACCTTGGACACAGTTGAATAAAGTGCTATAATGTTGTCGCCATAACTCCGCGATATTAGCCGTTCCGGAGATTCCATCTACAGTACATGGTAGAGGTGTTTTGCAACTGCTAAGAGCTCTCACTTTCTTCCAAAAATCTGTAGCATTGTTACTTAGCAGCTTCTTAGCCATGGAATCAGCCCTCATAGCTTGCTCGTTTTTACAGATGAAGCGAACAGCATACTTATACCTTGCATTAGTGAGCTTCTTGTGCTCAAACACAGGCCCCTGTCTGGGTCTACCTGCCATAGCCCATGCTTTGGTGGCTTCACGGGCTTCAGTATGATACTCAGCTACATACTGATTCCAGCCAGGTCTGATGTTATGTGTCTTATTTTTATGCTTGCAGTAGGGCTTACTGCCTACATATAAGGCGCTTACTATATCATTATACATGGAGCAGATATCTCTCCTAGGCTTCATATCTTTACAATTAACATTACTATATATGTGTGTATATATATATCTATATATATATATATATATATATATATATATGTGTGTGTGTGTGTGTGTGTGTGTGTGTGTATATATGTGTATATATATATATGTATATATATGTGTGTATATATATATGTGTGTGTGTGTGTGCATATATATATATGTATATGTGTGTGTATATATATGTGTGTGTGTGTATATATATATGTGTGTGTGTGTGTGTGTGTGTGTATATATGTGTGTGTGTGTATATATATATATATATATATGTGTGTGTGTGTATATATATATACAGTGGCTTGAAAAAGTATTCATACCCATTGAACTTTTCCACATTTTGTCACGTTACATCCAGAAACGTAAATGTATATTATTGGGATTTTATGTGATAGACCAACACAAAGTGGTGCATAATTGTGAAGTGGAAGGAAAATGATACATGGTTTCAATTACAAATTACAAATAAAAAACTGAAAAGTGTGGCGTGCAAAAGTATTCAGCCCCCTTGAGTCAATACTTTGTAGAACCACCTTTCGCTGCAATTACAGCTGCAAGTCTTTTGGGGTATGTGTCTACCAGCTTTGCACATCTAGAGACTGAAATGTTTGCCCATTCTTCTTTGCAAAATAGCTCAAGCTCAGTGAGATTGGACGGAGAGCGTCTGTGAACAGCAATTTTCACGTCTTGCCAGAGATTCTCAATTGGATTTAGGTATGGACTTTGAATGGGCCATTTCAACAAATGAATATGCTTTGATCAAAACGATTCCATTGTAGCTCTGGCTGTATGTTTAGGTGAACCTCTGCCCCAGGCTCAAGTCTTTTGCAGACTCTAACAGGTTTTCTTCCAAAATTGCCCTGTATTTGGCTCCATCCATCTTCTCATGAACTCTGACCATCTCCTCTGTCCCTGCTGAAGAAAAGCACCCCCACAGCATGATGCTGCCACCACCATGTTTCACAGTGGGGATGGTGTGTTCAGGGTGATGTGCAGTTGTTAGCTTTCCACCACATAGCGTTTTGCATTTAGGTCAAAAACTTCAATTTTGGTCTCATCAGACCAGAGCACCTTCCTCCACATGTTTGCTGTGTCCCCCACATGGCTTGTGGCAAACTGCAAACGGGACTTCTTATGGCTTTGTTTCAACAATGGCTTTCTTCTTGCCATTCTTCCATGAAGGGCGATTTGTGGAGTGCACGACTAATAGTTGTCCTGAGGGCAGATTCTCCCACCTGAGTTGTGGATCTTTGCAGCTCCTCCAGAGTTACCATGGGCCTCTTGGCTGCTTCTCTGATCAATGCTCTCCTTGCCCGGCCTGTCAGTTTAGGTGGACGGCCATGTCTTGGTAGGTTTGCAGTTGTGCCATACTCTTTCCATTTTCGGATAATGGATTGAACAGTGCTCCGTGAGATGTTCAAAGCTTGGGATATTTTTTTATAACCTAACCCTGCTTTCAACTTCTCCACAACTTTATCCTTGGCCTGTCTGGTGTGTTCCTTGGGCTTCATGATGCCAAAGGAACATGGTTTGTTCACTAATGTTCTCCAACAAACCTCTGAGGCCTTCACAGAACAGCTGTATTTATACTGAGATTAGATTACACACAAGTGGACTCTATTTACTAATTAGGTGACTTCTGTAGGCAATTGGTTGCACTGGATTTTATTTAGGGGTATAAGAGTAAAGGGGGCTGAATACTTTTGCACGCCACACTTTTCAGTTTTTTATTTGTAAAAAAATTTGAAAACCATGTATCATTTTCCTTCCACTTCACAATTATGCGCCACTTTGTGTTGGTCTATCATTTAAAATTCCAATAAAATGCATTTACGTTTGTAGTTGTAACGTGACAAAATGTGGAAAAGTTCAAGGGGTATGAATACTTTTGCAAGCCACTGTATTTGTGTGTGTGTGTGTATATATGTGTGTGCGTGTATATATATATATGTGTGTGTGTGTGTATATATGTGTGTGTGTGTGTGTGTGTGTGTGTGTATATATATATATATATAGAGCGAGAGAGAGAGATACATACACACGTAAACAAACAAACAAGAATAATGCAATTAGACAAAACCAATACTCCCAAGTCTCCGTAGTTCAGAGTTCATTTGGAGATTGTAGAGTTTAACAGCCTGATGGCTGTAGGGAAGAAGCTGTTCCTGAACCTGGACGTTACAGTTTTCAGGCTCCTGTACCTACTTCCTGATGGCAGGAGTGGTGAATGTGTGGCCAGGGTGGTGTGGGTCTCGGATGAGCTCTGATGACTCCTGTAGAACCCTTTGCTGGTGGGGAGGTTAGTACCCGTGATGGACTGTGCATTGTTCACATCTCCTTGCAGCCTTCTTCTCTCCTGGGCAGTCAAGTTGCTGAACCCGGCCGTGATGCAACCAGACAACATGGTCTCCACTGTACCCCTGTAGACGTTCAGGAGAGTCCTCTCTGGGCGGAACAGTGGTGCAGCGGTAGAGATGCTGCCTTGCAGCGCCAGAGACTCGGGTTCGATCCTGACTACGGTGGCTTGTCTGTACTGACTTTGTACGTTCTCCTCGTGGATTTTCCCCGGGAACACCGGTTACCTCCCACATTCCAAGGATGTACAGGTTTGTAGGTTAATTGGCTTGGGTACAATTGTAAATTGTCCCCGGTGTGTGTACAATAATGTGCGGGGATCGCTGGTCGGCACGGACTCGATGGGCCGAAGGGCCTGTTTCCGCGCTGTCTCTCTAAACTAAACTAGACTAAACATACCGAATCTCCGCAATCTTCTGAGGAAGTAGACAGGTGTCTAGACAGGTACAGGTTTGGAGGGATAGGGACTGTAGAAGTGTAGAAAACAGGTGCAGGAGTAGGCCATGCAGCCCTTCGAGGCAGCACCGCCATTGGCTGATCATCCAAAATCAGTACCCTGTTCCTGTATTCCCCCCATATCCCTTGATTCCGTTAGCCCTAAGTGCTACATCTAACTCTCTCTTGTATACATCAAGAATGTATAAAATCACCATGAATCGCCAAATGCGGGCAGGAGGGACTAGCGTCGCTGGGGCATGTTGGCCGGTGTGGGCAAGTTGGGCTGAAGGGCCTGTTCTCACACTCTATGGCTCGATAACTCTTAAAGTAGAGGCGTTGATGGGGTTTCGTAGATAATTGCATCCGTGTGCTGGTGCTCTCTCTTAGAAACTCTTATCCCCGAAGCCTGTGTTCATGTCCCCCAAGCCTCAATGAGCACGTTTCGGATGTCGATGCTGTTTATAACGTGGCCTTTATCCCCCTCCCATCTTGTGTTGCAGTGAAGAAGTCTTTCCTCGGACAGAACAAGTCACTATGGGGCCCCCTGGAACTCGTGGAGAAACTCTGCCCTGAAGTTGCGGAGATTGTAACAAGTGTGCGTGACCTGCCCGGGTTAAAGTAAGGAATTTAAGCGCCTGTCCCACTTACGTGTCCTTGGCACGCAAATTACGCGACCTCGTGTTCGCGTTGAGGCGCACGGGCATCGTATGGCCGCGCGGGGCCGGTCCCACTGAGAAGCGCGGAGGGGTAGGTAGTTGTGCGCGACATCGCGCGGGGCTCCGAAATTTTTGTAGCGAAGGAAATCTTCGCGCGCCAACGGCCTGTCGCGTAACTGACGGCCAAAGTGGGACAGGCCCAAGACCCTGGCGCGGCGCAACGTCTCACCTCCAACAGCAGCAGAAGCAGGCAAACGATCGCCGAGCTCGGCCTGGGGCTCACGGCCGTTGCTGTCTGGATCCGCCCCCACTTCTACTCCCAGAGCAGGGCCAAGAAAATTGGAGAGAGACACAAAACGCTGGAGTAACTCAGCAGGACCGGCAGCATCTCTGGAGAGAAGCAATGGGTGACATCTCGACACGAAACATCACCCATTCCTTCTCTCCAGAGATGCTGCCGGTCCAGCTGAGTTACTCCAGCTTTGTGTCCATCTTCAAATGACGTCACGCGCTCCAGACGGCTGTGCGTGCGCATGAAATCGCGTGCGACCTTCGCGGGACTGTCGCGGCTCAACGCAACAGCGAGGTCACGTAATTTGCGTGCCAAGGACACGTAAGTCTCGCAAATGGAGGTAGTAGAAATGCTAAAATATTAAAGGAAAATTGGTCTGATTTTCTCTTTCTGCCAAATAGTTTGGTTGAGTATAGACGTTGGGAGGCCATGTTGCAGCTATATATACTGTAAGGCGTTGGTTTAGTTTAGTTTAGAGATACAGCACAGAAACAGGCCCTCTGGCCCACCGTGTCCACACTGACCAGCGATTGCCGCACACTATAGGGCCCGTCCCACTTTCATGACCTAATTCACGACCATTTTTACTCGTGGACATTTTTCATCATGTTGAAAAAACGCCCCGACCTACTTGATGCCACGAGTCCCTAGACTAGCATCATGACCTACCTACGACCCCCCTATGACCTCGTGATGACCATGCTGCGAGTATGAGTCAAGGCCAAACATGGCAGAGGTCAAAGTCAAGTCAAGAGAGTTTATTGTTGTGTGTCCCTGACAGGACAATGACATTCTTGCTTTGCTTCAGCACAACATAGTAGGCATTGACTACAAAACAGATCAGTGTGTCCATATACCATTATATACGTAAATACACACATGAATAAATAAATTGATAAAGTGCAAATAACAGATAAAGGGGTATTAATGTTTAGAGCTTTGTCTGAGCCAGGTTTAATAGCCTGATGGCTGTGGGGAAGTAGCTATTCCTGAAGGTCGTGAATTAGGTTGTGAAAGTGGGACAGGCCCTTAACACTATCCTACTCACACTAGGGACAATTGTACACTTAAAGCAAGCCAATCAACCCACAAACCTGTACGTCTTTGGAGTGTGGGGGGACAATGAGGATCTCTGAGAAAACCCACGCGGCCACGGGGAGAACGTGCAAACTCGGCACAGATAGAAGCACCCGTGGGCAGGATCGAACCCGGGTCTCTGGCGCTGTAAACCGGCAGCTCCGCCGCTGCGCCACCGTGACGCCCCAGTTGGTGAGGCCGCATGTAGAGTATTGTGTTCATTTCTGGGCACCTCCTCACAGGAAGGATGTTGTCAAGTTGGAAAAGGTGCGGAGTCGGGATGGAACCCGGGTCTGTGGCGCTGAAGAGGCAGCTGCTCTACCAGCTGGCGCTGCCCTGAGGGTCAGCATCAATGAAGGGCAGAGATTCTAATCTCAGTGGGGAAGTGGCTAATGAGGAACAATTCTTTTATGTAGTTAGAGGATGGCGTGGTCGTTTAGTTTAGTTTAGAGACACAGCGTGGAAACAGGTCCTTTGGCCGACCGAGTCCGCACCGACCAGTGATCCCCGCACACTAGTTCTACCCCAGACACTAGGGACAATTTACAGAAGCCAATTAACGGGCAACCCTGCACGCCTTTGGAAAGTGAGAAGAAACCGGAACACCCGGAGAAAAGCCATGCGTGGCACAGGGAGAACGTACAAACTCCTGTACAGACAGCACCCGAGGTCGGGATCGAACCCGGGTCTCTGGCGCTGTAAGGCAGCTACTCTACCGCTGCATTACAATTGCAGCCTAGTAATTGCTTAATTACTTACTTACTTTTATTACAGACACAAGATCCAGATAAAAGACAGGACATTACATAGAATAAATTGCATACAGAAGCACAATAAGTTACTTACATAAGCACAATAGATAATAGACAATAGGTGCAGGAGTAGGCCATTTGGCCCTTCGAGCCAGCACCGCCATACAATGTGATCATGGCTGATCATCCACAATCAATACCCCGTTCCTGCCTTCTCCCCATATCCCCTGACTCCACTATTTTTAAGAGCCCTATCTAGGTCTCTCTTGAAAGCATCCAGAGAACCTGCCTCCACCGCCCTCTGAGGCAATAATTTACATACAAAAGCACAATACATGGTTTAAGATTAAGAATTTAAAAAAATCAGTGTCCTACAACTAGACAACTGTACCAATGTCTACACAGCTGGGATTGGTTGCGTGTAGTGCTAAACCTTATGTTTGATGAGGCCAAAATGATTTCATTTTCAGACTCAATAATCTGGCAAATAAATGTATACATAAGATTTCTTAAGACAGTTTGTAAAGTATTGACTCCTGCAGCCACAGACATTTCACGTGCACGACACCATCTAGGTCTCTTAAGTAATATTCTCATGGCATCATTATAAGCTGCATTATTGGTCTCTGTAAGCTTGACAGTTGTGGCTGCCATTCCTTTGCAGAACCCCGCTGGGGCGAGCTCGGGCCTGGTTAAGGCTTGCCATGATGCAGAAAAAACTGGCGGATTACCTGCGCATCATTGTCTTCAGGAAAGACCTCTTTAGGTGGGTCTTGTGTTTCTCCACCATTACTCCGTGTGATGAAGAGTGGGAGGGTTGGGAGATATAAAAGGACTGCACAAGCTAGATGCAGGAAAAATGTTTCCAACGTTGGGACCAGGGGCCACAGTCTTTGAATAAAGGGGATGCCATTTAAGACTGAGGTGAGAAAAACACTTTTTCAGCCAGAGAGTTGTGAATTTGTGGAATTCCCTGCCACAGAGGGCAGCGGAGGCCAAATCACTGGATGGATTTAAGAGAGAGTTAGATCGAGCTCTAGGGGCTAGTGGAGTCAAGGGATATGTGGAGAAGGCAGGCACGGGTTATTGATTGGGGACGATCAGCCATGATCACAATGAATGGTGGTGCTGGCTCGAAGGGCCAAATGGCCTCCTCCTGCACCTATTTTCTATGTTTCTATATTGATCTGTGAGAGTCTGATGCAACAGTCCCAGCGATGATTGGGTTAATGAACGAAGAGCGTTTGACGGGACTGGGCTTGTACGTCGTCCATCTCCCTCCATTCCCCACATATCTACGTAACTATACAAAAGATAGAAAAGCCAACCTCCTATCAACCCCCCCACCCCCCTCACCTGTATTACCTGCCAGGTGTGTGGGAAGGAACTGCAGGTGCCGCCTTAAACCGATGAGAGACACAAAAAGCTGGAGTGACGCTGCGGGTCAGGCAGCATCTCTGGAGAGAAGGAATGGGTGACGTTTGGGGTCGAGACCCTTCTTCAGACTGAAAGTCACCAGAAAGGGAAACAAGATATGGACGGTGAAGTGGACAGATACAGAACAAGTGGTTGAAAGATATTCAAAAAAGTAACAATGATAAAGGAAACAGGCCATTGTTAGCTGTTTGCTAGGTGAGAACGAAAAGCTGGTGTGACTTGGGTGGAACTTGAACTTGAGGGAGGGAGTGCCGGGGTTACTTGAAGTTAGAGAAATCAATATTCAAGCTGCCCAAACAAGATGCTCTTCCTCCAATTTGCGTTTAGCCTCACTCTGACAATGGAGGAGGCCTTGGCCACAAAGGTCAGTGTGGGAATGGGAGGGAGAACTGCCAGGTTACGTCCTGTCCCATCTCTTGCAACTCTCTCCCCTCCACCTCATCTTACAATCAGTCTGAAGAAGGGTCCTGACATGAAACATCACCTACCCATGTTCCGCAGAGACGCTGCCTGACCTGCTGAGTTACTCCAGAACTTTTGTGTCTGAAGAAGGGTCCCGACTAGAAACGTCACGTTATCCATGACCCGCTGAGTTACTCCAGTACACCAGGTCCACACATCTGCAGTTCCTTGCTTCTCCAACTTGGCTTAATAATCACCGTGGACATCATGAGCTGAAGGACCTATTCTTATGCTGTACTGTTCTGAAGAAGGGTCTCCACCCGAAACGTCACCCATTCCTTCTCCAGAGATGTTGCCTGTCTCGCTGAGTTACTCCAGCATTTTGTGTCAATCTTCGGATTAAACCAGCATCTGCAGTTCCTTCCTACACTCTACTGTTCTACGTTCAGTGTAGTTCAGATTTAGGAAACGGGCCCTTCAGCCAACCGTGTCCGCGGCAACCAGCGATCCCGCACTCCAGTGCCATACGACACACGCACAGGGACAGTTTACAATTTTACCAAAGCCTATTAACCTACAAACCTGTACGTCTTTGGAGTGTGGGAGGAAACCGGGACACCCGCAGAAAACCCACGCAGGTCACGGGGAGAAGGTACAAAGTCCGTACAGACGGCACCCGTAGTCGGGATCGAACCCAGGTCTCTGGGGCTGTAAGGCAGCAACGCCACCGTGCCACACTACTAATTTCAGAAGCTGCGTAGAATCGCTGGAATTTTGAAGGATGAGAAGGGATCTTATAGAAACATATAATGCAGGGAAAATGTTCTCCGTGTCGGGGGAGTCCAGAACCAACGGTCACAGTTTAAGAATAAGGAGTAGGCCATTTAGGACAGAGATGAGGAAAAACGTTTTCACCCAGAGAGTTGTGAATCTGTGGGAATTCTTTGCCACAGAAGGGAGTGGAGGCCAATTCACTGGATGTATTCAAGAGAGTTAGATGTAGCTCTTAGGACCAACGGAATCAATGGATATGGGGACAAAGCAGGAACAGGGTACTGCTTCTGGAAGATCTGCCATGATCATATTGAATTGTGGTGCTGGCTCGAAGGGCCGATTGGCCTACTCCTGCACCTATTTTTTTATGTGCTTTGCTGTTTTGCTTGCAGCGAGTTCTATGAAGACCACGCGGTGATGATGGAAGAGGAGGGAATGGTGATCGTTGGACTGCTGGTTGGACTCAACGTGATTGATGCAAACCTGTGTGTGAAGGGAGAAGACCTGGACACCATGGTAATGCTGGCTGCTGCCTCTGGTCTGTCACAATATCCATCCGCTCCCTGTCTGACTCCTGTTAGAAAGGGGGCATGTTATACTGCCTGTTCACACCTATCAAATCCTCCACGTGTTTACTTTGGAGGGTAGTGAACCTCAACCAGGGTACATTTTCAGCAAGTACCAATATAGCCAGCAGGCTATTAAACACTATAACCTCCAATAAGCTCTGAACTACATGGACTATTATTATTATTGCACTATTATTGTTTTTTGTGTGTGTGTGTATGTGTGTGTGTGCATATATATATATATATATATATAGAGAGAGAGCTATATATATATAGCAGCTATATATATATATATATAAAGCTATATATAGAGAGCTCTATATATATAGCTCTATATATATAAAGCTATACATATATATGTATAGCTTTATATATATAGAGCTATATATATGTGCGTGTGTGTGTGAAGATAGACACAAAAAGCTGGAGTAACTCTAGCGGGACAGGCAGCATCCAAGGAGAGAAGGAATGGGTGACGTTTCGGGTCCAAACCCCTCTTCAGACTAGTCAGGGGAAAGGGAAATGAGAGATATAGACAATGATGTCGAGAGATAAATAATAAATGAAAGAGATGCAAAAAAAAATGCAATGATAAAGGAAACAGGCCATTGTTAGCTGTATGTTAGGTGAAAATAAGAAGCTGGTGCGACTTGGGTGCGAGGGGAAAGGGAAATGAGAGATAGAGGGAATGCCAGGGCTACCTGGAGTTAGAGAAATCAATATTCATACCACTGGGCTGTAAGCTGCCCAAGCGAAATGTGAGATGCTGTTCCTCCAATTTGCGTTTAGCCTCACTCTGACAATGGAGGAGACCGAGGACAGAAAGGTCAGTGTGGGAATGGGAAGGAGAATTAAAGTGTTTGGCAACCGGGAGATCAGGTAGGTTCAGGCGGACTGAGCGAAGGTGTTCAGCGAAACGATCGTCCAGCCTACGTTTGGTCTCGTAGCTGATGTATATCTTGAACAACTGATACAGTAGATAAGGAAGAAGGATTGGGTGACATTTCGGGTCGAGACCCTTCTTCAGTCGCCACCTCCAATGGAATCCCACTGCTGGCCACATCTTCCCAGCTCCACCCTTTTCTGCTTTCCGCAGAGACCATTTCCTCTGCAACTCCCCGATCAAACTCGTCACTTCCCACCCAAACCACCCCCTCCCCGGGTACTTTCCCCAGCAACCGCAGGAGATGCAACACCTGTCCCTTTACCTCTCCCTTCGACTCCATCCAAGGACCCCAACAGTCTTTTCAGATGAGGCAGAGGTTCATTGGCACCTCCTCCAACCGCATCTACTGTATCCGCTGTTCCAGGTGTCAACTCCTGTACGTCGGCGAGACCAAGCGCAGGCTCGGCCATCGTTTCGCTGAACACCTCCGCTCAGTCTGCCTTAACCTACCTGATCTCCCGGTTGCTCAGCACTTTAACTCCCCCTCCCATTCCCAATCTGACCTTTCTGTCCTGGGCCTCCTCCATTGTCAGAGTGAGGTCCAGCACAACTTGGAGGAACAGCACCTCATATTTTGCTTGGGTACCTTACACCCCAGCGGTTTGAACATTGACTTCTCTAACTTCAAATAGCCCTTGCTTTCCCACTCTCTCCATCCCCTCCTCCTTCCCAGATCTCCCACCAGTCTCCGACTACATTCTATCTCTGTACCGCCCGTTCCCCTGACATCAGTTTGAAGAAGGGTCTCGACCTGAAACGTCACCCATTCCTTCTCTCCAGAGATGCTGCCTGTCCCGCTGAGTTACTCCAGCATTTTGTGTCTACCTTTGATTTAAACAGGCAGCTGCAGGTCTTTCCTACATGCTCTCCACATCCACTCTATCCAAGCCTTTCACTATTCTGTATGTTTCAATGAGTTCCCCCCTCATTCTTCAAAATGACAGGGAGCACAGGCCCAGTGCCGACAAACGCTCGTCATAGATTACCCTACTCATTCCTGGGATCATTCTTATAAGTCACGGCGATATTCTTTGTCTTGCGTACCCAAGGTATACAAAGAGTCGCCAGCTAAAGGGTACCGACGGAGTAAGACTTTGTCGTCCCCCCTATCAATTCCAGCTCTTTCAGCCCCATCACAATCAAGTCTCAAGAAGAGTCCCAACTGCCTTGAGTTACCCTAATTAATTGGCAGACTGCACCGTAATTATGTTGAAGGTAGACACAAAATGCTGGAGTAACTCAGCGGGACAGGTAGCATCTTTGGAGAGAAGGCATCAGTCACGTTTCGGGTCGAGACCCTTCTTCAGACTGAAAGGCACGGGAAAGGGAAATGGGAGATATAGACAGTGAGGTAGAGAGATAAAAAGCAACAAATGAAAGATATGCAAAAAAGTAACGATGATAAAGGAAACAGGCCATTGTTAGCAAAGATCCTATAGCGAGCAAGATAGGCCACTGGACGAAAAAGTACGGTCATGGGCGGATGCATAGGTAATTTTCGGCTCCATTTCCGTAACCGGCTTCTGTCTCCGCACCAAAGATCCCATAGCGGAGCAAAGATACTAGTGCAGAGACGGAAACCGGTTACAGAAACATCCTCATAAAAATAAAAGTTATTTGGTAAAAATCTTCTCATTTTCAGAATTATCATTTATTAACACAAACTGTTCCCCCGCAACATTGTTTACACTGCGGGTCGGGTCGAGTCGGGTCGGGTTACTGAAATGGAGGAAGAAAAGGCCCACGTTCCGCTCCGTTGCGTACCACACGTCAGCCCGTTGCATTTAGCAGGAGTGGTCTATCTTGCCCCGCTATAAGATCTTTGATTGTTAGCTGTTTGTTAGGTGAAAACCAGAAGCTGGTGCGACTTGGGTGGGGGAGGGATAGGCAGAGAGGGAATGCAGGGGTTACTTGGAAGAGGATGTTTCCATTAATGGAAGAGTCTGGGACCAGAGGTTATAGCCTCAGAATTAAAGGACGTTCTTTTAGGAAGGTGAATCCGTGGAATTCTTTGCCACAGAATGCTGTGGAGGGCAAGTCAATGGGCATTTTTAAGGCAGAGTTGGATAGATTATCGATTAGTACAGGTCTCAGAGTTTATGGGGAGAAGGCAGGAGAAAGGTGTTAGGAGGGGGAGATAGATCAGCCATGATTGAATGGCAGAGTGGACTTGATGGGCCGAATGGCCTAATTCTACTCCTATCACTTATGACCTTATGGCCCTGTGACTTGTCAGATGTAACAATAGAGTATGATTTATTCATTCATTCAATGTCAAGAGTGTTTTATTGTCATATGTCCCGCAACTGAACAATGAAATTCTTACTTGCAGCAACATAACAGATAAGTGAACATATTATTCTGTAAACCCATAATGAACAACAACATAAAAGATTCACTACATAAAAATAGACAAATAACTAAACAAACATTAATAGTGCAAAGTCTGAAGAAAAAAATACCTTCACGGTCTATGTAGTTTGGAGCTTATTTGGAGGTTGTAGTGTTTTAACAGCCTGATGGCTGTGGGGAAGAAGCTGCTCCTGAACCTGGACGTTACAGTTTTCAGGCTCCTGTATCTTCATCTCAAAGGTAGGGATTGAAATGAGAGCGTGGCCAGGGCGGTGTGGGTCTCTGATGATGCTGGCTGCCGTTTAGAGGCGGTGACCCTTTTCGATCCCTTCGATGGTGGGGGAGGTGAGTACCCGCGATGGACCGGGCAGTGTTCACCACGTTTTGCAGTCTGCTGGGCGTCCGAGTTGCCGAACGGTGCCGCGATGCGACCAGTCAACGTGCTCTCTGCCTGTAGAAGTTCAAGAGAGTGTTTGTCGACATACCGTATCGCCTCAATCTTCTCTGGAGACAGAGGCGTTGATGGGATTTTTATAACGTAGTGTCAAGGGCGATATTTTCGGCCACAGCCTGAAAAGAGGTTGTCGCGACGTGACCCGGGGTGATGCATGTGGTGACGCGGGGTGTCTCCCTGTCGCTCCTGGATTTTGGAATGTTCAAAATCTTCAGGCGACATCTGGAGTCTTATCATGTCATGCGCCCTGTCACACGCTGACAATAGACAATAGACAATAGACAATAGGCGCGGGAGTAGGCCAGCTGGCCCTTCGAGCCAGCACTGCCATTCAATGTGATCATGGCTGATCATCCCCAATCAGTACCCCGTTCCTGCCTTCTCCCCGTATCCCCTGACTCCGCTATTTTTAAGAGCCTTATCTAGCTCTTTCTTGAAAGCATCCAGAGAACCTGCCTCCACCGCCCTCTGAGGCAGAGAATTCCACAGACTCACCACTCTCTGTGAGAAAAAGTGTTTCCTCGTCTCGGTTCTAAATGGCCTACTCCTTATTCTCCAACTGTGGCCCCTGGTTCTGGACTCCCCCAACGTCGGGAACATGTTTCCTGCCTCTAGTGTGTCAAAGCCCTTAACAATCTTATATGTTTCCATGAGATGCCCTCTCATCCTTCTAAACTCCAGAGTGTACAAGCCCAGCTGCTCCATTCTCTCAGCAAATGACAGTCCAGCCATCCCGGGAACTAACTTTGTAAACCTACGCTGCACTCCCTCAATAGCAAGAATGTCCTTCCTCAAATTAGGGGACCAAAACTGCACACAATACTCCAGGTGTGGCCTCACTAGGGCTCTGTACAACTGCAGAAGGACCTCTTTGCTCCTATATTCGATTCCTCTTGCTATAAACGTACGCTGACCTGCGGGTGGCGGCCGGTGACGCGGGTATATAAAGCGCCGAGTTATCCAGGGGGACCAATATCCTGGCAGGGAGATTTGCAAAAGGCTACTGGGGAGACTTTAAACTAGAAAGGCTGGGGGGAGGGACTCGGGTAGAGGGGGCTAGGGGTCAGGGTGTGGGGCAAGAGGCAGAGAAGGGAAGCACTCGGATCCAAAATGTAGGCGAGAAAGATGAAAAAGATAATAGACAGAGAATAAGGGATGGTGGGTTTTCTAAAATGTGTATATTTTAATGCTAGGAGCATTGTAAGTAAGGTGGACGAACTTAGAGCCTGGATTGACACCTGGAAATATGATGTTGTGGCAATCAGTGAAAACATGGTTGCAGGAGGGCTGTGATTGGAAACTAAATATTCCAGGATTTCGTTGCTTCAGGTGTGATAGAATGGAGGGACCAGAGGGGGAGGTGTTGCATTGCTTGTCAGAGAAGATATTACAGCAGTGCTTTGGCAGGATAGATTAGAGGGCTCGTCTAGGGAGGCTATTTGGGTGGAACTGAGAAGTGGGAACGGTGTAGCAACACTTTTAGGGGTGTATTATAGACCGCCAAATGGGGAGCGTGAATTGGAAGAGCAAATATGTAAGGAGATAGCAGATATTTAGTAGTAAGCACAAGGTAATGATTTTGCGAGATTTCAATTTTCCAAAAATAGACTGGGAAACACATTCTGTAAATGGGCTGGATGGTTTGGAGTTTGTAAAAATGTGTGCAGGGTAGTTTTTGCAGCAGTACATAGAGGTATCGACCAGAGAAGGGGCAGTGCTGGACCTCCTGTTAGGAAATGAGGCAGGTCAGGTGACGGAGGTATGCGTTGGTGAGCACTTCGGGACCAGTGATCACAATACCATTAGTTTTCAATATAATTATGGAGAGAGTCAGAACTGGACCTAGGGGGAGATTTTTGATTGGAGAAAGGCTAACTTTGAGGGAATGCGTAAGGATTTTTAAGGAGTGAAATTGGGACACTTTGTTTCATAGGGAAGGATGTAGAAGAGAAAATGGAGGACATTTAAAGGGGAAATTGTAAGAGTACAGAATCTTTATGTCCCTGTTAGGTTGAAAGGAAATAGTAAAAATTGGAAAAGAGCCATGGTTTTCAAGGGAAATTGGACACTTGTTTTGAAAAAGAGAGATATCTACAATAGTTATAGGAGGCATGGAGTAAATGAGGTGCTAGAGGAGTATAAAGAATGTAAAAATAATCTTAAGAAAAAAATTAGGAAGGCTAAAAGAAGATATGAGGTTGCTTTGGCGAGAAAGTGAAAGTAAACCCAAAGGGTTTCTATAGCTATATTAATAGCAAAAGGGTAACGAGGGATAAAATTGGACCATTAGAGAACCAGAATGGACAGCTATCTGCAGAGCCAAAAGAGATGGGGGAGATATTGAACAATTTATTTTCTTCGGTATTCACCAAGGAGAAGGATATTGAAACTCGGTGAGTTAAGGGAAAAAGTAGAGTAGCTATGGAAACTATGAGATTCAAAGAGGAGGAAGTACTGACACTTTTGAAAAATATAAAAGTGGATAAGTCTCCAGGTCCTGACAGGATATTCCCTAGGACATTGAGGGAAGTTAGTGTAGAAATAGCAGGAGCTATGACAGAAATATTTCAAATGTCATTAGAAACGGGAATAGTGCCGGAGGATTGGCGTACTGCGCATGTTGTTCCATTGTTTAAAAAGGGTTCAAAGAATAAACCTAGCAATTATAGACCTATTAGTTTGACGTCAGTGGTGGGCAAATTAATGGAAAGGATACTTAGATAATATATATAAGCATCTGGATAAACAAGGTCTGATCAGGAACAGTCAACATGGATTTGTGCCTGGAAGGTCATGTTTGACAAACCTTCTTGAATTTTTTGAAGCGGTAACTAGGGAAATTGATGAGGGTAAAGCAGTGGATGTTGTCTATATGGATTTCAGTAAGGCCTTTGACAAGGTTCCCCATGGAAGGTTGGTTAAGAAGTTCAATCTTTGGTGTTAATGGCGGAGTAGCAAGATGGATTCAACAGTGGCTGAATGGGAGATGTCAGAGAGTAATGGTGGATAGCTGTTTGTCAGGTTGGAAGCCGTGACCAGTGGGGTGCCTCAGGGATCTGTGTTTGGGTCCACTGTTGTTTGTCATGTACATCAATGATCTGGATGATGGGTGGGAAAATTGGATAAGTAAGTATGCAGATGATACTAAGATAGGTGGTGTTGTGGATAATGAAGTAGATTTTTCAAAGTCTACAGAGAGATTTGGGCCATTTGGAAAAGTGTGGCTGAAAGATGGCAGATGGAGTTTAATGCTGATAAGTGTGAAGTGCTACATCTTGGCAGGACAAATCAAAATAGGACGTACATGGTAAATGGTAGGGAATTGAGGAATGCTGTGGAACAGAGGGATCTAGGAATAACTGTGCATAGTTCCCTGAAGGTGGAATCGCATGTAGATAGGGTGGTAAAGAAAGCCTTTGGTGTGCTGGCCTTTATAAATCAGAGTATTGAATATAGGAGTAGGGAAGTAATGTTAAAAATTGTACAAGGCATTGGTAAGACCAATTCTGGAGTATGGTGTACAATTTTGGTCGCCTAGTTTATAGGAAGGATGTCAACAAAATAGAGAGAGTACAGAGGAGATTTACTAGAATGTTGCCAGGGTTCCAGCAACTATGTTACAGAGAAAGGTTGAAACAAGTTAGGTCTTTATTCTTTGGAGCGCAGAAGGTTAAGGGGGGACTTGATTGAGGTCTTTAAAATGATGAAAGGGATAGACAGAGCTGACGTGGATACGTTTTTCCCATTGAGGGTAGGGAAGATTCAAACAAGAGGGCATGACATGAGAATTAAGGGACAGAGGTTTCGGGTAACGTGAGGGGGAACTTCTTTACTCAGAGGGTGGTGGCTGTGTGGAATCAGCTTCCAGCAGAAGTGGTGGAGGCAGGATTGATTTTAACATTTAAGAGTAAAGTGGATAGGTATATGGACGTGAAGGGAATGGAGGGGTATGGTCTGAGTGCAGGTAGATGGGACTAGGGGAAAACAAATGGTCGGCACGGACTGGAAGGGCCGAGAGGGCCTGTTTCCGTGCTGTAATTGTTATATGGTTATATGGTTATCCATTAAAAAGTGATTTGTAGATTTATTGTTGATATGTTCATTTCCAGTGTGATTATTATACTTCGGTGTAACCTTCTTGTGTTGTGAAGGCGGTTTCTAGGGTGTCGGTCACCGACGTTCGCAGTTGCCGAGAAAATCGCAAAGTGGGACAGGTCCTTAATTAAGTGTGCTGGGTCCAGTGCAGTTCTTCAGGCATGTGCGCGCCCAGGAATTTAAAGCCTTTGACTCACTTCACCACCGTCCCGTAGATGGAGATAGCTTTTGTGGATCCTCGTCCTTCCTCTTCCAAAGTCCAGAATCAGTTTAGTTCAGAGATACAGCGTGGAAACAGGCCCTTTGGCCCACTGAGTCGGCGCCGACCAACGGTGACCCCGTACACCAGCACTATCCTACGCACTCGGGCCAAATTTTTACCCCAGGCCAAATTAGCACACAAAAGCTGTACGTCTTTCGAGTGTGGGAGGAAACCGGAGCACCCGGGGGAAACCCACGTGGTCACGGGGAGAACGTACAAACTCCGCACAGACAGCGCCCGTAGTCAGGATCGAACCCGGGTCCCTGGTGTTGTGAGGCAGCAACTCTAATGCGGCGCCACCGTGCCTTCCCTTAACTGTGCCGTCCCATCTACTTAAAAAAAAAGACACAATGTCCTGGAGTAACTCAGTGGGTGATAGGTGAGTTACTGCAGAACTTTGTATCCTATTAAAGGCAATGCACTGTTTTGTGGGTGTGAGAGACAGAGAGAGAGAGACAGAGAGACAGAGAGAGAGTTTATGGAAGCCATTGTATTCACTCTAACCACATTTACAGAATATGTTAGGAGCACTAAGAAAGTGCTCTGCCCTGTTCCAGGGAGGGAGGGGGTGGGGTGGGGGGCACGTTAAACATTAACTTTGTTCCAGTGAGCCATGACCCTTGGATTATATCGTCCAAGATTGTTCAGTCGAAAGAGTCAATAGGTTCCAACTATGAGCAAAGCATAAACAACAACTGTGACGCAACGGTAGAGCTACTGCCTGACAGCGCCAGAGACCCAGGATCGATCCTGACTGCTGTCTGTACGGAGTTTGTACCTTCTCCCCGTAACCCGCGTGGGGTTTCTCCGAGATCTTCGGTTTCCTCCCACACTCCAAAGACGCACAGGTTTATAGGTTTTGGCTTGGTATAAGTGTAAATTATCCCTGGTGTGTGTAGGATGGTATTAATGTGCGAGGATCACTGGTCGGTGCGGACTCGGTGGGCCGAAGGGCCTGTTTCCGCGCTGTATCTGCAAACTAAAAAAGAAGTCACTTTTACTCACACTCCCCTCCCTTCCCCCTCCCCCCAGCCCTCTTCCAACCCAGTCATTTAACCAGTTCCACAGTTCCCCTCGTTGTATCCATCTTGAGATCACACCTTCCCTCGCCAACATTGGGCCTACCTGGGCACCTGTCTGCCTGAGGTCATTTGGGGCCGGTCTTTTCGCCCCTCCAGCTCTCACCCCCCCCCCCAACCTCACCCCCCAACCCCCTACTTTCAGTCTGATGAAGGGCCCCGACCTGAAATGTCACCCGTCCTTTTTCTCCAGAGATGCTGCTGAGAGATAGGACAGGCTAGATGCAGGAAAAATGGTCCCCATGTTGGGGGAGTCCAGAACCAGGGGGGTCACTTTAAGAATAAGGGATAAGCCACTTAGGACTGAGATTTTTTTTTTAAATGTCACCCAGAGAGTTGTGAATCTGTGGAATTCTCTGCCACAGGAGGCCAATTCACCGGATGTTTTCAAGAGAGAGTTAGATTTAGCTCTTGGGGCTAAAGGAATCGAGGGATATGGGGAGAAAGCAGGAATGGGGTCCTGATTAATGTTTTATTATTATTAATGTTTAGTGTTTTCTGAGTCATTCGTAACTGTCTGTATGTCATGTTGTTACTTGTGGGCGGAGCACCAAGGCAAATTCCTTGTATGTGAATGCTTGGCCAATAAACTTACTTACTTACTGATTTTAGATGATCAGCCAAGATCAATTTGAATGACGGTGCTGCCTAGAAGGGCCGAATGGCCTAATCCAGCACCTATATTTCTGTTTCCTAATCTGTGTTATCTGCTATTGATGACATTCATGGCAACATTGTGGACTTTGGTTACCGTGTCGAATTATTAATTTTCTGCACTTTCTGACCCACGGACAAAATCAATGTTCGTAAAAGTGGACATTACGCGGGAACATTGTCGGGATGTTGGAAATAAATTCAGAAAGACATTAAACGGGTATTGCATTTGAACAGCACAGGAAACGAAACATCTTGCTGCCTTTACAAGGGGCCGCACGGTGGCGCGGCGGTAGAGTTGCTGCCTCACAGCGCCAGAGACCCGGGTTCGATCCTGACCACGGGTGCTTGTCTGTGCGGAGTTCGTACATCCTCCCCGTGACCTGCGTGGTTTTTCTCCGGGAGCTCAGGTTTCCTCCCACACTCCAAGGACGTGCAGGGTTTATCGGCGAATTGGCTGCGTAAAATTGTAAATTGCCCCCAGTGCGTGTAGGAAAGTGTTAGTGTGCGGGGTTTGCTGGCCGGCGGTGGGCCGAGGGGCCTGCTTCTCCGCTGTATCTCTAAAACTAAAGGAACTAAAGCTACAAGAGACTGGTGGAGTCGTGATGGAATGAAGATCATTGTCTTGCGACCATTCATTGTGTCTCACCTCAGTCCCATTTCTTCCCCAGGTTGGAGTTATTGACTTCTCCATGTACCTGAAAGGCGACAATGACAACAACGGCTGCTTTGAGAGGTAATGGCCGCAGGCGCTGCGCTATTCTGCGCCATATGCGCTCCCCTGGGAAGGTTGGGAATTTTTCCATAGGGAAGCAACTCCTGCAAATGTCTTCCTTGCTGTTTTTCCCATTTAAAAAACACATTGATTAAATCACAAGGGAGGCACATTGGCATAACTTCTTGATTAGTACGGGTGTCGGGGGTTTACGGGAGAAGGCAGGAGAATGGGGTTAGGAGGGAGTAATCGATCAGCCATGATTGAATGGCGGAGTAGCCTTGACGGGCCGAATGGCCTAATTCTACTGCCTCACTGCGCCGGAGACCCAGGTTCGTTCCTGACCTCGGGTGCTGTCTGTGTGAGGTTTGCACGTTCTCCCCGTGACGGCGAGCGTTTCCTCAGCGTCCTTCCGTCTCCTGAAGACGTGCGGGTTTGTAGTTAAACCGACCTCCGTAACATTGTCGGGAGTGCAGGGAGTGGACGTGAAAGTGGGACGACTGAGAACTAGTGTGAACGGCATGGACCCGGTGCGTCGACTGACCCGTTTCCGTGCTGCATCTCTGCGGCGGATCAGCGGCGCAGCGGTAGAGTTATCCGGTCAGCGGAAAGACCGTACATGATTCCGATCATGCCGTGCAAAGTGTACAGATACAGGATAAAGGGAGTAACGTTTAGTCCAAGGTAGCAGCCAATTGCAGATAGCCCGAGGATGGTAGGTCAGGACCGCTCTCTACTTGGAGACAGGGCCATCTGGTTGATAACAGCTGGGAAGAAACTCTCCCTGAATCTGGAGGTGTGTGTTTTCACACTTCTATACCTGATGGGAGAGGGGAAGAAGAGGGAGTGACTGGAGTGAGGATGAATGAATGAATGATTCAAAGAAACTTTATTTTCACACGTGACAAGTCACGGTGATACTCTTTGTTTTGCATGGCCGAGGTATGCAAAGGGTGACCACGTAAAGGGCGCCGATAGCGTTGCAGATTATCCCAGGCCAGGTCCACCTTTGTTCCCCTTGGGTACCCTGCCTGATGGGAGAGGGGAGAAGTGACCGGGGGGAGATTACCCTGCGTGATGGGAGAGGGGAGAAGTGAGATTACCCTGCGTGATGGGAGAGGGGAGAAGAGGGAGTGACCGGGGTGCGACTACTGTTGCCTCGCAGTAGCATCGATGCAGAATGATTTGACTTCACCCCTCTGCCCCTTAAAAGCAGCCCCTGGACGGTCAAAGCTTGCTCTTTCTCTAACACGTTATAAATGAGTCTCTGTTTTTTATTTCAGTGATGGACAGATCTCTGCTATCCTGGATCAGAAGAACTACGTGGAAGAGCTCAACAGACAGCTGAAGTAGGTCGCTCTGAAACTCTTGCCCTTTCGTTTTAGTTTTACCCTTTTAGCAAGACAGCGCGGGAAAACAGGCCCTTCGGCCCACCGAGTCCGCACCGACCCGGCGATCACCCTGAACCCTAGCACTGTCCTACGCACACTGGGGACAATTCACAAGCCAATTAACGGACAAACCTGCACGTCTTTGGAGCGTGGGAGGGAAACCAGAGCACCCGGTCACGGGGAAAACCCGCACGGTCACTGGGAGAACGTGCAAACTCTGCACGGACAGCACCCGCAGTCAGGATCGAAACCGAGGCTCTGGCTCTGTGAGGCAGCGACTCCACTGCTGCACCACCGTGCCGGGCCCTCTGTTGCATTATGGTTACGTGACCTCCGTTGGCCCGGCAAAATGGAGAACTCGGAAAGGCTCTGGAAGCCAGGGTGCCGGAATATCGGTGAGGGCCCTGTATGCGTGGTGGCATGCCGGGCAGGAATGTCGTGGCCACCACTTTCAATACATATTCCGTGCACAAGAGCCTTCAAAGGGAAAGCACTCAGTCGAGTTACTCCCTACCACAAACATCTCACGACATGTCGCGGCATGATGAACGGTCTGCCATTTCAAATGTTCATTCGGCTTCATTCGCCACAGAGGCTGCCTGACTTGCTGATTTTTATTTTACACCTTGTTGAGCCATGTTATGCTGCAAAGGGCTCAGTGAAGACTCCAAGCTGGAAAGGGTGCAGGGAGGATTTACGAGGATGTTGCCAGGACGCCAGGGACTGAGCTGTAGCGAGAGGTTAAGCAGGCTGGCTCGCTATTCTTTGGAGCGCAGGAAGATGAGGGGTGATCTTATAGAGTTGTATAAAATAGTAAGATTAAACGAGAACTTACCAGTTTGAAGTTTGATCTTGATTTTATGAGGAGTTACGTTGGTGATTACGTGAAGAAGATCCGTCAGGTCGCATGCGCGTCAATCTTCAAAGCAGCGGTATGAAATCACAAATAACAAACACCGAAGTGACATAGTAAGATGCGTGACTCGAGAACTACCAGGTGATCTTTTATGAGAGAGGGTTGGGCGTGGCGGGCACGTAATCACCAACGTAACTCATCATAAAATCAAGATCAAACTTCAAACTGGTAATTTCTCATTTAATCTTACTATTTTACTTCGGAGTCACGTGAGTGATTCCGTGAAGACTTCAAAGCTTTGTGATTTCATGTCGCAGATCGAAATCTCGGCGTCTCACTGCATCGATTGACTCAGGATGCGTGAATAATCAAATGCATTAGCATGATATTGATTCACATGTATTCATTGTTTAAGTTAATAAAGAAATCAATAACAACCCCTGTAACTCATGGGAGGCTAAATGGATGCAAACAGAATGGGCAAAACCCCGGGTCAGTAACCGGCCTATGGAAAAAAAATTAAAATAAATTTAGTTGACCATCCTATGGTCGTGAAGATATGGTCGATGAGCATGTCCATTGCCCTGGCAGCTGACGTTGATGCTGACCTGGTGGAATGAGATATACAATCATCAGTGTTAATACCTGTATAACCCAGAACCTGCTGCAGCCACCTTGAAATAGTCTGAACCGACCTTCCTTTGTGTAGTTGTTTGTTGACTAATAAACAATGCAGATTCCACACTTCTTAGGATTCTGGTGGCCTTGATAACATCGACGTGAGACCGTGGGGTATCTGAAAAACGATCTTAAATCATGCCACCCCTAGTCTGCTGTGCTTGTGTAGACCAGAATGTAAAATGTAATGGCACCGGCAGCCAATTCCATCCTATCCAGCCACAGCGTTTGCAATGTTTGCCGTCATTGTGCTGATATAAGTGTCATAACTAAGGATGTAGCTGGAACCCCTTGGTGAAGTAATGTTCACACATTTTCAATAACCAACTGCATAATCTTGTGGGAGAACTTGTGTCAAGATCTTTATAATAACTTGATATCCGGGTTGAACCCGACAGCGTAGTTCCCTTTTGTTGCCACTGTGGTGTCTCTATAACTGAATTATTGTCAAATACCATTTAAGAATGAACTGGAAAATGTCAGTAATCTGTAACATATTAAATGTAACATTTAAACAAAATTTAAACAAAATCACTTCCGATCCCCTCAATAGGAATGTACTGCTTTTTTGGGTGCTATCCCTGCACACTGCAGTGAGCACCTTCATGGCTTGATGTGACAACCTGAGGCATAAGTCAATCCATTCAAAATGTGTAAGTCAATAATTGTTTTATTGTGCAAAGGCTGGTCTCCTGAACCACAGTTTGAACCAGCAAGTTCTTGTTTTTTGGAATAACCATATACCGTTGTGCCATAATGCCTGATGAAGCAGGCAACATGGACGCTTGGCCAGTCCTGACAGTACGAACCCAAGCGAGGTCTTGCTGACTGTTTTAAGACCCGGCTAATGAGGCAAAAATGAGGAATACATAAAAGAACATACCTCCTATTGAAGCGAGAATGTATTTCTCCGCACTGTTGTGCCACATATTTTTGCATTCAGTGAATAAACATTCACCAACCTGTCGATATTCGATGTAGTATTGAACCATACTTTCATAATACTTTGAGATCCAACACTTATTCGGTGTTATCATCGATCTGAATTGGATGATACACCAGTGGCAAAGGAGATTTAGGTAATTATTACAGGATACATTTACTTGATTACCATGTGACTAACATGTCACCATCGTAGAGCAGCAACTTGAAGTTGAGCATGTAGAATATGTATATTCGCTCAATAGCCCCTTACCCATGGGGTGCATCTAGTGTATATATTTAGTTGATACCAACAATTGAAGAATTGGTAACTCATGCAATCTCCAATACCTCCAAGTAGAGATGGTATTCGGAACTTCTCATCTTAGATTCCTTAGCATCAGTTTGTAATAACTGAATTCGACCGACCACACTACTGTAGTGAGTTTCAAGTTCAATGAATTATTGTCATGTTCAGCAATGCTGAATACTGTTACTTCATCATTGTGACTGAGGTAGCTTCGGCTGACAATAGCATAAGGTTGCTAACAATGGTCTAATTGCTACTACACGATATCAGTTCCTTAATTTGCTCGGCTGAAACACAGCTGATATATTGCCAGTTACTCTTGATGAAAATAAAACTCAGTTTTATAACAGATTGCTATTAACTCCAATCTCTTGCCACAGGGTGGAGTCAAGGCTAATAATAATTAAAGGTAAATCCCAATGACCAACGAACAGTTTATCCCATACCGCAAAGCTTTACTGTTATAGTACAGTTATATTGTCTTTGATAACCTCTGTAATGGGATTTGCATAGCATGGATCGCTGATCCCTTAAATCCTCATCTATGAAGGTACTATCACACAGTTCTCTACCAGATACTGCTGGCGCCTTTTTTGTGCATGATGGCGCTGACACTCCTCCTGTTGGCGTGTGCCCTGCTGTGGCACTGTATGCACCAGTTGCTGTATTTGGGATAGTCGTTTCAAACGTACTATCCAGCCCCGGTGAGGAATTCATCCCCCGACTCCGTGGGCCTTGCGATCCAGCCCCGGTGGAGAATCATCTCCCGACTCCGTGGGCGTAGCAGATTATGTGTGAACTTAGGCAACCCTGTCCCAGGCGTTGCTGGCACCGTCTTTCGTAAAGACCGGCACTTTTTGACATGAAACAGCCCTGTACCAGGTGCTGCTAGCACGGCTCTCTCGTAGGCCGGTAATGTCACAAATGAAACAGCCCTGTATCTGGCGCTGCTGGCACGGCTCTCCCGTAGGCCGGCACTTTCATATATGAAGCAGCCCTGTCAGGCGCTGCTAGCGCGGCCTGTCCCATAGGCCCGCACTATACAGTGTAAGCTCACTAAATCAATATTTTTAGTGTACAGCTTTACCTGTGAAGGGTTAAAACAATTCACAGCAACTTGTGCTAAACAACAGGGATTACATTGTCAGAGACATATAACAATAACTTTTTATGACTAACTTTGCCTTTAGCTTTTAACTTTAAGAAAAACACCATAACATACATACATTTTCTTATAAAGAGAAACTCTTTGTAGCCCGACTCACCAGAGTCCAAATAGGGCTGAATGAGTCCCATTTAATTCCTTGCCTGGGGACCAAAGTCTGTGAGCCACTGACCCCACTCTGGCGTTACTTCCTTGCCGTTCCAACGGCATCCCCACAGGCTGGGAGCCGCTGACTACACTGTCAGTGACTCTGGCTTGAATTTCTTGCCTTTCCAATGGCATCCCCGCAGGCTGGGAGCCACTGACTGCCTTGTTAGCGGTTCCTTATCTTACAACCCAATCTATTTGCCAGTTATCCGCTTCTGCGGTTGGACTGGGTTTCCCCTCAATCCATAACCGGCACACTCGTCGGACTGCGAAACTGGCAGGAAAACCTCTGTGAAAAGAGGCTCCTGCCTGCAAAAACCTGGTAAGAAAAACAAACTTACCTCTAGGTTTAACTTACCGCTGGCAGGAGCTCTGTCCTGCCAGTCTGGTGCTTGCGCCTGTGCAGCTGACGTACTGACGTGCGTGCGGCCTGACGGGTCTTCTTCACGGAATCACTCACGTGACTCTGAAGTAAAATCACCAGAGGAATAGATTGTGTAGATGCACAGAGTCATTTACTCAGAGTAGGGGAATCAAAAATGAGAGGACATACAGGTTTATGGTGAGTGGGGGGGGGGGGGGGATGATTTAATAGGAATCTGAAGGGCAACTTTTTTTACACAAAGGGTGGTATTTACATGGAACGAGCTGCCAGAGGAGGTAGTTTCATTTTCACAGACGACTGTGGAGGGCAAGTCGATAGGTATTTTAAAGGCGGAGATTGACAGATTCCTGATTAGTACGGGTGTCGGGTTATGGGGAGAAGGCAGGAGAGTGGGGTTGAGAGGGAAAGATAGATCAGGCTTGGTTGAATGGCGGAGTAGACTAGATGGGCCGAATGGTTTAATTCTGCTCCTAGAACTTGTGAAAATTTAAAAAACATTAGGACAGGTTCAGAGGGATATGGGCCAAACACAGGCATGTGGGACTAGCGTAGATGGGGGCATGTTGGTCGGCACGGGCAGGTTGGGCCGAAGGGCCTATTTCCAGGCTGTATCACTATGGCAACGACTCTGTATTATGTATGCCCAGTCCTTGGGTTGGCTTGGTTCTTCCAGTGGCTAATTATGTGCTTCTGCTTTCAGTTCAACAGTCGGGAGCCTGCAGGGCAGAGTTTCATCACTCGAAACGGCAAACTCTAAACTGATTGAAGAGGTACTGACTTTAGATTTCAAAATTACGGTTGCATTCTCCAGATTTTAAATGTTCGTGTCTTTCGCCACTTCCAAGGCTGAGATGAATGAATACGTTTATTGGCCAAGTATGTTCACACACAAGGAATTTGCCTTGGTGCTCCGCCCACAAGTGACAACATGACATACAGTGATAGTTAAGAATGATACATAAAACATTAAACATTAATAATAAAACATTATTGATTAAACATGTGAATTAAGCAAAATACCAGAGCAAAAGGAGTCTATGGATTTTTGGTTATTGAGTATCCATTTGGGCATACATCTTGTGCCTCTTCTGTCATGGCTGACCATGGGTGTCTCCAGGATGCTACTCCCTGTATGGAGGATGCCTGTGCGTGACTTTGTTTAACGTGGGGAGACTGGTACACAGACAGCCAGCCACCACACAGTCCTTGACAGATCTGGGTCAGGATCCAGTGGCATGGAGTCCAAGACGACCGGTGACCCTATTCTGCTGCAGCCTTCATCCGCCTTCCCAGCCGTTGTGACACTCCACCAAGGTCAGCCATCGTCCTCCGCCTGTTCCACCGTTTAAGTCTTTGTCAGAGACCTCCCCCTCGACCTTACCGCCATGGGTGGCCCTACCAGGAGCACAGCTCCAGACGGCATCGCTCTCAGGATCTCAGCTCCACACGAGCGTCTCCACCACAACAAGGTGACAATCCACAGAGAAGCGGATTCACTGCCTCAACAGTTGAATAAACTACACATTAGAGCTGCACGGCGGATCAGCGGCAGAGCTGCTGCGTCACAGCGCCAGAGACGCGGGTTCGATCCTGACTACTGGTGCTGTTTGTACGGAGTTTGTACGTTCTCCCCGCGGCCGCGTTTATTTTCTGCTGGATCTCCGGTTTCCTCCCACACTCCAAAGACGTGCAGGTATGTAGGCTTATTGGCTTAGCAAACCTGTAAATTGTCCCTAGTATGTGTAATATAATGCCAGCGTGCGTGGATCGCTGATTGGCGCAGTCTCGGTTGCCCGAAGGACCTGTTTCCGCGCTGTATCGCTAAACCCAAACTGGACTACACTAAAACTAAAGGCATTTGGTTGATTCTAAAAACTCATGTACTTAGTTTAGAGATACAGCATGGAAACAGGCCCTTCGGCCCACGGAGTGCACGCCGGCCATTGGTCACAGCTTCACACTCATTCTGTTATCCCACTTGTGCATCCGTTCCCTGGCGCAATTTACAGTGGCCAATTAACCTACAAAGCCGCGCCCGCACCCAGTGTTAGAGGGTGTGCGCGCGCGCACCTGGAAAACGGTCCTGGCCATGACTTTGCATTTTGGAGACACAGCGTGGAGACAGGCCTGTCGGCCAACAAAGTCCTCGCCGGCCAGCGATCACTCGCACACTAGGGGCGATTTACAATTGGCAGAGGCCAATGAACCGACAAATCCCGCAGATGTGGGAGGAAACCCGGAGCACCCGGAGGAAACCCACGCGGTCACGGCGAGGAACGTGCAAACTCCACACAGACAGCATCCGAGGTCAGGATCGAACCCGGGTCTCTGACGCTGTGAGGCAGTAGCTCTGGCCACTGTGGTTGTGGTAAAAGAGCATAAAGAGTTTAGTTTAGTTTATTGTCACGTATAGCGAGGTACAGCGAACACTTTTGTTGCTGTGTGCTAGCCATCAGTGGGAAGACTGTACATGTTTACAGTCAGGCCGTCCGCAGTGTACAGATACAGGATAAAGGGAGTAACGTTTAGTGTGAGTTAAGGTCCAGTATAGTACAACTAAAAGCAGTCCGAGGGTCTTCAGTGAGGTAGATGGTAGTTCAGCGCTGCTCTCTGGTTGTGGTGGGATGATTCAGTTGCCTGCTAACAGCTGGGAAGAAACTGTCCCTGAATCTGGAGGTGTGCGTTTTCACACGCCTATACCCCTTGCCTGATGGGAGAGGGGGCGAAGAAGGTGAGACTGGTCGTGGATGATGCCGCTGGCCTTGCCGAGGCAGCGTGAGGTGTAGATGGAGTCACTGGAAGGGCGGTTGGTTCGCGTGATGGTCTGGGCTGCGTCCGTAACTCTGCAACTATTCCGATTTGGCGGAATTCTTCCGATTTTTCCATCCCAATTCCGAATTCCGATTTTTTCCTCAATATTCCGAAAAAAATTGGAATTCGGAATTGGGATGGAAGCGTGCATGCGACCCATGGCGGCGGCGAGGAGACAGCGAGAGAGCGCACCGCACCTGCGCCGCTTATGGGGACACGCACGGGTGTACGTCAGCACGCAGCCGCATGACCCCGCCCCGCCACGGTGGCGTTCGGCGTCACTTGCCCCCCCCCCCCCCCCCCCCCGCACTGAGGTCACTTTGTTAACGAAGAAACTGCAGATGCTGGAGAATGGAGGGTTACACAAAATGCTGGAGAAACTCAGCGGGTGCAGCAGCATCTAAGGAGCGAGGAGATGCTGGAGAAACTCAGCGGGTGCAGCAGAAAGTCTGAAGAAGGGTCTCGACCCGAAACGTCACCTATCTCCTTCGCTCCTTAGATGCTGCTGCACCCGCTGAGTTTCTCCAGCTGGGGTACACAAAAAGCTGGAGAAACTCAGCGGGTGCAGCAGCATGAATCGAGGGTACACAAAAAGCGAAACTCTCCAGCTTTTTGTGTAACCCCCCTGAGGCGCCCTCACTGACGTCACGTACCCCGCCCCTTACTGACGTCACATGCCCCGCCCTCACTGACGTCAGACTAATAGGATTCCGATTTTTCAATCTCACAAGTTGGCAGGTATGCGTAACTCTGCAATTTGTCTTTGATTTGAATTTGCCTTTGGTTTGTCCGTTTCACGTCTATGTTTCATGTGTTCTTCGCACCTTTTCATTGCCTCTGGTTTCCCTCTCCCCTGATTCCCAGTCTGAAGAAGGGCCTCGACCCAAAAAGTGGTCAGTTAACTTTCCGCAGAGATGCTGCCTGGCCCGCTGAGTTGCCCCAGCTTCTTTGCAATTGTTTGCGGTCTTGGATGGAGCCAGAACATGTGATGAATCCTTTGTTGTTGCCGCTACCTTGTGACTCGTGATCTCTCTCTCTCTCTCTCTCTTCTTTCCTATAGTTAGCAATTGCTAAGAACAGCATCATCCGCTTGCAGGAGGAAAACCTCCAGTTTCGTAACGACAACGTTGAGATGTTAATCACAGCCCAAAAGCAACTCGAGGTATGTTCACGCTCATAAGTGAATGGAACAGAATTAGGCCATTCGGCCCATCATGTCTTCATCATTCAATCATGGCTGATCTATCTCTCCCTCCTAACCCCATTCTCCTGCCTTCTCCCCATAACCCCTGACACCCGCACTAATGAAGAATCTATCTATCTCTGTCTTCATTGCCTCCACAGCCTTCTGTGGCAGTGAATTCCACAAATTCACCACCCACTGACTAACTAAATTCCTCCTCGTCTCCTTCTGAAAGGAACGTCCTTTAATTCTGAGGCTATGACCTCTGGTCCTAGACTCTCCCACTAGTGGAAACATCCTCTCCACATCCACTCTATCCAGGGCTTTCACTATTCGGTAAATTTCAATGAAGTCCCCCGTTTCCCCCCCCCCCCCCCCCCCCCCCCCGATCCTTCTAAACTCCAGCGAGTACAGGCCCAGTGCTGTCAAACTCTCACCATATGTTAACCCACTAATTAACCACTGGGTTCATTCTCGTAAACCTTCTCTGGACCCTCTCCAGCGCCAGCACATCCTTCCTCAGATACGGGGCCCGTGTTCGAGAATGTTAGAGTCGGCATGTCCATGGTCAAAGATTCAAACCCGTGGCAAGTCCAAGTTGGAGGTGGATGCGCTCGGTTTAAGTGGGCAGCTGACCATCGATGATGCATGGAACAGCACAAGGACAGGCCCTTCGGCCCACAATGTTCGTGCTGTACATAACGCCAAGGCCAGCATCTATCTACACGCACACAAAGTGAATACTGTTGTATCTACGCCGGCGCCCTTTAGGTGGCGACTCTTTGCATACTTGTGTACCGCTCGCAAAACTACGAGTTTAACGTGACAACAAGTCCCCGTGACCACAAAATATCGATCAATTCAAGGGCGGAGCGGTGATGCAACGGTAGAGTTGCTGCCACTCTGCGCTTGCAGCACCGCGGGTTCAATCCTGACTACGGGGGCTATCAGCACGGGGTTTGTACCTTCTCCCAGTGACCGAGCCGGCCGACATTTTACACTCTGTCGTCTAACAGAAGGTGTTTTTCTTTAACCCGTTCAGTTGGAGAAACAGAGCATGTCGGAGGATCTGGAGGCCTGCCAGGGCTGCCACCCCGGCATGGATGACGTTTACAATGAGGCACACCGACAGCTGAGAGCAGAATCCCGCTTACGCCAGGTAGGTGCCATCTACAGCGTGGACGTGGAGGAGGGGATGTGGGACCAGTGGGAGAGTCTAGCACCAGAGGGCACAGCCTCAGAATTACAGGACGTTCCTTTGGGAAGGAGATGAGGAGGAATGTCTTTAGTCAGAGGGTGGTGAATCTGTGGAATTCATTGCCACACAAGGCTGAGGAGGTCAAGTCAATCGATATTTTTGTAAATAGAATCTTGATTAGTCCGGGTGCCAGAGGTTATGAAGTAGACTTGATGGGCCGAATGGCCTAATTCTGCCTCTTGAGCTTATGAACTACGCCGGTGGGCTCTCATCATTGTTACTTCTGTTCAGAGATACAGTGCGGAAACAGGCCCTTCAGCCCCCCCCCCCCCCCGAGTCCGCACCGACCAGTGATCACCCCGCACACTAACCACCCCACACACTAGGACAATTTACAATTTTACCAAAGCCAATTAACCTGCACGTCTTTGGAGAGTGGGAGGAAACCGGAGCACCCGGAGGAAACCCACGCAGGTCACAGGGAGCAGCATCGAACCCGGTGGCGCTGTGAGGCGGCAACTCAGGTCGGGAGACAGTAGGGTACGTGAAACTTGGGGAAACGTTAGAGCTGGTGTACGGGGAGAGGTGGGGGGGGGGGGGGGGTCGCTGGTTGGCGCAGACACGGTGGGCCGCAGGGCCTGTTCCCCCCGCGGGTATCTCTAGACTAAACTGCACGCTGCACACTGGGCGGGGGGTGACTGTGTTGTTCTCTCTGTCAGGACGTGGAGAGTGACCTGCTGGTGCAGATCAGTATGAAGCAGGAGATCGAGATCGCCATGAAGCTGCTGGAGAAAGACATTCACGAGAAGCAGGACGCCCTCGTCAGTCTGCGGCACCAGCTCGAGGAGGTGAAGGCCATCAACGTGGAGATGTTTAAGAAGCTCAAGGTACGTTGGCCGATCGCGAAAGCTGCACACGGCGGCGCAGCGGCAGAGTCGCAGCCTCACAGCGACGGAGACCCGGGTTCCATCCCGACTGCGGGTGCAGGTCCGTACGGAGTTTGTACGTTCTACTCGTGACCCGTGTGGGTTTACTCCCAAGATCTTCGGTTTCCTCCCACACCCCAAATACCCGCAGGTTTGTTGGTTCATTGGCTTGGTGTAAGTCACAGTCACAGTCTTAGAATCAAGGGGAGGTCATTTAGGACTGAGGTGAGAAAAAACGTTTTCACCCAGAGAGTTGTGAATTTATTGAATTCCCTGCCACAGAGGGCAGTGGAGGCCAAGTCACTGGATGGATTTATGAGAGAGTTAGATAGAGCTCTAGGGGCTAGTGGAGTCAAGGGATATGGGGAGAAGGCAGGCACGGGTTATTGATTGGGGACGATCAGCCATGATCACAATGAATGGCGGTGCTGGCTCGAAGGGCCGAATGGCCTCCTCCTGCACCTATTTTCTATTTTTCTATGTAAATGTAAAATTGTTCTTATAGTAGGATAGCGTTAGTGTACAGGGATAGCGTTAGTGCACAGGGATCGCTGGTCAGTGGGCCGAAGGGCCTGTTTCCTTGCTGTATCTCTAAACTACACTAAACTCAAATAAACTAAACTAAACTAATGAAATGAAATATAACCGTAAGAGGTACAGAACGAGAGTCGCACATCTCCAGATTCAGGGACAGTTTCTTCCCAGCTGTTTTCAGGCAACTGAACGTCCTCAAACTCACTAAAAGGAGGTAGTTGAGGCAGGGACTACAATGATATACAGAAGTCATTTGGATAGATTCATGGATAGGGTGGGTTCAGAGGGATATGGGCCAAATGTGGCCTGGTGGGCCTACTGTAGATGGGGCATTTTGGTTGGCACAGGCAAGTTGGGCCGAAGGGCCTGTTTCCATGCTATATCACTCTATATGCATGTCATAAGCCTTCTTTACCACTCCACCTGTGATGCCACTTCTACACACTGGGTCCTGACCTGAAACGTCACCTATCCATGTTCTCCAGAGATGCTGCCTGACCCACTGAGTTACTCCAGCACTTTGTGTCCTTTTGTCTACCAGAACGATGCCTTGGTTAGGGGATATTAGCTACAGGGAGAAATTGGACAGACTTGGATTGTTTCCTCTGCAACCAGCATTTAACATGTGATGAGCGTTTAGCGGCACTGGGCCTGTACTCGCTGGAGTTGAGAAGAATGAGGGGGGACCTCATTGAAATGTACCAATAGTGAAAGGCCTGGATAGTAGATGTGGAGAGGATGTTTCCACTAGTGGGAGAGTCTAGGACTAGAGGTCATAGCCTCAGAATTAAAGGACGTTCCTTTAGGAAGGAGATGAGGAGGAATTTATTTAGTCAGAGGGTGGTGAATCTGTGAAATTCTTTGCCACAGCAGGCTGTGGAGGCCAAGTCAGTGGATATTTCTAAGGCAGAGATAGATAGAATCTTGATTAGAACGGGTGTCAAGGGTTATGGGGAGAAGGCAGGAGAATTGGGTTGGGAGGGAGAGATAGATCAGCCGTGATTGAATGGCAGAGTAGACTTGGTGGGCCGAATGGCCTAATTCTGCTCCTATCACTTTTGACCTTGGGGGGGCATCTTGGAGGCTGCCTTCTTCTCTTTTCCAATCCTTTGACTTGGAGCCTAGCAAGTGTTTATGCAAGTCAGTTTGGTTTGTTGTCACATGTACTGAGGTCCAGGGAAAAGCTTCAAACCCCACCCTCGTCAAACCTCGGCCACTAATGATCGGTGTTTCTTTGGATCCAGGGCTCCGAAGACGGTTTGAAGCAGAAAAGCGAGATGATGAGCCAGCTGGAGGAGAAGACCCACCGCGTCACGGCCGCGATGAAGCAGATCGAGCAAAGGTACAACCTCGTGGTTCCCTCGTTTGGCTTCCTTCCCCCTTCTGTCTTTGCTGGTTGACGTTCTACGTACGTGACCTGCAACGGGCTGTGTGTGCCAGACCAGCAGGCCCTGCCCACCCTATCCAGCCTTGCCAGCCTGCTGTTGGCCTCTTGGCTCAAGTTGTAGAGTCGCAGTCACACAACGTGGAAACAGGCCCTTCGGCCCAACTTGCCTATGCTGACCAACATGCCCCATCTACACTCATAGAGTCATAGAGCCCGGAAACAGGCCCTTTGGCCCAACTTGCCCATGCTGACCAACATGCCCCATCTACACTCATAGAGTCATAGAGCCTGGAAACAGGCCCTTTGGCCCAACTTGCCTATGCTGACCAACATGCCCCATCTACACTCATAGTCATAGAGCCTGGAAACAGGCCCTTCAGCCCAACTTGCCCATGCTGACCAACGCGCCCCATCTACACTCATAGAGTCATAGAGCCTGGAAACAGGCCCTTCGGCCCAACTTGTCCATGCTGACCAACAAGCCCCATCTACACTCATTCCACCTGCCCACCTTTGGCCCATATCCCTTCAAACCTTTCCTATCCAAGTACCTGTCCAAGACCTTTTTTACAGGTGGTTATAGTACCTGCCTGAACCACCTGCTCTGGCAGCTCGGCCCACGGAATGAGAAAGCTGTCCCTCAGGTTCCTATTGAATCTTTCCCCTCTCACCTTAAACCTCTGGTTCTTGATTCCCTTACTCTGGGTAAAAGATTCAGTTAAAGGATTAGCTAAATGTGCATTTTCCCCGATCTGTTCCCCTCATGATTTTATCCGCCTCTATAAGATGACCCTACATCCTCCTGCGCTCAAAGGAATAAAGTCTGAGCCTGCTTCCCTTGTACTGGGTAAAACACTGTGCACTCAGCCGATCCTGTTAATGTGGCCCCTTCCCTTGAATGCAGTTGCTGTTATCAGCATCTGAGCAGGTTTACCTGTTAACTGATGAACTGCCCTGAATTATCCAGGGCGGGCCGCATAGTAGCACAGCGGAACAGTTGCTCAAACGTTTTCAGAGATTTATTAGTCCAAACGTGAGCTGTCGTAGGCGCATGTTGGAGGTGCTTCGTCAGAGACCCGGGTGCGATCCTGACCACGGGTGCTGTCCGTACGGAGTTTGTACATTCTCCCCGTGACCGCGTGGGTTTTCACCGGGTGCTCCGGTTTCCTCCCACAGTACAAAGACCTTTGTAGGTTTGTAGGTTAATTGGCTTAATGTGAAATTGGTCCCACGTGTGTGTAGGGGTAGAGTTGATGTGCGGCGATCGTTGGTCTGCGCAGACTCGGTGGGCCAAAGGGCCTACTTCCGCGCTGTATCTCTCAAGTCTAAACAGGGTCCTGACCCGAAACATTACCTCTCCAAGTTATAGAGTCATAGTGATACAGTGTGGAAACAGGCCCTCGGCCCAACTTGCCCACACCGACCAACATGTCCCAGCTGCACGTCCCACCTGCCTGCGCTTGGTCCATATCCTCCAAACCTGTCCTATCCATGTACCTGTCTAACTGTTTCTTACATGTTGGGATAGTCCCAGCCTCAATTACCTCCTCTGGCAGCTTGTTCCATACACCCACCACCCTTTGTGTGAAAAAGTTACCCCTCAGATTCCTATTAAATCTTTCCCCCTTCACCTTAAACCTATGTCCTCTGCTCCTCGATTCCCTCAAGAGGCTGCGCATCTACCCGATCTATTCCCCTCATGATTTTTTGCACCTCTATAAGCTTAGCCCTCATCCTCCTGCGCTCCATGGAGTAGAGACCCAGCCTACTCAACCTCTCCCTATAGCTCACACCCTCTGGTCCTGGCAACATCCTCGGAAATCTTCTCTGAACCCTTTCAAGCTTGACAATATCCTCTAACATGGTGGCCAGAACTGAACACAATACTCTAAACGCGGTCTCACCAACGTCTTATACAACTGCAACATGGCCTCCCAACTCCTATACTCAGTACTCTGGCTGATGAAGGCCGACTGAATGTTGTCCAGGGATGCTGCCTGACTTTGCTAATCTATCTAACACTGATGACTGTGGGGTCTTGGTGGGTTGTTCCTCTGGTCTCTGTATTAGATCCTAGTTTGTGCACCGGGCATGTATTTACCATCTACATTTGACGTACTCCAGCCTCATCCATTACTATCTTTGCTTTTCCTATTGAGATAAATTGTTGTTGCTCTCGTTGGAAATGTCACTGCTATTAACATCTTTTTCTTTCTTCCGCTTGCATTTTACACTTTCTTTTTTTTTCCCCCTTTCTCCCCCCACCCCGTTTGCTTCTGCCACTTATTTTGGTGACACCCCCCCCCTCCCCCTCTCCCGCCAAGTGACAAAGATTTATTAGTTCAAACACAGGCTGTCGTAAGCGCTTGCTTGAAGTGTATCGGCAGAGAGTGTAACACATAGGATCCCCTTTGTAACCAGAAGCTTAGCACTCTCATCTTTGATGCAGAGTAAAGTAGTAACTTCAAATTGTATTCAGTGTGGGATTATGCAAGAATGTAAAAGCTTCACTCTCTCGCCCACCTCTCTCTTCATCTCCACTGTCTCTCTCTCTTTCTCTCTCCCTCCATCTCGCTCCACTCTCTATCCCCACCCTCTCTTTCTCCTCTCTCCTAGCTGTCCCTCTCTCTCAATCCTCCCATCTCTCTCTCTCCATCCCCCCTCCACCTCCCGATCCCCTTCTTTCTCTTCTGCCCCAGTCTTCCTCTCTCTCTCTCTCTCTCTCTCTCTCTCTCTCTCTCTCTCCCTTCATCACTCTCCCTCTCTCTCACTCTCCATCCCCCCCTTAACTCTCCCTCACTGGCCCCCCTCTCTCCCCTGCACGTTTCTCTCTCTCCCTCTCTCCCTCGCTAACCCCTTCCCCCCCCCCCCCTCTCTCTCTCTCTCTCTCTCTCTTTCTCTCTCGTTCTCTCTCTCATTCTCTTCCTCTTCCTGGCAACTCCCATCGTTTGTCTTTGCCGTAGTTCTAATGACTCACCATTGAAAATCCATGGATAGCAAGCGACGAGAAAGCCTTTTGCTGCATCTTGGTCCACAAGGCAATAAACAAAACTAAACCACTATGGTTGCTTTTCTGGCACTAGTTTGGTTGGCACGTGTAGCGAGGTTCAGTGAAGAGCTTTTGTTGCGTGCTATCCATCTTGCGGAGGGACAATACATGATTACAATCCAGTATGGGGAAGGTCCGGGTGTTGATAATGGTTGACCCTTTGGATATGGTGGATGTTGGAGACCCCATCGCCCGCAGTGACTTGTGTGGTAACACTTGTCCCGGCATGAATGTTATGTCGGACATTCTCAAGGCAGACTGGGCTGGTGTGTGCGTGTGTTTCCTAGGAGTTCCGAATGGATTTTAACATGTATACATCGGAAAGCACCCCCATCTCTGATCTTAGGGGAAGAAAGGTCATTTGTAAAGCTCCTGAAGGTAGTTGCTACCTTGAGGAACTGAGTTGCTGCCTCTCAGCGCCAGAGACCTGGGTTTGATCCTGACCTCGGGTTCTGTCTGCGCAGAGTTTGCACGATATCCCTGTGACCCGCGTGGGTTTCCTCCGGGTGCTCCGGTTTATTCCCACTTCCCAAAGACGTGCGGTCTTGCAGGTTCATTGGCCTCTGTAAAGTACTTACCCATTGTGTGTGTGTGGGGGGGGGGGGGGGGGGGAGCTAAGAAAGTGGGATAACATCGAACTCGGTGGGCTGAAGGGCCCGTTTACAAGCTGTATCTCGAAACAAAGTAAAACCAGCCTCAGTATCTATCTCTCCCTCGTCCTTACCCTCTCACCTCCCTTCCCTCTTCCCTTTCAAAATTCCCTCAAGATTCCCGCATCTGCAGCTCCTGGTATCTCCCTAAAGATGAGCCTGTTGGGACCAGGGTTTTGGAAACGGTCCAAGCAGTTTCCAAGGTGATTGTTTCTGCCCCTGGGCTTGGAGCACGAGGCCTAACCTGCCCAGCCTGGCACCTCCACCGTCCCTGCATTTCACAGCTCCTCTATTCCTCCGTCCGTGTTCACACTCCCTGACTGCTCCCATTGACTCTTTGCCCAGGTAACCGTGTTAACAGCGGATTCCCACCGTCGCCCTGGTTTTGACTTATCAGCCCTCACACCCTCCAGTCCTGGCAACGTCCTCGTAAATCTTTTCTGAAACCTTTCAAGCTTGACAATATCCTCTAACATGGTGGCCAGAACTGAACACAATACTCTAAATGGCCCTTCCCTGCAAACACCCAGCGGCTCCCTCCCTCCCAGCACCAACCGGCCAGCGGGGGCTGCGGGCGGGTACTGCGGGTGAACCTCTGCCCTGGGGTACCACGGGTAAACCTCTGCCCTGGGCCACCTCGGGTAGACGTCTGCCCTGGGGCACCTCAGGAAAGCCTCACTGCTAAAGTCCAACCTCCTCCACCTCCTCTCAAATCAATGGATTGATTAAAAGATGCAGCAGGGAAAGAGCCTCTTTGGCCCGCCCATCGATCGATCACCCGTTCTCACTCGATCCACGTCATCCCACTCTCCCTACACACTAAGGGGCAAATTTACAGAGGGGCCAATTCACCTGCAAACCCGCCACGTCTTTGGGATGTGGTGGGAAATAGGAACAGCCGGAGGAAACCCACGCGGTCACGGGGAGAAGGCACGCAGACAGCGCCCGCGGTCAGGATGGAACCCGGGTCTCTGGCGCTGTGAGGCAGCCGTTCCACCCGCTGCGCCCCCCGTGCTGCCCGTTGTGGGAAAAGGAGGCAGAGCCGGTGGTGAATTCCTGCCGTTGTTGACTCCTTGTCCTCTCCGCTCCTTCCCTAAAGTTAGTAACTAATTGGAAGATCAAATCCTCCCAGGCTGTGATTAAGCTTTCATAAAGCCACCTGTGCTGTGAGCTGACTAATGAACCCGAGCCTGTTGCCTACGGAAAGATACAGAAGAGCCTACTTGTTGATTGGATTCACTGTGTAGTCGGGCGGGGAATGCCTTGAACTCCTTTCATAGACCTGTTGTCATGACTTCCCTTGTCACTTTGACTTGGCAAACCTATGTTAAGATTAAAATTACCTCTGATTCCAGGCGTCTTTCGTTGAAGTTTATTCTGTCGAATGGTTTTGGTTTAATATTGTCACGTGTACCAAGGTACAGTGGTACAGGGTTTTGCCTGCTCTCCGAACAGATCAGACATACCGCACACAAATGCAAGCAAATCAAACTCGGGTACAGTGGATAGAACAAAGGTGAAGATACAGAGTGCAGAATATAGTTCTCAGCATTGTAGCGCACCAGTCCTTCGACACAGGCCAATGTCCTCACAAATTACAGGAGCATAATTAGGCCATTCGGCCCATCAGGACTACTCCGCCATTCAATCATGGCTGAACTATCCCTCCCGCTCAAGCCCATTCTCCTGTTTTCTCCCCATGACACCCACACTAATCAGGAATCTCCGCCTTAAAAATATCCGTTGATGGCCTCCGCTATTCAATCACGGCTGATCTCTCTCCCTCCCAACCCCATTCTCCCGCCTTCTCCCCATAGCCCTTGACACCCGTTCCAATCAAGATTCTATCTATCTCTGCCTTAGAAATATCCACTGACTTGGCCTCCACAGCCGGCTGTGGCGATGAGTTCCACAGATTCACCACCCTCTGGCTAAAGAAGTTGCACCTCGTCTTTCTAAAGGAACGTCCTTTTATTCTGATGCTGCGGCCTCTGGTCCTAGACTCTCCCACTAGTGGCAACATCTTCCCCACATCCACACTATCCATGCCTTTCACTATTCGGTAAGTTTCAATGAGGTCTCCCCCCCCCCCCTCATCCCTCTAAATCCAGCGAGTGCAGGCCCAGTGCCGTCAAATGCTCATCATACGTTACGTCCTCAGCGGATGGAACATTCCCCGAGCTGGTGCCAGGAGTCATAGACCACTCTCGCCGATGATTTCTGTTCATAGTTAAGATGCTCCTCGGAGCCCTGTCATTCACTGCCCAAAGAGGGATCCCGACCTGAAACGTCTCCTGTCCATTCCCTCCACAGGTGCTGCCTGACCAGCTAAGTTCCTCCAACACTTTGTGTTCATATCCATGTCTAGTTTAACTTGACAATATATATATATATCACCTGGTACTTAGGTTCGAGTTAGATTCCATCTGCCATCTTCCATCCGCACTGGGATTATACATCCTTATTTTCTGAGGCCAGATTATTTCTTTCTGTTATTTTTTGTTTAATCCAAGCTGCCCCATATTCTTCTTCCTTGCTCTGTCTCTTCTTGGCAAATGCCCAGCACATTGGAAGGTTCAGGTAGCAGTGCTTAGCAGTCGTGCCCATTTATCGCCACGTGTGCCATCGGTTTCTCTGGCTTGTTACAAATGAATCGTGCATTCTGAGAAAGATCCTTTCATAAATGATCTCTTTCCCTTTTCCTTATTTTGCCTCCATTTGGTGGCATTGGCACTTTCTACATCTCTTCCCATGACACACTCACGAACCATGTTGCTACATCGCGCTTTTAGCACTGTCCTAAAAGGAACCTTACCTGATTTACCTAAACACTTGTTCCTTCTCTTCTAAAGGGCCTGTCCCACTTTCACGACCTAATTCGCCACCTCTGCCGAGCTTGCCCGTGACTCGTACTCGCAGCATGGTCGTAACGAGGTCGTAGGCAGGTCGTGATGTTAGTCGTAGGCATTCGTGGCATCAAGTAGGTCGGGGCGATTTTCCAGCCCGATGAAAAATATCCAGGAGTAAAAAAGGTTGTGAATTAAGTCGTGAAAGGCCATTAACAGTTTTCCACCCATCACACAATTTCATTTGAATTATAACCCAGTGTACAGTCTTACTTGTTCAATTTGACAGGGCTTTTGCCTCTCCTACGTTTATGGAGCTATGGCTCTATATATACAGCCCGGAAACAGACCCTTCGGCCCAACTGGTCCATGCCGACCAAGTTACCAAACCGAGCTGGTTGCATTTGCTAGCGTCTCGCCCATATCCTTCCAAAACCTTTCTTATTCAAGTATCTATCTTTTAAATGTGTTATAATTGCACCCTCCGCTACCATTTCCTCTGGCATCTCGTTCCATACACCCTGCAGGTGCTGGTTTACAAAGCAAAGACACAAAGTGCTGGAGTAACTCAGCGGGTCAGGCAGCATCTCTGGATAACGTGGACAGTAGGCGACGCTTCGGGTCGGGACCCTTCTTTAGACTTTCCCAGTCTGAAGGAAGGCCCCGATCTGAAACGTCGCCTACCCGTGTTCTTCAGGGATGCAGTCTGAAACGGCTGAGTTACTCCAGCACTGTGGCCCATCTTATGTGGAGATAAAAGTTGTCATTGAGGTTCCTTTTGAATGTTTCCTCTCGTACCTTAACCCGTTCAGTGCCACCTCCGAATATACCCAGGTCATGGTCAACAGTAAATAAAAACTTGGCAGTGAACAGGTTAAACCTATGTCCTCTGGCTTAGACCTCCACCTTGGGGGTAAAAAGACTGTGGCTACTCGCCTTGCTCTACACCCCTTGGGGTTTGATAAACCTCTACAAAGTTGCAATTCAAGTGAGGTTTGTCCCAAGAAGTCACTTTTCCCAAGTACTTAACACGATGTGTTAATTGCATCCACGTGTCCTCCCTCCCTCCTCCTTCCACCCCTGATGTAACTAGTAGCGTGGATAAGGGAGAACCAGTGGATGTGTTATATCTGGACTTCCAGAAGGCTTTCGACAAGGTCCCACATAAGAGATTAGTATACAAACTTAAAGCATACGGTATTAGGGGTTCAGTATTGATGTGGATAGAGAACTGGCTGGCAAACAGGAAGCAAAGAGTAGGAGTAAACGGGTCCTTTTCACAATGGCAGGCAGTGACTAGTGGGGTACCGCAGGGCTCAGTGCTGGGACCCCAGCTATTTACAATATATATTAATGATCTGGATGAGGGAATTGAAGGCAATATCTCCAAGTTTGCGGATGACACTAAGCTGGGGGGCAGTGTTAGCTGTGAGGAGGATGCTAGGAGACTGCAAGGCTCGAAGGGCTGAATGGCCTACTCCTGCACCTAATTTCTATGTTTCTATGTTTCTCCCACCTTCACTCCCCCCTCCCTCCCTCCTCCCATGTGTAAGTGCCCCGTGGATTAAAACCTGTCTTTCACAGCCTCTTTAAGTCATACATTCAACTGTGATCCCAGCTCGGGTGGAGAGCCAGAGAAGGCTTGTTTCAACCTGTTCTAAGCTCCTCAAACTCCCTCGGTAGGACCTTGCTCTTAGCTTTCCCATTTATTCACTTGACCCATGGATTGCAATAACCGGATGTTTCCTCGCCGGCCCTCAGGAGACTTCCCTGGCCGGCATAGCAGCTTTTCTTTTCCTTCTTTCTCTCTCATCCCATCCCCTCCCATCCTTGCATCCATCCCGCTCTCTCTCTCTCTCTCTCTCGTTCCTCCCTCCAGTTTAATTTGCTGATGTTTTGTATCCCGTTGTCTGGTTGCTTTGTCTCTTTGGTCTTGTTTTCCACCCGGCAACCCCTCTCCCCGGTCAAAGCATGGGTTTTATCCAGAGTTGATTTGACTTGCACCAGATTGCAGCAAGCAGAGAGGGAGCAGGAGTTGGAGGAGAAGGGAAGCTACAAGTGCAGGCACGAACTGGGAGGCAAGGTGGACATGCTGCAGAGAGCGAGCGACCAGAAGGAACAGCAGCTGTAAGTATTTCTGGAGAAGGGACGAAAATAAAATGATATTCAGATGAACATCCACTGCACATGGTGTTAAATGTACCTCATGATCATGTACTTTAATATGCTCTTTTCTTTCTCCCCGTGACTTCATACTGTCTTGCATTGCTATGATCTCCATCTGCACTGCCTTCTCTCATAGAAACATAGAAAATAGGTGCAGGAGTAGGCCATTCGGCCCTTCGAGCCTGCACCGCCATTCAATATGATCATGGCTGATCATCCAACTCAGTATCCTGTACCTGCCTTCTCTCCATACCCCCTGATCCCTTCAGCCACAAGGGCCACATCCAACTCCCTCTTAAATATGACCAACGAACTGGCCTCAACTACCTTCTGTGGCAGAGAATTCCACAGATTCACTACTCTCTGTGTGAAAAACGATTTCTCATCTCGGTCCTAAAAGACTTCCCCCTTATCCTTAAATTGTGACCCCTTGTCCTGGACTTCCCCAACATCGGGAACAATCTTCCTGCATCTAGCCTGTCCAACCCCTTAAGAATGTTGTAAGTCTCTATGAGATCACCCCTCAATCTTCTAAATTCCAGCGAGTACAAGCCGAGTCTATCCAGTCTTTCTTCATATGGAAGTCGTGCCATCCCAGGAATCAGTCTGGTGAACCTTCTCTGTACTCCCTCTATGGCAAGCTACTACATCTCAGCTACTACATCTGTGGACAACTGTCTCCTACACTTGCCCATGCTACCCCAGTCTTTGCTCTCCTTCCACTTTGCTTTGAGGATGAGAGGGGATCTTATTGAAACATATAACTGTGCGTTCTCCCTCCATCCCACTACCACGCATTGTCTCTCACTCCCTCTTCCACGCCCTCTCCTTCCCTTCCTCCTCCCATGCACAGTCCCATGTGCTCTTCCACATTCCATCCCTCTTAGAGTCACAGAGTGATACGGTGTGGAAACAGGCCCTTCGACCCAACTTGCCCCCACCGGCCAACAATGTCCCAGCTATACTAGTCTCGCCTGCCTGCGCTTGGTCCATATCTCTCCAAACCCGTCCTATCCTATCGTCTAACTGTTTCTTAAACGATGGGATAGTCCCAGCCTCAACTACCTCCTCTGGTAGCTTGTTCCATACGCCCACCACCCTCTGTGTGAAAAAGTTACCCCTCGGATTCCTATTAATATTTTTCCCCGCAACCTTGAACCTGTGTCCCCTGGTCCTCGATTTCCCTACTCTGGGCAAGAGACTCTGTGCATCTACCCGATCTATTCCTCTCATGATTTTGTTTCACACGACTTGCCTCCTCCCTCTTCCATGCGCCCTCCCTCCCTCCCTCTTCCAAGGGCTTTCCCTCACTCCCACCATCATTCATCCCTCTTCTGTGCGCTCCCCCTCACTCTCTCGCTTCTTCCACCAGCCCGCTCTCCCTTTTCCATGTTCAGTCTTCCATGCGCTTTCCCAAACCTCCCTTCTTCGAAGCCCCCTCTCCCTCCGTTTCATGCACTATCCCTCCCCCCCCCCCCCCCCCCCCCTTCCACATGACCTCCCTCTTCCACTCACTCCCACCCTCCATCCTGCCCTCTTCCTCACTGGCCAATAGACCCTGCCGGGACCTGCCATCTCTGGTTGTTGGCCGGTAGCCTTAGGTGGTGCTTCAATGTACCACCCGATGTTAATGCTTTATTATTAATGTTTTATGTGTCATTCCTAACTGTCACTGTATGTCATGTTGTCACTTGCGGGCGGAGCACCAAGGCAAATTCATTGTATGTGAATACTTGGCCAATAAACTTATTCATTCATTCATTCATTCATTCATTGTGTGCCGTTCTCGTGGGTTAGTCAGTGGCTTCTGCCTTCGTTTCTGACGTGGGATCAATGCAAGTCAGCAGCAGGTTTTCACTTTGGACCCAGAACCTCTGCTACCTGCAGTCCAGCCACCACTGGCGCAGGGAGTACTGTTCCATCATTCGATCAGTAGGACCCTTTGACCTTGGACTCCCTTCCCAGTGAAGGTCTAACTACCCCCCACTGGTTGTCCCACACGTTTCGTCATTGGCCAAGGCAGAATGTGAGAGAGTGTTTAACTGGTAAAACAGATTAGTGCACCCAAGCTTTATCCCTCTCCCAACGTTGTAAGCTCTATCACAACCTGGTGTTTTATCAAGCTGGTACCTGTCCCAACTTTACACTTTTCCACCTTGTGTTTGTGGAGTGCATTAGACTGTTTTGCTGCTGTTAAGAAATCCGATAGCACTGGGTGTACACCCAAGGCGGCACACGGGTGCAACGGCAGTGTTGCTGCCTCACAGCGCCAGAGACCTGGGCTCGATCCCGACTATGGGTGCTGTCTGTACGGAGTTTGTACGTTCCCCCTGTAACCATGTGGGTTTTCACCAGGTGCTCCGGTTTCCTCCCACACTCCAAAGCCGTACAGGTTTGTAGGTTAATTGGCTTTGGTACAAAAAGTCTTAAGTGTAGGATAGCACTAGTGTACGGGGTGATCGCTGGTGTAGGATTTGTGTAGATCAAATTCCTACTGGGGCTAAACACAGCCAAATACTAGTTTGGTCCTGGGGGTTTCATACTGTGTGATTTCTCCATGTGCCGTGCATATTTGGTCACTAAGATGTTACCTAGAGTTTAGAGTTACTCAAGCACTTTACGCCAGCATCTGCAGTTCCTTGTTTCTCCATTTTGGGGATACATGTATATATTTGATGGAAACTGAGCTGATTGTGAACCAACAGAATACAACTGGAAACTGATTTGAAGATTGAGAAGGAGTGGAGACGGGCTCTGCAGAATGACCTGAAGAGGGAGAGGAACACCATCTCGGAACTGAGAGCGCAGACACAACAGCTGAGCGCCCTGAAAAAGGTACCACAAACACGAGATTCACCCGCATCTTTGTAACTCCAAGTCAGCAAAGTGTCATCACAAGCAGTTTGTAGTTTCATTTGAGTGTGTAATTGAAAGGACATTGTTCTGTCTGTACTGGTGATTTCATGTCACTGATTGCCTGTGTTGTACAAAAGGACGCAGAGGATTTGAGTATAGGAACAAGGAGGTCTTACTGCAGTTGTACAGGGCTCTGGTGAGACCACACCTGACGTATTGTGTGCAGTTTTGGTCTCCTAATTTGAGGAAGGACATTCTTGCTATTGAGGAGGTGCAGCGTAGGTTCACAGGGTTAATTCCTGGGATGGCGGGACTGATATAGGATGGTCGACTGGGCATATATTCACTGGAATTTAGAAGGATGAGAGGGGATCTTATAGAAACATATAACATTCTTCAGGGATTGGACAGGGTAGATGGAGGAAAAATGTTCCCGATGGTGGGGGAGTCCAGAACTAGGGGTCACAGTTTAAGAATAAGAGGTCTGAGAGGAGGAAAAATCTTGTTACCCAGAGTTATGAATTTGTGAAATACTCTGCCACAGAAGGCAATGGAGGCCAATTCACTGGATGTTTTCAAGAGAGTTAGATTTAGCTCTTCGGGCTAACGGAATCAAGGGATATGGGGAGAAAGCATGAACGGGGTACTAATTTTGGATGATCAGCCATAATATTGAATGGTGGTGCTGGCTCAAAGGGCCGAATGGCCTACTCCTGCACCTATTTTCTATGTTTCTACAAAGTGCTGGAGTAACACGGATTGGCGCTGTTTCAGGTCGGGACCCATCTTCAGCTATCACCTATCTATGTTCTTCAGAGGTGCTGCCCAACCAGCAGTTATTCCAGCGCCTAGTGTCCATTTGTGCATTAACCAGCGTCTGTAGTTCCTTACAGAAACAAAGAACTGCTGATGCAACTTTATATTAAAGATAGATACAAGGTGCTGGAGTAACTCAGCAGGTCAGGCAGCATCTCTGGAGGAAAAGGGTGGGTGACGTCTTGGGTAGGAACTTCTTCAGACTGAAAGTAGGGGGTGGGGTTGAAGAGGCAAGAAAAGGCCAGGATCAAATGTTCTCAGGCAAGGAGGTGCCTATTTGCTGCTGGAATGCTTGCCTTCATAGATTGGGACATAGAATATAAAAGTCAGGATGTAACCTTTACAAAACATTGGTTAGGTCGAACTTGGGAGTGTTGTCTGCAGTTCTGGTCTGGTTCAAGGAAGGATGCGGTTGTGCTGGAGAGCGAGGGAGATTCACCAGGATGTTGCCTTGATTGGGAAGAGATCAAATAAGAGAGTGGAGTAGATGTGGCTGAAGAATGATCTTATATACATACAATAAGATTATGAGTAACAGACGGGTGAATTGTGTAGGAAAGGACTGCAGATGCTGGTTTAAACCGAAAATAGACACAAAAAAGCTGGAGTAACTCAGCATCTCTGGTGAGAAGGAACGGGTGATGTTTTGAGCCGAGACCTTTCTACAGGTGGATGGTCAGACTAGGGTGGAGCATAAGGTTTTTTTCTCCTATAGTAAGGGTATCAATAATAAGAATATTTTATGTGAGAGGAAGGAATTTTAAAGGGTTGAGATTTTTAACACAATTTTCTAAGTTGTCGGGACGTTGTTTTAACAAAAATGGCTTGACAGCTAGTTTGCGACGTCAGGCCTTCAGTGCTATGGCTGGGCAGTTGCAACCTTCGATTGCCCTTGAGTGCTTATGAAGTGAATCATAGATTACTGACTGGCTTTTGTGAAGATTTGAAACCCTACAAGGAAGTGCAGATGATTGATCACTTGTGTAGGAAGGAACTACAGATGCTGGTTTAAACTGAAGATAGATACAAAGAGCTGGAGTAACTCAAGCGGGACATGCACCTCCGGAGAGAATGGGTAACATTTCGGGTGGAGATCCTTCTTCAGACCTGCTAAATAGTAAAGATGAGGGATTGGGGGCTCGGAAAGTGTAAGTCATTAGAGACAAAGGGAATGTGAGGTTTCTTGGATATAGGTCGGGAGAGATTGGACCGGGGGGGGGGGGGGGGGAAGTAGGATGGAGATGAGGAATGTGGAAATCATTTCATTGGGACAGGAGCAGGTAGACACATTGGATCTGCCAGAGCAGTTGTGTTTATGGATTTTGGGGAGAAGGTAACAGCAGGCTGTGAAACGATAAGGTTGAAGGCTGCAGAAGACAGAGAGCCAGAAGTGACAGCATTTGAAATGGTTTGTGAGGTTATGGCCTGGTGCTCATCTGTGGGATCATGGTCCAAGGATAAGAGGGAGGAAGTGTCTTAAGTGCTGGCGCCTGGCCTCAGTGCGGTAGAGGTCAGCTCGCCAGACTACCTCGGCACCGAAGAAGGGTTTCGGCCCGAAACATTGCCTATTTCCTTCGCTCCATAGATGCTGTGCACATGCTGAGTTTCTCCAGCACTTTTGTCTACCAAGGCACCTCCCTTGTCGACGGGTTTGATGATAATGTCAGGGTTGCTGCAGTGAGCAGGGGGCTGTACGTTCAGAGGGGGTGAGGCTAGAGCAGGTAAGGGGAGTGGAAAAGTTGAGATGATTATGTCACCTGCCACTCCTGGTTGCGAACATATCATTCGTGCCAGGCACTGCCGTCAGCGAGACCGGATTCCCCAGGACCGCCTGTATCCTCCCTGTGACTCTAATGTTGGCATGTACACAAATGTGTGTCCTATCTACTTTTGGATATCTATATGTGAGGAAGCCGAGTCATACAACGTGGAAACAGGACTTTCGGCCCAACTCGCCTCATCTGCACCAGTCCCAACTGCCTACGTTTGGCCCATATCCCATTAAACTGATCCTATCCCTGTACCTGTGTAGAGTTTTATTAAATGTTGCAATAGTACCTGCCTCAGCTACCTCTTCCGGCAGCTTGTTCCATACACCCACCGCGCTTTGTGTAAAAAAAAGTGACTCCTCGGGCTCCTATTAAATTTATCCCCCTCGCTGTAAACATGTATCGTCTCGTTCTCGAGTCCACGACTGTGTGTATACCCTATATATTCCTCTCATGGTTTTGTACATTACTATAAGATCACTCCTCCTGCACTCCTAGAAGAGCCCTGGCCTGCTCAGGCCCTCAAACCCTGGCAACATGTTTTATGTAAATGTTTTACAGCGCACTTATGATTGAGAACGAATATGATTTGCATATGAGTTTCTGTTCAGTGTAACAATTGCTGCTGGCAACAGAACTTTGAATCGCGCAACTTTATTGAATAGCATGCCATTAATAGTTTTAACTTAAAGCTAATATGGGGACATGAATGGCTGTCTAACCCCAAGATCTGCCAGCTGTTTTGTCGCATGATCTATCTGCTGCTGGAAGTTATTGAGGTTGGGGTTTATCAGGGAGCTCAGTGATGATCCCCAGATTAGCTGTAAACTAGACAGAAGCAATTCCGCTCGCCCACGCTTCAAGCATTGTCCTACGGTCCTTCATGGTGCAGATCAAGATGGGGTTGGATTGCAGCCCGGCCAGCTGGTGATATTCCTGACGTCTCCGTTGATAGGCAAGGAAAACCCGACTATCTTCTGTATTTTCTTGTGTTCTTGAAGGGAGTCAAGAGTCCATAGGAAGCAGATTGTGCAGGTATTCTGTGGTCTTGGACAAATGACTGCACATGTGGTCAGAGTTGTACAGCATAGAAACAGATCCTTTGGCCCAACTCACCTATGCCAACAAGATATCTATCCAAACATTTTGCCCATATCCCTCTAAAATGATACCTGCCTTCATGGCTTCTCAAGACAGTTTGCCCTACATGCCCTTCACTGTCTGTGTGGAGAATGTTCCTTTTTAAACTTTTCTCATCTTACCGTAAATCTGTGTTCTCTACTTTTAGATTCCCCAACCTCAGAAAAATAACCGTGACCATACTCCTCATGATTTTTTTTCAACTCTACACTCCAGGGGAAAAACATCCCATCCTTTTCAGCATCTCTTTATAATTCCAGTCCTCCAGGTCCAGTAACATCTGTGGGAACCCGGTCTACCCACATTCCTTGCTATCTCTGTTTATCACTCTAAAGGGCCCTGCCATTTACCGCGCAAACCCAGGTCTGGATTAATCTCCCAAGATGTAACACTTTGAGTTTGTCCTAAGTTAAATTCCTTCTGCCAGTCCTTGGCCCAAATCTCCTCTCTCCTCTTGACATCTAAGTGAACCTTCTTCACTGTCCACTACCTCCCCAGATAAAATAGCGATAGATGAATAATTTTAATAAAGTCGTTCCAACTTGATAAATCTGTTTATTGTTTTGTAGGAATTCCTTGGATTACAAGAAGAGAATGGACAGCTGCAGAGAATCTGCAATGATCAGGAGCAGGCATTGCAGGAGCTGGGCTACAAACTCAGCGAGTAAACCACCCCTCTCATCTTATTGGTCATGCTGTTGGTTCATTTGTACTCTTTCCCCAATCCCCAATGAAGGGTAATGTGCGTGTATGTGGTGTGGGCAGGGTTGGCGGGATGAGAGTAATAATTTTTGTAATGATTTATGAGGGTGTAATCTATCTTGCAGATGCCTTGTTATAATAATTTCTCTGCAGTGTTATCTTTTTCATTTTTTATAGGTCAAAGCTCAAAATTGAGACCATTAAGGAGGCTAACAAGGCACTGCAGGTAATTTTATAAAGAATGCTAGTGAACTTTATCTGCTGTGACGGTGCTCATGATGCGATGTTTTATAAAGCAAAATCTCCTTGCATGTTAGGGTCAGTGTGTCTCCTGCACAAACTTACATAATCTGAAGAAAATTTAAAAGTATGGTACTTTAATCCTGCCAACTGACTTCAGTTCCAGAAAGTGCGATGCTTTTTTATGTGTGATAGTGAGAGTTCAAGGTCTGCATGTCCCTGAAGGAGTGAAAAGGATAAGGAACTCTGGAGAATGAGGGAAATTGAGGCTCGTAGCAGGAAATAAGAGGCCAGGGTCAGGGACAGACAGCTGTGGTCAAATATATCCCTGGAAGGGTATAGGGAATTGAGGAGACTATGGGGGCATTTTAAAAAACATTGCAAAGAAAAGTTTGTAAACTATAGACCAGTGAGCTGAATATGTGTGAAGGAAAGGTACTGGAGTAGATTCTGAGGAACACATGAATTTGGAAAAGCAGAGGGTGGATTAGGAATTATCAGCATGGTTTTGTGTGTGGGACAATCTCTGAGGAATTTGATTTGAGTTTAAGAAATAAGCAAGAAGGTTGATGAGGACAAGACCACACGTAGTCTATTAGGATTTCAGCTAAGCCTTAAAAGTTCCACATGATAAGACTGCTCTGGAAGGTTAGAATGCCTGGGATCCAGAGAGCTGGATACACAATTGGCTTAATGGTGGGAAACAGAGGGTGGTGACGGAAGATTGTTTTTCAGTCCGTAGGCCTGTGATTAGTTGTGTGTGCCTCGGCGATCGCTACTGGGTCCATTGCTGTTTCTCATCTGTATTAGTGACTTGGATGAGAGTATACGAGGCATGCTTTGTAAGTTTGCAGATGACACTAAAATAGATGCATTTTCATCCAAACCATGACCTGATAGTTGCAGAACACCAATGGTCACAGACCTCCAGACTGAAAAATCCCCTTCACTGAAGGGTCTGTAGAAGGATCCCGACCCAAAAGTTGTCTGTCCATTCTCTCCATAGATTCCAACATCTGCAATCACTTGTGTTCCCTTCACTATTACCTTCTGTTTTCTATCACCAAGCCAGTTTTGTATCTAAATCACAGGCTCACTGTGGATCCCATGCAACCTAATCTTCTAGAACTGCCTACCATGAGAGACCTTATGAAATGCTTTACTGAAGTCCATGTTGATGACATCCATTGCCCGAACCTCATCAATCTTCTTACACAGAATCAGGAAATAGACAGCAGCTCAGGCCAGATCTGTGGGCAGAGAAAGTCAACGATTCAGGTTGAAAGAAACAAAACAAGCTTGTTAGGTTGCAGGGAGGGAGATATTTGATATGTCAAATCCATCAGTTGACTGAAGGGATAAGCTGTAAACAAGGAACAAGATTCACTTGCATTTGGAAAACACGGGGTTACTTGGGATTGTCAGCACAATCATGCACCCAGTAAACAGGCCCTTCGGCCCAACTTGTCCATGCCGACCAAGATGCCCCATCTATGCTAGTCCCACCTGTACACTGTGGATGGCTCGATTGTAATCATGTATAGTCTTTCCACTGACTGGATAGCACGTAACAAAAAGCTTTCAGCCGATCACAATGACCAAGTTGCCATATTGGGCTAGTCTAATCTGCATGCGTTGGCCAACATTCCTCTAAACCCTTCCTGTCCATATCTGTCTAAATGTCTTTTCAATGTCTAAATTGTATCCACTTCTATAGCTTCCTCTGGCAGCTCATTTCCAGATATGGAATACTCCTTTTATACAGTGATACTCTTATTGTATTGTCTTAAACAATGTAACCGTCAGCCGTTAGTATATTTTTAGTTTGCAGTAGCAAATATCAACCTAAAGCTATTTAAAAAAACATTTATTTTTGGAAAAATAATCTTTTATTATGTCAAACTTTAGCCCGCACCATTCTCCCCATTGATACATTTCCCAACACAAGGTTTCTTAGAAATGCAAGTTATAGCAGAACTATTTGCATTTGATGAGCACACGGCAGTCTGCATGGACGTAATTCAGTAGAGATCATTTCTGACCAACTTGATTTGAATTTTTGAGATAACCAGAATTGACAAAGATAGTAGTTTTACATACACTGCAGATTAATGAAGAGATACATTGAATGTGAGAGAAATGTGCAAGTTGGTTTAAAAAGATGGTTCAGAATGGAACAGGCAAAGATGGTGAAGGTTTTGATTGACATTGGGGTCGGATCTGTCCATTTAGAAGTCCTTTGCTCTTTTTTGTCATATCAGTGATTTGCACTTAAAATATAAACTATTATGGAGATGTTTGTTAATAATATGTGATTAATAGTAAGGAAGAAAATTCTATGCTCCAGGAAAATATAGTTGGAAAACTTTAAAGAGTCAAAAAATGCATGATAAATGACAGGCATATTAAGAAATACAGAAGGATCTTGACAGGGCTGTCTGATAGGTTTGGAGGTACTGCAGCTGACTTGTAGGGGGTCTTCGGAGAACAAGAAGCAGGATTAGCTGAAATACCACAGGCTCAGGGTGAGCTTCATCCAGCTATGCTCAAACTAAGAATGTCTGGTTGAAGTGCTGGAGTAACTCGACGGGTCATGCAGCATCTCCAGAGGACATAGATGGGTGACGTTTCAGGTTAGGGTCCTTCTTCAGACTCGTCACCTATCCTGACCCCCTGAGTTACGCCAGCACTTTGTCTCATGGTTTGTTTTCTACCCGGCAGTAACCTCTGTGCTTCTGACCTCTAGGGTTTGGTATGGCTGAAAGACAGAGATGCTGCGTGCTGTAAGCTGTGTGGGAAGGAGTTCTCCATCAGTACAAGGAAGGTATGGAACATTTGAAGAATTATGTACCAGCAGGGTAAAGCTATATTGGCGGGAAGCCCTGAAATGAGAGCAAGGCCATTCAAGATTAATGTCACAAGATCCCAAAATGCGGGCGAGAATATTGTCGTAACACTAAGTTTGGGAGGATAAAGTGGAACAAAAGTAAATAAAGGGAATTTAAGGTCCAGATCAATGGAATGTCAGAGCCAGCTTAACAGGCCAATTCCTGTAACATATTTAGCAGCTTACAGATCAAATCCAAACCAGACCAGCTGGGATGAAAACTTTTATCATCCAAAGCACTGTATTTTCATATCTCTTTGTGGCCTAGCCCCACTCTAACCTGTGGAATTTTCCACAACTTTATAAACCTTCACACTGGTATCTTAGTTTTGCCTTCGTCCGCCACTAATTGATATTGCTCCGCCAGTGATCATCAGATAGTTGTATTTTACATTCTGGAATCCCTCCCAACCATGATTGCGCTCCCAATTATCATTTTCATCGACACCTAAAGCAGAGGAGCGTTGCTGAAATAAATACATACTAACTAATTGATTTATTATTATCTTCTCTTTAGCACCACTGCAGGAACTGTGGGGAAATCTTCTGCAACGCATGTTCTGACAATGAGCTTCCGCTGCCCTCCTCTCCAAAGCCTGTGCGTGTGTGTGACACCTGCCATGCGCTGTTGCTACAACAATGCTCCTCCAACACCTGAACATCCCAGAGGCAAGTCTCAGTTGAGGCCTGGCCTTGCACCAGTGGGCAGAATTCAGATCTTGTCGCAACTAGGTCTTTAACAAAGTCCATGCCAGTCTCCATGAAAAAAAGAGTGACTTTTAAGGGGCAGAAGTGCACAAAAAATGGTGCTTCTTTGTAATTAGATGAACTTTCGTCCTCGTTACTGTTCAAGGAGAATTATACAGGTGCCAACTCAAAAAGCTGGCGTAATAATTTTAACAGCTATTTTGTACTCACACTATTAATGTATTTAATTGATCACTAATGCACTACTTTTTGAAAGTTGAACTTTTGCTGGTATTCAATTTATTTGTGCCTTCCTTTCACATTGCATGGAGGACCAAATAACGGAATCTTTAGTTTTGAAACCATCACAATGTGAAGACAACTGTTCACTAGCATTAAAATTAGTCTTTGAGGATAACTCAATCCTTGTGTCATAATGGTTTAAATAGGTCTTGTTACTTATGTACAAAATAAGAGCTGATTTAATTGATGCATGAACCATGTATGATAGTGGCAAGACCACCAGTTGTTTGTCTATTGTAGTGATTTTCCTTCCAGTTAAATGTAGACAAGAGATACATTTTTTGTAATGGAAATAGGAAATGCATACTCGATATAATAGTAAAGCCAAATTTAATTGTAATCTTGACTTCAAGCAGTGGAGTGTGTGAATGTGTTTCGATAAGGATACTTATTTTAACTCTCAATCCAGTTCTTAAACTTAACCAGATTTGCTAGTGCTGTGATGGCAAAACACTTTTCATAGTACTAGATAGGCTGGGCAGTGACAGCATCAGGTTAGAGGGAATCTACTCAGGAAAAGCACAGCAAAGGCATTGAACACAGCAAATTTGTTGCCAGCCTGGGGAACCTTAATATTTTTCTCCCAAACAGGTCCACGCTACTGTACAAAGGGGAAGTGTTGCCCTGCCCCACCGCCTAGACAAGCAATCCATTGCAGTTGTGCTTATTTGTTATGTATTTCTTCGAAATCTGTCCCAGTATACTATCAGGAGCTAATTTACGGAATTTAATTAGGATTCCATAAAGTTTCAAACCATCACGTGAAAGATGGACAAGATACCTGTTTATAACTGGACTACAATGAGCATTAGGCAGAACTAGACTCAGTTCTAACTCCCATTTAAGTCATGTTTTGTGAAATTAGATTTGCAAATGACAGAATAAACTATTGCAAAATAGTTTTCAAAATCTTTATTGGACTCATGGGTATTAAAACGGGAATCTTTTTAAACTGGAAAAATTAAAATGGAAAATCAAAGCGATAATGAAACTGTAAGATTCGAATTAATATTATCACAGACACAAAATCGATTGTGTCTAGACCCAATTTTAGAAACAGATCAGGAATATCAGACTCAATTCTGCACAATATGAAAACAAAATATCTTCAAAAATGACTAGTAGCGGCCACGGTCAGTTTGAGGCAGTGTGTACGCACTAGTACATTCACCACCCTCCACTGCCGCCCATGCTCCCCATTCCTTCCATGTCACCCCCCATTCCCATGCCTCCAGATCCATCGTAATATCCCCGTGCACCATTGTTGCCTCCGCTGTGCCGACCTAGAATAAAGAATTTAATCGTAAAGCCTTCAAAGTAAAAAAATTAAGTTTGAAGATCTGGCAGCCTGATGCATCAGAAAGTCAGGTTAATCATAGAAAATGCAATTCCCAAGAATGTTAATCAATATTTCTGCAAAAAGCTAATAATAGTGGAGAAGTTTATGGGTGGGGAGGGGGCAAGAATGCAATGTAACCAGAAGAGTACATGATCATAAGTGATAGCAGAATTAGGCCATTCAGCCCATCAAGCCTACTCGGCCATTCTATGGCTGATCTATCTCTTCCTTCTCACCCCATTCTCCTTCCTTCTCCCCTTAACCTTTCACTCCTGTACTCATCAAACTTTGTAAGCATGCAATTTAAATACTCAGAGTTCAGGGGCAACAAACAAAAATATAAAACAAGACTGAATTCTGAAGAATGTAACTCATCAAAAAGAAAATCATCACTTAATCCTGTTTGTAATTTAAAATAAAAAGAATGTAACTTTCCTTACCGTATGAGCCCATGCTGGTCTGACTCCCGTAACCGGCGGCGTAATTACTGGACATCCCGTGGTTCCCCGAGGCACCGTAGCCTCCCTGGTTTCCTGGAAGGAAGGAGGCTTTTAGATAAATATCTCAAAACATTCGCACTGCCGCTGTAAAGCTTGACAGAAGACTCAACTCACCCATTCCGTAGCCGCCACCGTAGCCGCTAGACCCTCCGCCAGCAGTGGAGTTCAAGAAGAGCTCAATGTAACGATGCTCTGAAATAAGATCGACTGCCGTGTAAACATTTTAGCCGATCACCTGTCCACACAACGCAACAGGCATTCTCTCACAAGTTAAACATGCGTCAAACCATGACATCTAACTTGGCATCCTAGAACTGGACATTTGAAAATACCTATCCCAAAATGCTTTGACAGATGGTGTGTGATGTAGTTTATCACAGAAGATTCACAAAGCAAGGATGTTGTGATTTCCTGACCGTCAACTTAATAGAAATTTGGTAATCACTAAATACGCATGCACTATACACCATGTCTTTGAAGGACACAGTGCTGGAGTTACTGGGCAGCACATGGATGCACAGGTCTGGGGAACATGGATAGGTAATCTAGGTGAGGCCCTTCTTCAGACTCTGGAGTCTGCAGAAGGGCCTCGATGCAAAACATCACCTGTCCATATTCTCCAGAGATGCTGCCAAACCTGCTGAGTTACTCCAACACTTTGTCCCCTTTTGTGTATTAACCAGCACCTGCACTTATTTTTTTCTCACAATCCTGTCCTTGCCAACAGACAGCCCTGGTGTTTTAGCCACACTCTAATATCACCTCAATAAAAGCACTCCCAGTTTTGCTGATGGACCTTACGCCTTCACAGGGCGGGCTGTGTACTCCTCAGTAAGATTCCCTACTACACTTGGCAAATGGGCATTGATGAAGGCCACATGCTATGTACACATCATACAGGGCCCTGGTGAGACCACACCTGGAGTATTGTGGGCAGTTTTTGTCTCCTAATTTAGGACATTCTTGCTATTGAGTGAGTGCAGTGTAGGTTCACCAGGTTAATTCCCGTGATGGTGGGACTGATATATTATGAAAGAATGGATCGACTGGGCTAATATTCACTGGAATTTAGAAGGATGAGAGCAGAGCTGCTAAGTTTTGTCAGAGCATTTCAGTATTCTAGTACCTGAAAATCAGTACTTTGCTGAGGAAATCAGTATTTTTACGCGGTGCCATTTTGCTGAAGAAGGTGTGATGTTTTTATGTGCACCCATACCCATGTAAGAGAACAAGAATGAATAACTTTGCCACCAACTGACACGTCTTCTACGCACCGTACTTGGCAGCGCATTCATTGCATCTCTTTGTATGCTGCTGTTTGAACCGCTGCTTCCTGCTTTTAGCACCAGATGACGTAGAAGCCATTTTGGAAGCCTCTCTCTTCCCCCCCCCCCCAGCCTCCCTCTCTCCCTCCCTCACCCTCTGCCTCCCCCCCAGCCTCCCTCCCCCCCCAGCCCCCCTCTTTACCTCCCACCCCCCCCAGTCTCCCTCCCTCTTATTCTCTACCTCCCCCCACTCCCTCTCCCCTTCTCCCGCCCCCAAGCCTGTGATCCATAGTGCTGTGGCCATAGCGTTATGTGTAAAGGCAATAGCGCTACAGCTGGGAGAGCTATTTTTAGAACCCATCGCGCTGTTCATATAAATTCCCATGCGTTAAACTGACAGCGCTGTTTAAACCTGTAGCGGGACTGGCAGATCAAAGCTTACAAAAATAATCATCCCGATCTTGAAATTTAAAATATTAATAGATTTAATCTGCTATAGTTTTTAGAGATACAGTATGACTTTTTATATCCTTGCATTTTTTAAGCAGCAAAATAAAACAGGAAGTCGGGCTGATTTTTAAAAAATCCGTATTTTACAAAACAAATCCGTACATCCGTATTCTGATTGCATTTCCGTACAAAATACAGAAACATAGAAATTAGGTGCAGGAGTAGGCCATTCAGCCCTTCGAGCCTGCACCGCCATTCAATATGATCATGGCTGATCATCCAACTCAGTATCCCGTACCTGCCTTCTCTCCATACCCTCTGATCCCCTTAGCCACAAGGGCCACATCCAACTCACTCTTAAATATAGCCAATGAACTGGCCTCAACTACCCTCTGTGGCAGAGAGTTCCAGAGACTCACCACTCTCTGTGTGAAAAAAGTCTTTCTCATCTCGGTCTTAAAGGATTTCCCCCTTATCCTTAAGCTGTGACCCCTTGTCCTGGACTTCCCCAACATCGGGAACAATCTTCCTGCATCTAGCCTGTCCAACCCCTTAAGAATTTTGTAAGTTTCTATAAGATCCCCTCTCAATCTCCTAAATTCCAGAGAGTATAAAACCGAGTCTATCCAGTCTTTCTTCATAAGACAGTCCTGACATCCCAGGAATCAGTCTGGTGAACCTTCTCTGCACTCCCTCTATGGCAATAATGTCCTTCCTCAGATTTGGAGACCAAAACTGTACGCAATACTCCAGGTGTGGTCTCACCAAGACCCTGTACAACTGAAGTAGAACCTCCCTGCTCCTGTACTCAAATCCTTTTGCTATGAAAGCTAACATACCATTCGCTTTTTTCACTGCCTGCTGCACCTGCATGCCTACTTTCAATGACTGGTGTACCATGACACCCAGGTCTCGCTGCATCTCCCCTTTTCCTAATCGGCCACCATTTAAATAATAGTCTGCTTTCCTGTTTTTGCCACCAAAGTGGATAACCTCACATTTATCCACATTATACTGCATCTGCCAAACATTTGCCCACTCACCCAGCCTATCCAAGTCACCTTGCAGTCTCCTAGCATCCTCCTCACAGCTAACACTGCCCCCCAGCTTAGTGTCATCCGCAAACTTGGAGATATTGCCTTCAATTCCCTCATCCAGATCATTAATATATATTGTAAATAGCTGAGGTCCCAGCACGGAGCCCTGCGGTACCCCACTAGTCACTGCCTGCCATTGTGAAAAGGACCCGTTTACTCCTACTCTTTGCTTCCTGTTTGCCAGCCAGTTCTCTATCCACATCAATACTGAACCCCTAATACCGTATGCTTTAAGTTTGTATACTAATCTCTTATGTGGGACCTTGTCGAAAGCCTTCTGGAAGTCCAGATATACCACATCCACTGGTTCTCCCTTATCCACGCTACTAGTTACATCCTCGAAAAAATTCCACAAGATTCGTCAGACATGATTTACCTTTCGTAAATCCATGCTGACTTTGTCCAATGATTTCACCACTTTCCAAATGTGCTGCTATCCCATCTTTAATAACTGACTCTAGCAGTTTCCCCACTACCGATGTTAGACTAACTGGTCTGTAATTCCCCGTTTTCTCCTCTCCCTCCCTTCTTAAAAAGAGGGGTTACATTTGCTACCCGCCAATCCTCAGGAACTACTCCAGAATCTAAAGAGTTTTGAAAGATTATCACTAATGCATCCACTATTTCCTGAGCTACTTCCTTAAGTACTTTGGGATACAAAATACAGAAAATCCGTACTACGTGGCAGCTCTGTGAGAGGGTATCTTATAGAAGCATAAAATTCTTAAGGGATTTGACAGGCTAGATGCAGGGAAAATGTTCCCCATGCTGGGGTAGTCCAGAACCAGGGGTTGGTTTAAGAATAAGGGGTTAATATGAGATGAGGAAAAACGTTTTCACCCAGAGAGTTGTGAATCTGCAGAAATTTCTGCCACAGAAGGCAGTGGAGGCCGATTCACTGGATGTGTTGAAGAGAGTTAGATATAGCTCTTAGGGCTAATGGAATCAAGGGATATGGAGAGAAAGCAGGAACAGGATACTGATTCTGGATGATCAGCCATGATCATATTGAATGTCGGTGCTAGCTCGAAGGGCCGAATGGCCAACTCCTGCACCTATTTTCTGTTTCTAATTCCCCACCAACAAGCATTGGCCATGGCAGGATTCTTTATTTTAAATTAACTTTGTGGTTCCTACAAGTGCAGCTCAGCCGAGACCCTCAGGGGAGAGCTAGACAAGAGCTTAATTAGGACTTACGCATGTGAGCTTTATCCTTACACATGGCGGCTACCGCATCCTCGTGCGTTGCAAATTCAACGTCAGCCTCCCCTGTGGCCCGACCGTCGTTTCCATACTCCAGGTGAATGCGAAGAGGGTTCAGAGGGGAAAAGAACTACAAAGAAACAATTGTAAAACATAATGTAACCACCCACTGATCAGATTCATTACTGCTGATTGAATAAATTAATCGGAAACTTACATGTGCAACGTCATCCTCGGATGCCCGGAACGGTAGACCACGCATGTGCACAAAGTGTCCACTCAAATAGCCCGAGCTGGCGTCTCCAGCTCCTCCATATCCTTGGTTCCCCATACCTTTAAAGAACAGAAAGAGTTAGTGCAAACTCTGAAAACACATTTTCCCATTCTACATTTATAGTTCACTCTGATAACCTCTGTCATATCCCCGCACACCCTCCCAAATTCATGTGATAGGAACAGAATTAGGCCATTCCGCCCAATGAGTCTACTCCCCCATTCAATCATGGCTGATCTATATTTTCCCTCTCTACCTCATTCTCCAGCCATCTCTCTATAACCCGACACCTATTCTTCCTAAATACTCTGCTCATTCCCACCCATTTCCTTTGTCCCATTCACCATATTTTACCCTTTATCCTTCTCCCGTGTTGCACTTTTCCACTTTCTCCAAACAATATAATCAAAATCATTCTAAACACCAAACATACCTCTGTTGCCTCTCATAGGCCCATCGTATTCATCGTTCCCATAGCCATAGTTGTCGTAGCCGTTGTAGTCGTCATACCCACCGTATCCTGAAGAAACCACAAACCACATTAGATAAAATGAAAACACCACCCGAAGGTCCTAAAATACACCTCTACCTGATTCAAAAGACAAAATTTGCACCAACAGCTAAAGGAAAGATACAGCAATTTAGAATATAACAAGTTATTCATATTTAAACTCAAGGCGTAGACATCAGGACTGCAAGGCTTGTATTCTGGCAGCAAGGACAATTAATTAATGAAACTTGCTCAAGTTGCCAGTATTTGGCCAGCGTAAATCTTTGAATGCTGGAAACGTTACATCCCAATTCCATAATAAGACATGTAAATACGTTCAGATTAATGCACAGCTATATACTGTGTGCAACAAGCATTTCACTCACCACCACCATAACCACCTCCTCGACGCATACGATCATAAGAGTTCCCTCGCTGGGGACCAGCTCCAAGGTAACCACCTCGTCCCATCGGCCGGTCATATGGGCCCGGTCTCTGTCCCATCAGTCGCTTTGGGGGATCATAGTATGCCCGCACCTCACTTCTGCTGCTTTTAAATATCTCAATATACCTAAATCACAATGAATATGCAGTTAACACTCATGAGAAATACTGCAATTGTAGTATTATTCTGGATAATAATTAGGCTGAAAACATACATATCTTAGTTTACATTAGAACGACTAGCAGATATTTCTAAAGAACACCAATTCTACACATTTAATTTAACATTGAGTCCTACATGACATTTTAATTTAATGTTTTCTCAATGGAACAAGCATATTTGCAATTGATTATATTCAACAGGTTACTATTTATACTATTTTGCAAGTAATCTTCTCAAAACGTTGTTCAGTAAATAACTGAGGCCATAAAATGGATCAGATTCTAATGCATGAAAATATGGTTCAAGTATAACACAGTTGCATTAATTGTAATTACAATATTGTTCATCTCAGGCATTCACTGATCTGCAGCTTGGAAGAGGGAAAAAAAAAAATCAAGAGGGCAAATACACGGCAAGAACATGCAGCCCAAGGGGCCGTGGCAGTCCTGGCACATTAGACCATTGTTATTGGGTGCTGACAGGGAGCAAAAATAAAAGTAACGGGAGAGGAGCTGAGCATGGAAAGCAACATGAGTGAGCAAACATTGTGCTGCAAGTGATGACAAGGTAAAAAGTGAAATGTTACTGTATCAATTCAAAGATTTGTAACAACCCCAGGTAAATGGGGGTCATACAGCACTCCATATTTAACTCTTACTGGGGTACAAGATCACAACAAGCCACCTGTAATATGAGGCAGCTGTGAGACCATGCCGTAACATTTGCAAACCATTATGCTGCATTTTTATCCACTCAATCCAAGCAGGATTCTTACACATTAATATATTTTGTTTAAAAAGGCATAATTCAATCAAGCTACACGTGTAGCTTTTACTTGGGATCTTAGGATTATAGAATATTAGTTATGTACGTTAATTCTTAACTGACTGCAAGATCAGTGTGTAGTCCCAACTTCAGTGCGTCATACACCAGCACCCAGCGTTTAAACTCAACTTTAAGATGAATAACCAACCCGTCCGTCCATCCCCACCTGTGCCCTATTCTTTCCTTGTGTTTCCCCAGTGCTTTTTCTGCTATCTCCTTTGAAGCAAACTGCACGAAGGCCTCCCCTGTGCTTCTCCCCTGGTAGTCCATCGGCAAAGTTATCCCATTTGGCACGATTTCCAACCCTTTAACCCAAGGACAAAATAACCCCATCAGGGGAACAATATTAAATGATGCACAATTCCCAACATTATCTACATATTTATAAAAGATTATCACCCCAGTTACTACACATAAAAATGTAAAACACTAATAAGACTTAGATTTACAGCACACCCAACCTCCATAATGATTTTAAGTGTTCAGCTTCAAAATTAGTTAAACAGACTAAATGGCAACTACAGAACTCATTTCAATTACAACACTTTAACAACTGCTCTGAAGGTACAACAGCAATCCATTATGTTGAGTCCAACTACAGACAAATACAATTATACATTCAGTTCATAGTGCAGATATTGAAGTTATATTTAGGTATAGGATGCCTCAAACATCAAGATACGCAAATCATTATGCTTCAAACACAACATTTTTACCAAATACAACTAAAATGTATACGTTTCAATTGTTAACAACATTTTAAATTTACATAAAAGAGTTTCTTTTAAGCCAACAAATAAATAATTCAGTAAATCTTAAATTAAATTACCCATTACAAGTTACACAGATCTAACAGCAATTTAAAGTTTTAATGTAGATTTCTAGTGAAGACACGTGTATGCGAAAAATACCTGTGAAAAACTGAACTATTTCCTCCTTGCTGCAACCAAATGGAAGCCCCCGGAGTCGCACGGTGCCATCGTTGGATGTATCAGAAGGAGTGGCACCGTTATGTTTTAGAACCCAATCCATTTCACTGCCGTTAGATTTGAAAACTGAAGGGTGAAAAGATAACAGGCTGTAGCTTTGCACAGAAGGCATGTGCAGGTGCATCCTCCGGTCTCAAACAGTTGTGCTACATAATAAGTGCTCCCACGTCTCCATAGAACAGTCAGCAACTGCCCAGTCCTTTTCTGCCAAGATTAAACCATTGGTTTAACCAAATAGTTACGCCCGAGGCATGAACCAATTCATCACATCGAAACATACATTTAAGCACTATCAAGGCAGCAGGGGAATTTCAAAGAGCATTGCTTAAGGACCAGGATTTTATTTATAAAGAGCTAGTCTCTGTAACGGTGACATGAAACTACCATATGGCATAACAAAACTCTATCTGGCTCACAGATCCTCTGGGGAAAGAGGATGAAACATAGAAAGTAGGTGCATGAGTAGGCTATTCTGCCCTTTGAGCCAGCATCGCCATTCAATATGATCGTGGCTGATAATCCAGAATCAATACCCTGTTCCTTTTCCACCCCCATATCCCTTGATTTTGTTTTAGAGACCAAATGTGGCTAGGTCTACGTGCTCTGGTCTACAAGGCCCCAAATTTAAAACATGTTTAAAGGCAGATACCACATATCAAACATTTAGGGGAATAATATCTAAACTGGGAACGCAGTCCAGCAGCCATTTTAACAGGACGATTCATAGCTTGGTTTGCAACAGCTCCATCCAAGACTGCAGTAAATTGCAGAGAATTGTGGATGCAGCCCCGACTGTCACACTACCTAACCTCCCTTTCATAAACTCCATTTGTAACTCATGCTGCCTCAGCAAGGCCAGCAGCATAATCAAGTAAAATTGCACCCTGGCCACTCCATATTTCCCCTCTCCCATTGGGAAAAAGGCCCATCTCCAGATTCAGGGAGTTTCTTCCCAGCTCTTAACAGGCAAGTGAACCATCCTACCACAACTAGAGAGCAGTCCTGAACTACTATCCATATCACTTGGAGACACTCGGACTCTCTTTGATTGGACTTTACTTGCACTAAACGTTATTCCCTAATCGTGTATCTGTACACTGTGGGCGGCTCGATTGTAGTCGTGTGTATTGTTCTTCCGCTGACCGGTTAGCTCGTAACAAAAGCTTTTCATTGTACCTTGGTACACGTGACAATAAACTAACCAGCTAATCAACAACAGCATCTTGCTTGTATTCACAACCTTAGCACCACTGTCTCATCACCACTTCCAACATTCAGGCATACAGGAGTAGCGCTGCAAGCCCTTAACACCGTCTCATGGCCATAGGTTAAAAAACAAATGTCTCCCTGGTTATGGGACACCGCTCTCGGCTGATGAATCAGTGCCCCTCTATATGAAATTATAGTTTATTAGCATTGAGAATAAAACGGGCAGGTTACGTGCTCTGTGGAGAGGATGTCAATGCACCAGTGCTAGTAGAACCACCCATGACCAAACTGTCCAAGTCCAGAAGGTCATAGCTGTGAAGAATTGGTCTGTGACAGGTGGTAAGTGGACCAACACAAGGAATAAACCTAATCCTCTGCAATCTCCCTGTGCAGATCCATCTGCAGATGCAAAGCCCAAGTGGAGGGTTTACAAAACCCTCCACTACCTGTGCATACCAGCATTTTAAATGGAATATAACAATATAATGGCATCTCAAATCTGGGCACCTGTAAAGCCCTCTGGGTCATTAGATTTATATTCCACCACAATCTGTAACCGCGTGGCCTTAACACATTGCTCACCTTCTACCTAGAGTAACCTTTCACGATCAACCTATTTCTAAAGGTAAACTGAAAGTTTACCAACGCCTATCCACAAGACTGGTTCCAAAGCATCAGCATCATCTTATATGGTGGTCCCCGAAGCAAACCACTTTGTAGACCCTTTCCACATCTGCCGCGATCCAAAGGAATCTTGCACGTTTCACCCCAGCACCATGGTGTCAGTCGAAGGGCCAGTTCCACACTTTATCATTCTACAGTGCCCTCCATAATGCTTGGGACAAAGACGAAACATAATGCTTGGGACAAAGGTGAAACAAAAATGTATAAAAAGGGCTGTAGATTGGCTATTGCATGTTAGCCAATCAGAATGCATAGTACTTATAACTCTGCCAAATGCATGCTTTATAGTGCAAGAACTTGCCTACTGTCTTCAGCAGCTGCAGTAGACTGAACGTATGATGTACTGCCTAGGTGATGATGAACTGAACAATAAGGATGCTTGTGCTTCAACCTGTGTGAGACTAAGGTATTTACAGGGGCCTTTATTAAAATCTGACAATGTGCACTTTAACCACGTGATTTTTTTTCTATTACAAATCTTAAATTGTGGAGTACAGAGGCAAATAAATAAATGATGGATCTTTGTCCCAAGCATTACGGAGGGCACTGTAGAGTGATAGTGTGGAAATAGGCCCTTTGGCCCATATTGTCCACATTGACCAACATGTCCCAGCTACACTTGTCCCACCTGCCCAAGTTTGGTCCTTATCCCTCCAAACCTGTCCTACTCCATCATCAAGTTTGCTGATGACGCTGTGGTGGTGGACCTGATCTCCGATAATGATGAGAAGACCTACCGGGAGGTGGTGGCTGACCTGGCACTCTGGTGTCTGGACAATAGCCTCCTCTTGAATGTCACAAATACTAAGGAGCTGATTGTGGACATTAGAAGGGCTCAGCATCCGAGGACGTACACGCCACTAGAGATAAATGGGACTACTGTGGATAGGGTGAGCAGCTTTAAATACCTGGGAGTCCACATCACAGAAGATCTGACATGGACAACACACACTGCCGTACTGGTAAGGCAAGACAGCGCCTTTACCACCTCAGGCAGCTGAGAAAATTCAGAGTCTCTGTGAGGATCCTTCAGTGCTTCTACTCTGGGGCTGTAGAAAGCATCTTGTCCGGCAACATCTCAATCTGGTTTGGAAACAGCTCTGCCCAAGACGGGAAGGCTCTGCAGAGTAGTAGGTTTGGCTGAAGGCACTACGGGAACTACTCACCGCCCTGCAGGAACTATACACCAGGAGGTACAGATCTAGAGCCAGCAACATAATGAGGGACCCCAACCATCCCACCAACAGACTGTTCCAGCTGCTACGGTCAGGCAACCGTCTCCGCTGTCAAAACAACGAGGATGAGACAGTTTCTTCCCACAGGCCATCAGGACTGTAAACTCTTATCTCACCAGGGACCAATCTACTGTTGTGTTGTCTTTTTTTTTTCTTCTTCTAAAATGTAAATACTGGTTCTGTTCTATTGTGTTCTGTTGTTTTTTTTACAATCCGCAGACATTGCCCCTTTCATTTCACTGCACATCTTGTACATGTATGTGACAAATAAAGTTGACTTGACTATCGATGTACCTGTCTGTTTCTTAAATGTTGGGATAGTCCCTGCCTCAACTACCTCCTCTGGCAGCTTGTTCCATACACTCACCAAGAAAAAGTTACTAGTCAGGTTCCTATTAAATCTTTTTCCCTTCACCTTAAACCTGTGTCATCTGTTCCTCGATTCGCCTACTCAATGCAAGAAACTTTGTACATCTACCCAATCTATTCCTCTCATGATTTTATACACCTCAATAAGAGAACCCCTTATCCTCCTGGGCTGCAATGAAGAGTCCCAACCTCTGCCTATAGCTCAGAGCCTCTAGCCCTGGCAACATCCTTGTAAATCTGAACCCTTTCCTATCTCTTACATCTTTTCTATAACACAATGCCTAGAACTGAACCCAATACTCTAAATGCGACCTCACCAACGTCTTATACAACAGCAACATGACCTCCCAACTTCTATACTCAATACTCTGACAACAGTCAAGTTAGCATATGTTGTGGAATTGACAGTACCATGAGTGTTGAAGAAACTTATGAGAGGAAAAAGACCAAATAGACTGAACTGGCAACTGGAGCGGCCAAAAATGGCTGGAAGACCAGGATTTTCCCTGTAGAAGTGGAATGCAGGGGATTAGTCGCTAAATTTACAAGCAGTTGATTGAAGAAAATGGGGATGACGCGCCCTTCAACAAACAATCAAGTCATTGTCAAATTCAGCGGGTAAAAGCAATTGGCTTTGGATTAAAAGGAAAGACAACATTTGGGCTGTACTGCCAATATCAAGAGTGCCAACTTATCACATGGATTGAAACATCAAGTCCTATTAGCTCTACTGATAAAAGCCAATGTGCCAAACTCCTTTTTGACCACCCTATCTACCTGCGACTCCACCTCCAAGGAACCATGCACCTGCACTCCTCGACCCCTCTGCTCTACAACACTCCCCAGAGCTATACCATTCACTGTGTAGGGCCTGCCCATGTTAGACTTCCCAAAATGCAACACTTCACATTTCTATGTATTAAATTCCATTAACCATTCCTCAGCCCACCCGGCCAATCGATCAAGATGCTGCTGCAATTTTTCCATCACTATTATTAGAGTGATACTGAAGACATAGTGGAGTGTACGCATAAGCCTTCATGTCGCTGATATGCCCGTGCTGCCACTCAGCGCAGGATTGTTACTTACCTTCAATGTATCTGTGGCCCATATATTTTCTGTCTTTGGCCACAGCTTTCTTAAAGTCCGCTTCGTTATCTAGATGCACATAAGCTTCACCGCTCGGACGGCCATCTTTCGATGTAGTAAACTGCACACCACGCAATCCGTTTCGAATATCACATTCTAAACCAATAGAAACATGTCAAAATTCTCCAGTGCTGCAGCGGCTGATGAAACTCATCTTGATCGTACACAACTATACCTGAAAAGAAACGAATCACTTCCTCTGGTGTACACGACCAAGGTAAACCCCGTACTCGAACTACGTAGTCCTCCTCCTTCGTGGGCTCCTCAGGCTCCTCTTTCTCTGCAATTATTGCCAAACAATGAATAACAACCGGCTTGGCGTGCAGCAAAAATATTGCAATTCAGAAATTGAAGCAATGCTCACCTTCACCTTCACCCTCAACGTCACCTTCACCGTCACGGTCACCTTCACCGTCACGGTCAATGTCACGGTCGATGTCACGATCGATGTCACGGTCACCTTCACCGTCACGTTCGCCTTCAACCTCCTCCTCTTCTTCCTCCTCCCCCCTCTCTGGCTCCAAAGTAGTAAAGATTTCTGTGAAACATTCATATATGTTGGATATGTTAATTAAGTGAAGAATTATGTGTTTTCTTTCTCCCATCAGGTGTTTGGTTATAAATCTTGAAATGTACTCTCCAAGGTCATTCTGTACTACGGAACAATCAACCAAGGCAAAGATAGACACAAAATGCAGGAGTAACTCAGCGGGACAGCCAGTATCTCTGAAGTGAAGGAGTGGGTGACGTTTCGATTCAAGACCCTTCTTCAGGGGAGAGGGGCACACAAGGTGTGAGAACAGGACAAAAAGAATGGAGATAATGGAAAATGGAAAATAGATCATTGCTAGCTAGGAGAAAGTAACAACAAAGCAGAGATAAAATATAGTCGGAGACAATAAGACATGGGAAGGGATGGAGAGAGAGGGAAAGCAAGGGTCACATAAAGTTAGAGAAGTCAATGTTCATACTGCTGGGGTGTAACTTGCTTAAGCAAAATATGAGGTGCTGTTTCTCCAATTTGCACTGGGCCTCCCTCCTGACAATGGAGGAGGCCCAGGACAGATAGGTCAGTGTGGGAATGGGAGGGGGAGTTTTTGGCAACTGGAAAACCAAGGCAGTCATGCCAGATTTTCTTTGAAGGTGCAGGTTCAGCCCATCTAGACCATTGATCACTCTATACGCTAAATTATTCCATCTTCTTATCCACTCCCTATATACAGAGATTAACAGATTCTTGATTAAGGTTTCAAAGATCTTTTATTGTCACGTGTACCAATTAAGGCACACACAACTACATAAAAGTTAACAGAAACATCCACCACAGCAGATCCCCCACATTCCTCACTGTGATGAAAAGCAATAAAGTCCAATCTTCTTCCTCTTTGTATTAACAAGGGAGTCAGGGGTTATTGTGCAAAGGCAGGAGTATGGGGTTGAGAGACAGATCAGCCATGATTGAATTGTGGAACAGGCCTGATGAGCCAAACGGCATTATTCTGCTCCCATAACTTATGAACTACACATTTAGGGCAATTTACAGACGCCAATTAATAGTCCTGGAGTAACTCAACGGGTCATGTTTTACCCACACATCGCCCCTGTATTATAGACAATCGGGTAGGAGTAGGCCATTCGGCCCCCCCATCAAGCACATCGTTCCTGCCTTCTCCCCATATCTTTAAGAGCTCTAAATCTCTCTTGAAAGTATCCACAGAATCGGCCTCCACTGCCACCGGAGGACGCAAGGAATGGGGACGCTACCGATGGAGGACCACGAGGCCGCCTGATGGGGAGCAGCACCGCCGGAGGTCGCCGTGCGAGCGGTGGCGCTCACGCCGGAGGACCCCGGGATCGCAGGGGAGCGATTGCCGCCGGAGGTCGCCAAAAGGTAGGTGGCGCTGCAGCTGGAGGAGCGCCGGGTCCTTGAAGGGAGCGTTCAGGGCAGCACTACCACCGGAGGTCGAAGGGAGTGGGGGCGCTGCCGCCGGAGGACCGCGGGTGCCGCCCGGCGGCTGAAGGGGGAACAGCAGGCGATGGCCGACCGGCTGCTTTGTTTTATTTCGCGGGTCCCGCGGCGCTAACCGGTTATAGACCCCAGCAGTGGGATAATCCCGGCGCGACCGTCCCCACCCCCCATCACCCCCCCACCCACATCATCCGTCTCCATCACCGGGAACATTCCTACGGCGATGGACATCCGAAAAGTTGCGCGGCCGAGGCCCACGGAGAGCGGGCCGAGGGAGACGGGAGAGCGGGGCTCCGGCGCACACTAGGCCCCGGCGGGTCCCGGCCGTTCAGCCTCTCCCGCCAACGGCCAAACCGGCGCCGCGGACCGTGCGCCATCCCCAAGGCTTCCCTGAGCCCGGAGCTATCGCGCCAGTGGTTCTGTTTTACCCTCTTCCTGCGCCATGGTGCCGCGCTGATACCGACGACGAGCGGAGACAATGGACGAGCGCGCAACCGACCCTTGGCAAAATGGCGCCGGCCCGAGTCCGCCCGCCCGCCCGCCGCACGCACGCACCGCGTCGCCGCTATCGCGAGAGGAGGAGGTCCCGCCCACACCCCGCCTCCCGCAGCGGGCCCCCCCCACACACGTGATCAATCTCCCTCACATATGTGATCAATCTCGGGGGTACACAAAAAAAGCTGGAGAAACTCAGCGGGTGCAGCAGCATCTAAGGAGCGAAGGAGATAGGCGACGTTTCGGGTCGAGACCCTTCTTCTGTGATCAATCTCCCTCGCCCCCACACACGTGATCAATCTCCCTCACCTTCAGTCACCAGCCCCACACACGTGACCAATCCCCCTCACATATGTGATCAATTTCCCTCGCCCCCACACACGTGATCAATCTCCCTCACCCCTTCTGTCACCAGCCCCACACGTGATCAATCTCCCTCACATATGTGATCAATCTCCTCGCCCCCACACACGTGATCAATTTCCCTCACCCCTCAGTCACCACGCCCCACACACGTGACCAATCTCCCTCACATATGTGATCAATCTCCCTCGCCCCCACACACGTGATCAATCTTCCTCATCCTTTCGGTCACCAGCCCCACACACGTGATCAATCTCCCTCCCGCTTGCCACCACCCCCCCCCCCCTACACGTGATCAATCTTCCTCATCCTTTCAGTCACCAGCCCCCCCCTACACGTGATCCGTCTCCCTCGCCCCTCCTGTCGACCCCCCCCCCTCCTCATACACTCACGTTTAGGAACGAACTGCAGACGCCGGTTTAAATCGAAGTTAGACACAAAGCGCTGGAGTAACTCAGCGGGACAGGTAGCATCTCACGAGAGAAGGAATGGGTGACGATTCAGGTCGAGACCCTTAGTTCTTCCGACTGATGTCAGGGGAGAGGGCGGTAATGAGATAAAATGGAGTCGGAGACAGTAAGACTTGGTGGGGGAAGGGGGAAGGGGGAGGGGATGGAGAAGGAGAGAGAGAGAGGGAAAGAAAGAGCTATCTGTTAAAGAAGTCAATGTTCATACCGCAGGATTGTAGGCTGCCCAAGCGAAATGTGAGGCGCTGCTCCTGCAATTTGCGCTGGCCCTCACTCTGACAATGGAGGAGGCCCAGAACAAAGCACTGAACAACCGGAAGATCAGTCTTCCCCCCCCACACCCCCACCCCTTCCTGTTGATCAGTCGCCCTCCCCCCTCCCCCACCCTGTCAACCCCCACCCACACGGAACCCGTCCCCTCCCCCCCCCCCCCCAACATGTGATCACCCACCTGGCCGTATTATCGCCTCCTTGCAGCTCCCACTCCTCACGGCCCGCCCCACGTGATCATCCTGTCAATCACCCTTCTGCCTGACCCCACCGGTCCCGCCCCCTCACGTGATCAACCACCGGCGGTAACGTCCCCCTCCCTTCCCCATGTGATCATCCTGTCAATCACCCGCCTGGTAGCAACACCCCCTCCTGCAGGCCCCGCCTCCGCCCCACGTGACTGGCCTGGTGTGACGTGCTGGTGAGGCAGTGGTTCACTTGTGCCTCCTCCAACCTCATCTACTGCATCCGCTGTTCCAGGTGTGGACTCCTGTCGATGTGCATCGGCGTGAACCGGGCACAGCCCCGGCCATCGTTTCGCTGAACACTTCCGCTCAGTCCGCCTACGCCTACCTGCTCTCCCGGTTCCCAAACACTTTAACTCTCCCTCCCATTGCCCATACGGACCTTTCGATCATGGGCCTCCTCCTCCACTGTCAGAGCCAGGCCCAACGCAAATTGGAGGAACAGCACCTCATATTGCTCTTGGGCAGCTTACAACCTGCGGAAGTCCCAAAAAACTGTTGATGGTGTTTATTAATACCTTAGTTCAAGTTGTCAGCTAGCGTCTGGCATGAACACATTAATTGCCCTTGCACTCTGTTGCTAGCAGAGTCCAAAAGACTCCTGTCAGTATCTATCACTTAACATACTAACTATTAATTACACTTTACTCACAATTAACACATTAACTGACGTTACCTTTCTATCTTGTTGCATGAGGAACCAAGGAGTCGTGACCTTTGTACGATGTAAGAGTAAAGCATAATTTCTGTAATTTACCTCACATCTGTACTTCCTCAGTTGTTATCTTTTTTGGTGTATAAATGTCCTACTGTGCCGACTTAACTTTGGAGTTGTGATCACAGCCTTTGAACGAAGGTAGATAAAAATTCTGGAGAGACTCAGCGGGTGAGGCAGCATCTATGGAGTGAAGGAATAGGTGACGTTTCGGGTCAAGATCCTTCTTCAGACCCTACTCCTTTGCTCCATAGATGCTGCCTCACCTGCTGAGTTTCTCCAGCATTTTTATCTACCTTTGATTTTTCTAGCATCTGCAGTTCCTGCTTAAACACATAGCCTTTAACTGAGACACTTCTCCCCCTGTGCAAATAAAACTCACTGCTGATGGTTAATTATGGAGTCCTTGAGTCTTATTAAAGGATCGATTTTGTCAAACCCAACAGTATGGCTTCCCTAACTTCAATTTTAATCCTTCCTTTCCCTCTCTATCCCTCCCCCATCCTATTTCTCAGACTTCCCCGATTACATTTTACCTCTGAATGCTTTGTTGTCAACTTACAGCTAACAATGATCTATTCTGATCAGAATGATCTATTCTGATCAGAATGATCCAGTCTGAAGTGTATCAACCCAAAACGTCACCCATTCTTTCTATCCAGAGATGTTGCCTGTTCCAGTTACTCCAACATTTGTGTCTGTCTACAATGATTTATTCTACATTCCCCTTGACTGCATCCATTTTAATGTCTCGTTTTCACACCTTGCACCTCCTTATCTCTGCGTCTTCCTTTCCCGAGTCTCAGTCTGAAAAAGGGTCTTGACCCGAAGCGTCACCCATTCCTTCTATCCAGAGATGCTGCCTGAATTACTCCAGCATTTTGTGACTACGATGTAATCCAGTATCTGTAATTCATTCCTACACACCCAGCCTGATCGGATCAGCCTAACAATCACCACAGGCGAGACAAAGGTGCCAAAGGAACAAGATTTTTAATCTGAATGCAGTTTGTTTTAATCAGCATATAATCCTCCCAACATTTTCGCCATCTCCACCGGGATCGCACTACTGGTCACATCTTCCCACGTTCACCCTTTTCTGCTTTCCGCAGAGACCGTTCCCTCCGTAACTCCCTGGTCAACTCGTCCCTTCCCACCCAAACCACCTCTTTCCCAGGTACTTTCCCAGAGATGCAACACCTGTCCCTTTACCTCCCCCCTCGACTCCAAGGACCTAAACAGTCTTTCCAGGCGAGGCAGGGGTTCACTTGCACCTCCTCTAACCTCATCTACTGTATCCGCTGTTCCAGGTGTCAACTTCTCTACATCAGTGAGAGCAACGCAGGCTCGGCAATCATTTCGCCGAACACCTCCATTCAGTCCATCTTAACTGATCTGATCTCCTGGTGGCTCAGCACTTAAACTCCCCCTCCCATTCCCAATCTGACTTGGGCCTCCTCCATTGGCAGAGTGAGGCCCAGCGCAAATAGGAGGAACAGCACTTCATATTTCGCTTGGGTAGTTTGCACCCCAGAGGCATGAACATTGATTTCTCTTTACTTCAGATAGCCCTTGCTTTCTCTCTCCTTCCCCTTCTCCCACTCGTCTTACTGTCTCCGCCTACATTCTATCTCCTGCCCCCTCCCGACATCAGTCTGAATAAGGGTCTTGACCCGAAACGCCACCTGTTCCTTCACTCCATAGATACTGCCTCACCCGCTAAGTTACTCCAGCATTGTGTCTACCTGCAGATTGTTCTATATTGACTAGTCATTGCACTAGCCTGGGCTATCTTAGAGCATCAAAGATTGCAAGCACTTCTGCAATGATACACCAATAAGAATTTCTGGAGTTGAATATTTATTTATTGGTACAAAATTCAAATGACTGACAAACATAGGTTACACTGATCAGAGCACCGTACTTATTTACGAGATAGTCGAGGTGGAAAAGGTTGGTCCATTATTGCCGGAGTTGTGTAGCAGCAACTGTAGTTCACATTGTTCAGGGAAATTAATCAGTTCAATTCACAGCAGTGAGTTTGTGTGCAGCAGGGGGGAGGTCAATGATGTAGACTTGGTTAAGGAAGAGGACATGCATTATGAAAATACATTGACAGTAGCTTAGCTTTGTTTACAGTGCGGAAACAGGCCCACCGGATCCGCGCTGACCAGCAGTCCCCGCATATTAACACACTCCTACCCACACTTTTTACATTTACCAAGCCAATTTTACCTGCAAACCTGTATGCAGAGCTGCCAAGTTTTGTCAGAGCATTTCAGTATTCTAGTACCTGAAAATCAGTATTTTGCTGAGGTGATCAGTATTTTTACGCAGTGCCATTTTGCTGAAAAAAATGGTATTTTATGTGTGGTCACACCCATTTAAGAGTACAAAAATGTATAACTTTGCTACCAAATGACATGTCTTCTACGCACCTTGACAGTGCATTCATTGCCATCTCTTTGTAGACTGCTGTTTGAACGGCTGCTTCCTGCATTTAGCACCAGATGATAATGTAAAAGCCATTTTGGAAGCCTCCCTCTCCCTCCCTCACTCCTTCCTCTCTCTCCCTCACCCTCCCTCCCCCCTCTTTCTCTCCCTTCCTCCTTTTTCCTCTCCCTCCCTCTTATTCCCTCTCTCCTTCCCCTCTCCCTCTATCCACCCCTCCCTCTCTCCCCCTAGAGCCCACCCACCATTTTGTAAAATCAAGGCCAATCCCAATGTAACTGCAATCCCACTGGTAACCTTTCACCATTATACTTATCCAGAATTCTACCACTGCCTGAAAAATAAGCAAAGGCTCAATTTCCACTGAGAAAGAGAATTCCAAAGACTCATTGCTATACGAGAATTTTCCCGAACAGTCTGTGACCCATGGCCCTGTGGCCAAAGTGCTATGTCTAAAGCCCATAGCGCCCCAGCCGGTAGCGCCATATTTAGAACCCATAGCGCTGTAGCCAACAGCTCTTCGTTTAAATTGCCACGCGTTAAACTGACAGCGCTTTATTTAAACCTGGAGCTGGACAGTCAGATCAAAGCGTACAAAAACAATCATCCAGATTTGAAGAACAGTGGGGGGGTGGGTGGCGTGAGGAAGAGTGAAGAAATGTGTGAGAGATCAGGTGGGGCACATGGAAGAGAGGGGGAAGATAAACAAAAGAGTTGTTTGTAGGTTAGTTACCTGAAATGTAATAATTAAATTTATAATTGCAAGCAACCGAAGTGGAAACAGGTACTGTTCTTCCTGTTTGTGGCCACACTCTGGGAAAGGAGCCACGGCGGCCCAGGACACAAAGATCTGAAGAAGGTTCTCGATCTGCAAAGTTACCTCTCCATGTTCTTCAGAGATGCTGCCTGACTCACTGAATTATTCCAGTAATTTGTGCCCTTTTGATAATTAATCAGCATCTGCAGTTCTATGTCTCTACTGAAAGGTCAGCATTGGGCCCTTCCTCTGGCTTCACAATTTGCACAACTTCTATCCTTATCTCACACGTTATCCTTTCATATTTGGCCTTTGTCCACAGAGTCACATACCAGTCTTTATCCAGCTCTCACCATGGCTCTTCAGGGCTTTCTCTCCCCTTCCCAACCCAATTACTGAAGACGGGACCTGACCCGCAACATCACCTATCCACGTTTTCCAAAGATGCTGCCTGACCCACTGAGTTGCTCCAGCACTTTGAACTATTAGTGATGGGACCATAATGTGCCTGAGGGACAAGTTGGTGCCAGAAATGTGATGGTTCTTTATGTACTGCTCTAGTGAAACCAACTATTCTTGCACTACAATCATTGTACTTATCTATGATTGTGCCTAACTATTGACCAGATTGTATGCAAAACAATGAATTTCACTGTGGATTGATACAAAGTGCTGCAGTAACTCAGCGGGTCAGGCAGCATCTCTGGAGAAAAGGGATGGGTGAAGTTTCAGGATCCTTCTTCAGGCAGGTTAGGCAGCATCTTAGGGTAAACATGGACTAGGTGATGTTTTGAGTCGGGACCCTTCTTCAAAAGAGTTTGAAGAAGGGTCCCGACTCAAAAAATGTCACCCATCCATGTTCTCATGACATGCTGTCTGACCCACTGAGTTACTCTAAAACTTTGTTTGCATTTGTGCAAACCAGCACCTTCAGTTCCTCGTTCTAAACAATATTTTCTGCTTCACATTCTAGCAGTTTCTATGACTGGGTAGTATATAAAGAGTTTGAGGAAATTAAATTTACAGGCTATATCCCACAAGGAACAGGATGAAGGCAGGCCAAACCATTCCATGAATCAAACACTGGAGTTTCAATCTAAATGTCTGGGGTGAATTTCAGTCCATATAGGTCGGTTTAGTTTAGAGATGCAGCATGGAAACAGGCCACTGCGCACGCACGGACCAGTGATCCACGTACACTAACATTGTCCTACATACTAGGGACAATGTACAATTTTTATCAAAACCAATTAATCTACAAAACTGTACGCCTTAGGAGTGTGGGTGGAAACCGGAGCACCGGGGGAAAACCCACGCGGTCACGGGGAGAACGTACAAACTCTGTACAGATAGCACCCGTAGTCGGGAACGAACACAGGTCTCTGGCGCTGTGAGGCAGCAACTGCTGTGCCTCCCCCACTCTGTACTTGATCTCTGCTATTTATACATCATTTATACCCTAAAAAAAGCCATCACAAGTTAAGGATATCATTTCTTCATTCTTCAAGTGTTCCAGTAGTTTTTTCAAAGGAGCATATTGCCACAGGGTAGATTTATTTCCCAGCATTACCAGCTTGTGCTTTGCTCTAGTCAGCGCTACATTTAATCTTCGCCAGTCCTTCAGTAGTTCTCCGAGCTTGTGAGGAAGAAAGTTCAGTGGAGTTATTATACTTTGCACATTGTACATTGTAGCAGATGCCAGACATCAGAAGAGCAGGAGCCAGCATGAAGGAGCGCCAGTGACAGATAAACCACATCCAATGTTTGGCCAGACACCATTTCCCAGCCGCCTAAAGTCGAGGAAAAGTTTTCTGAACTATGTGACTCCTCTTGGAGACTGGCATTACAACAGGTGAAGCCCGAGTCTCCATATGGGATGATAGAATATCCATTCCACCTCCCTCAACTAGCATGGGACTAACGGCAAGTGAGCAACTCCCTCCTGGTGCAGACACAAGTTGGGCCAGATGGAAATGCCTCAATCGATTGAGAACTGTTGTTGCCAGGGTCAAGGTGTCTCTAAACAAGTGGGGATATAACTGCAACTATGTCACCTGTAAATGTGGTATTGAACCACAAACAATGGAACACCTGCTGAAATTCCCTCAACTGGAAAACCAATGCACAGCTGCCGATCTCGCTGCCTACAATGAAGACACCGAGAAGTGTGTTCAGCTCTGGCTGAACAATATCTAATCTTGTAATGTGGACTCGATAAGCAGACAGAATGTGTGGGAAGAAATGGCAGGTGCTGGTTTAAACTGAAAATAGACATTAAAAGCTGGAGTAACTAAGCGGGTCGGGCAGCATCTCTGAAGAAAAGGAATAGGAGAAAAGGTTTTGGGTCGAGACCGAAGATGAGTCTAGACCTGAAACGTCACCTATTCCTTTTCTCCAGACCTGACCCACTGAGTTACACCAGCTTTTGTGTCTATCTTTGGACTTACAGCAGAGTTTGTAACAGTAAGCAGTGCGAACATCATTTCACTCACCTTTCCTTCACTGTTACTCCGAACAAAGGACAGAATGATGACACTTTTGTCTCGGCCCTGGTACTTGTCCACTGTATTCACCTCAACGGCGCTAAAGGCTTTGTCCCTCGTCAGTATCGCGGAGACTGCCTTAAGCTGCTGTCTGTACGGTGCAATGATCCCGATGTTACAGGCCTTGCATCCAGCCTGTTTTCAAAATAAGCCAAGAATTCATGTCAGCCACAGAAGCGTCATCTTCCATCACATGGTTCAGGATTGCTGAGCTGTGGATGTTGTTAAACGACAGAGAGGAGGTGCAAAACAAAGCTCGGGAACATTAAAATGATAGTTTAGAAATACAGCATGGAAACAGGCCCAAGACGACCAATAATCACCCATACACTATTTCTATCCTATGCACCAAGGACAATTTACAGGAGCCAATTAATCTACAAACCGACACATCTTTGGAGTATGGGAGGAAACAGGAGCACCCAGAGAAAACCCACACGGCCACGGGGAGAACGTACAAACTCCGTACAGACAGCATCCGTAGTCAGGATCGAACCCTGGTTTCTGGCGCTGTAAGGCAGCAGCTCTACCACTGTGCCGGCCGCTAAGGTGCAAGAAGAGAAGCTGGTGATTCTCTGGACATGGTCAGGTGGAACTAAGAGAGATTAATTGCACAAGGCTGCATAATGGTGGAGAAAGTCAGAATTGGCCTCTTTACAGTATCTGAGATGCTTATCTAATATGCTTATGCTTATCTAATCGTCACCATGCATGTCCAGTCACTCTACACCTCCATCCCCCACCAGGAGGGTCTTAAAACCCTCCGTTTCTTCCTCGACCGCAGGACCAACCAATCCCCATTTACGGATACTCTCCTCCGACTAGCAGAGCTGGTCCTTACCCTCAACAACTTCTTGTTTGACTACACCCATTTCCCCCAAATGCAAAGCGTAGCTATGGGCACCGCATGGGCCCCAGCTATGCCTGCCTCTTTGTAGGGTACGTCGAATAATCCTTGTTCGAGGTATACCGTGGCCCTATCCCCGAACTCTACCTCTGCTACATCGATGACTGCATTGGTGCTACCTCCCGCACCCATGCAGAACTCACTGACTTCATCCATTTCACCACAAACTTCCATTCGGCACTCAAATTTACCTGGACCATTTCCGTCACCTCCCTACCGTTTCTAGACCTCACTATCTCCATCGCAGGCAACAGACTTCTGACCGACATCTACTACAAACCCACCGACTCCCATGGCTATCTGGACTACACTTCTTCCCACCCTGCCTCCTGTAAGGACTCTATCCCCTACTCCGAATTCCTCCGTCTACGCCGCATCTGCACCCAGGATGAGGTGTTCCAAACCAGGGCATCGGAGATGTCCTCATTCTTCAGGGAACGGGGGCTTCCCATCTTCGACTATAGATGAGGCTCTCACCAGGGTCTCTTCTATACCCCGTAACTCTGCTCTCACTCCCATCCCCCGCACGCGTAACAAGGGCAGAGTCCCCCTTGTCCTCACCTTTCACCCTACCAGCTGTAACAGACAACAGACAATCCTCTGACATTTCCACCACCTCCAACGGAATCCCACCACTGGCCACATCTTCCCATCTCCTCCCTTTTTGGCTTTCCGCAGAGATCGTTCCCTCTGTAACTCCCTGGTCAATTCTTCCCTTCCCACCCAAACCACCCCCTCCCCGGTACCTTCCCTTGCAACCGCAGGAAATACTACACTTGTGGCTTTACCTCCCCCCTTGACTCCATCCAAGGACCCAAGCAGTCTTTCCAGGTGAGGCAGAGGCTCACCTGCACCTCCTCCAACCTCATCTATTGCATCCGCTGCTCTAGGTATCAGCTGCTCTATATCAGTGAGACCAAGCGTAGGCTTGGCGATCGCTTCGCCCAACACCTCCGCTCAGTTCCCAATAACCAACCTGATCTCCCGGTGGCTCAGCACTTCAACACCCCCTCCCATTCTGAATCCGGCCCACTCTCTCCGCCTCATCCTTTCTTCTTCCCGCCACCCCATCCCCTCAACAGTCTGAAGAAGGGTCTCGACCCGAAACGTCACCCATTCCTTCGCTCCATAGATGCTGCCTCACCCGCTGAGTTTCTCCAGCATTTTTGTCTACTATCTAATATGCTAAGTGCTAATGTATAGTGATACTTGTACTGAACTATATTCAAAAATGAAGTTCACTGTACCTCAGTACATGTAACAAATAAAATACCACATTTACACAGTGGATACGAGCACATTATCCATAATGCGTTGTAGGGGTTTGCAGATCTTTAACTTGGGGTTTGCAGAGTTTGGATGGGGTTTATTTATAACAGACTGTAAATGGCTTGAAAAGAACAGGCTGGGTACTGGAGCGCAGAGACAAAGAACAGCTTGTCAACTCATGGTTACAACTGATAAGAACCTAGACATGCATCACAGCATGGTTTGGGAACAGCTCCACCTGAGACCGGAATAAATTGCAGAGATTTGTGGGCGCAGCCTAGACCATCACATAAACCAGCCACTCCATCAGCATAATCAAGGACGAGTTTCACCCCCAGTCACCCTCTTCTCCCCACTCCCATTGGATAAGAGGTATAGAAGTGTGAAAACTCACTCCTCCAGATTCAGGGACAGTTTCTTCCCAGCTGTTATTTGGCAATTGAACCACCCTACCAACAACTTGAGAATGGTCCTGAGCTACTATCTGTCTCATTGGAGAACCTTGGACTGTGTTTAATCGGACTTTACTAGACTTTATGTTGCACTAAACATAATTCCTGTCATCATGCATCTGAACACTGTGGATGGTTCAATGGTAATCTTGTATAGTCTTTCCGCTGACTAGTTAGCACCCAACAAAATCTTTTCACTGGTACACGTGACAATACACTAAGCTAAACTAATGAGGTCACAGATACACTGACAATAGGTCCAGGAATAGCCATTCGGCCCTTCGAGCCAGCACCGCCATTCAATATGATCATGTCTGATCATCCACAATCAGTACCCCGTTCCTGTCTTCTCCCCATATCCCTTGATTCCACTAGCTCTAACTCTCTTTTGAATGCATTCACTGAATCGGCCTCCACTGCCTTCTGAGGCAGAGAATTCCACAAATTCACAACTCTGTGTGAAAAGTTTTTTTCTCATCTCAGTTCTAAATGGGCTACCCCTTATTCTTAAAATGTGGCCCCTGGTTCTGGACTCCCCCCAGCATCGGGAACATGTTTCCTGCATCTATCATGTTCAATCCTTGAATAATTGTATATGTTTTTATAAGATCCCCCTCATCCTTCTAAATTCCAGTGAATACAAGCCCAGTCGCTCCATTTTTTCATCATACGACAGTCCCGCCATCCCGGGAATTCACCTCGTGAGCCTACGCTGCATTTCCTCAATCGCAAGAATGTCCTTCCTCAAATTAGGAGACCAAAACTGCACACAATACTCCAGGTGTGGTCTCACTAGGGCCCTGTACAACTGCAGAAGGAAAGAACTTCTGCTCCTATATTCAACTCCTCGTGTTATGAAGGCCAACATGCCATTCGCTTTCATCATTGACTGCTGTACCTGCATGTTTACTTTCAGTGACTAATGTACAAGGACACCCAGGTCTCGTTGTACTTCCCCTTTTCCTAACTTGACACCATTCAGATAATAATCTGCCTTCCTGGTCTTGCCATCAAAGTGGATAACCTCACATTTATCCACATTAAACTGCATATGCCATGCATCTGCCCATTCACCCTACCTGTCCAAGTCACCCTGCATCCACATAGCATCCTCCTCACAGTTCACACTGCCATCCACCTTTGTGTCATCTGCAAATTTGCTAATGTTACTTTTAATACCTTCATCTAAATCATTAATAAATAGCTGCGGTCCCAGCACCGAGCCTTGCAGTACCCCACTAATCACTGCCCTCCATTCTGACAGGGACCTGTTAATTCCTACTATTTGTTTCCTGTCTGCAACCAAATTTCTATCCGTGTCAATACCCTACCCCCAATACCATGTGCACTAATTTTGCCCACTAATCTCCTGTGTGGGACCTTATGAAAGGTGTTTTGAAAGTCCAGGTACACTACATCCACTGGCTCTCCCTTGTCCATTTTACTTGTTACATCCTCAAAAAATTCCAGAAGATTTGTCGAGCATGATCTCTCCTTTGTGAAGGTCATGCCCACATGCCCCCTGGGATCAGGACCAATAATGAAGGGGCAGTTGTTGAGCCAGTCAGAGGCACCACCAAGACCTAGCCTAAAGCATTAGAATCATCCTACACACACATATAATATATATATATATATATATATATATATATATATATATATATGGAATCCTGTTTTTCAGCTCAATGTCCATAATCTTTTGTCTGTTCGTCACGTTCAGGCTTTAGTCTTTCAGTTGTGATTCTGCAGTCTTTCGTCTGTTCGTTTCTTTATGAACATAAAGACATGGTCCACGGGTCTTTGAGTTTATCTTACAATGCTTTGCTCTGATACCATGTAAGCACAGTGTCTGAGTGAAAGGTTATAAACGCTACCATTGTAATTGGCGAATCATTGAGAATTCAGTGATCCAACATACCTTTAAGGAAAGACAGAAAGTGCTGGATTAACTCTGCGGGTCTTGCAGCATCCCTGGCGAACATGGAGAGGTGACATTTCGAATCAGGACCCTTCTTCAGACTTTATTAAATAGGGACATTTCTAAACCTACCTCACTCATGACTGGGCCGCACAGTGGCATAACGGTAGAGTTTAGGGCGGCATAGTGACGCATCAGTAGAGTTGCTGCCTTACAGCACTTGCAGCGCCAGAGACCTGGGTTTGATCCCGACAACGGGTGCTGTCTGTACGGAGTTTGTACGTTCTCCCCGTGACTTTTCCCCGAGATCTTCGGTTTCCCCCTACACTCCAAAGATGTGCGGGTTTGTAGGTTAATTGGCTTCGGTAAAATTGTAAATTGTCCCTCGTGCATAGGAGTGTTAATGTAGGGGTGATCGCTGCTCCGCACTGACTCGGTGGGCTGAAGGGCCCGTTTCCACTGTATCTCTGAAGTCTAAAGACTTCATTTGAAGATTTGTGACAACATCAGAAATCGGGCGGTTGTTTTTTTGTCATTATCAACATTAAATTAATGTTCTGGAGTATGTGACAATTGCTCTGACTGGTCCTAAGAGCACAATGTGCTCAATACTTCATGTTGGTGAGGTGTGTACAGTTCCTTCAAAGTCAGACCGACCTACCTTTAGTAAAGCCATGGTCAGGCAGTACACTAATTCAGCCTCGGTCAAGTTACTCACTCCACACTGTTCTTCAGTCTCAGGCGCTGGCACCTTGGACAAACAGAAAGCCTCAAATGAAATGTATTTGTGTAATTCTATACAATACAGAAACCCCTCATGCCACTCTTCCCCCTCTCCTTCCACATGACAGGTGCATTTTCCGATGCAGGAAACATGTTCCCGATGTTGGGGGAGCCCAGAACCAGGGGTCACAGTTTAAGAATAAGGGGTAGGCCATTTAGGATTGAGACGCGGAAAAACCTTTTCACCCAGAGAGGTGTGAATCTGTGGAATTCTCTGCCACAGCAGGCAGTGGACGCCAATTCTCTGGATGTTTTCAAGAGAGTGTTAGATTTCGCTCTTAGGGATCAAGGGATATGGGGAGAAATCAGGAATGGGGTGCTGCGTTTGGATGATCAGCCATGATCATATTGAATGGTGGTGCTGGCTCAAAGAGCCGAATGGCCGGTATGTACTCCTGCACCTATTTTCTATGTTGCTATGACTCTCCTGTTCTCCAGCACCCCAAAGGGAAGGGTGTTTCCGTCCCTCGGTTCTGCACCAATGTCAGTACCATTTCCCCCATCCAATCACTTAGGTCCACTCTTTCCCAGAACGCAACAAAAATTCCCGCCAGTCATCATTCCTGCAAAATTTAATATATTGAAATCAAATTCATCGTTTCGCTGAACACTTGCGCTCAAATCTCCCTTTGCCAAGTATTTTATCTTCCCTTCCAATACTGGCCTTTCTACGCTGGGCCTCCTCCACTGTCAAGAGTGAGGAACAGCACCTCATATAATTAGCTTGGGCAGCGTACAACTCAATGGTATGAACGTTGATTTCTCTAATTTCAAGTAACTCCTGCATTCAACCCGCCCCCCCCCCCCCCCCCCCCCCCCAAAGTTCCATTGTTCACATCCTTGTATCGCCTGTCATTTCAACTGATTGATCTGGGACGCTTCGTCCACAATACAAAAATCAAACCTCCTCTGACCTGCTTCATTCCCATGCAGGTTGTTGCGAACCACCAGCTGAAACACAACAACTTGGCGTTACACCTTCCCCACTGCCTGCATTTACATACAAACAATGGGTCATTACAGACTACACCCTTCCTGTGATAACCTGTTGCCGGTTCCGACTTAAAATATCACCTATTCCTTTTCTCCAGAGATAATTTCTCCTGACCTGCTGAATTACTCCATCACATTGTCTCTATAAAGAAGCATCTGCAGTTCCTTCCTACACAAATTGAATATCATGCCACCATGGATATGAAGAGGATGTTTCCACTAGTGGGAGAGTCTAGGATTAGAGGTCATAGCCTCAGAGTAAAATGACTTTCTTTTAGGAAGGAGATGAGGAAGAATTTCTTTGGTCAGAGGGTGGTGAATCTGTGGAATTCTTTGCCACAGAATGCTGTGGAGGCCATCAGTGGGTATATTTATGGCAGAGATAGATAGATTATTGATTAGTATGGGCGTCAGAGGTTATGGGGAGAAGGCAGAATGGGGTTGGGAGGAAGAGATAGATGGCGGGGTAGACACAATGTGCCAATATTTCTACTCCTATCACTTATGAACTCACCTGTTCAGTGTTAAGGAAACAAACTGGATGACTAGGTTCCAGAGCATCCTTCAACCAGGAAGCGTGTGTGTCGAGCTCACACCACTTGGACAGCTTTAACACTGCAGTCGCCACTTGATCCGATCCGCACATCAACTTTCCCTCGTACATTAGTGTATTACTTAGCGACATAATCGTTCTGTGGAGGGTGACAAAGGTTTATTACAGCACTGTCTGAAACACTTGCAATAAATCACATGTATGACTCGAAGAAAGTACCTGTTCATTCGGTACTGAACGTTCAGCTGAACCACGGCATCAAGATTCTTCTCCAGGCGCTTAAACAGACTCTCATCCATTCCCAGAGCTCTGTGGGCACAGAATAAGGTCATAAATGATAGGAGTAGAACTAGGCCAATCGGCCCATCAAGTCTACTTTACCATTCAATGGTGCTGATCTATCTCTTCCTCCTAATCCCATTCTCCTGCCTTCTCCCCATAATCTCTGTACCTTTACTAAGCAGCAATCTATCTATCTCTGCCGGAGACCTGGGTTTGATCCAGACTATGGGTGCTGTCTGTACGGAGTTTGTACGTTCTCCCCGTGGGTGAGGCGGTCGGTCAGTCAGTCGGTCAGTCAGTCAGTCGGTCGGTCAGTCAGTGACATTTCTTTATTTTTTCCCACGGGCCGCAAAAATATGCCAAACACATAATGTGGCCGTCTTGCTGAAATGTTTGGAGGCCCCTGTCCGACACCATTGGCAGTTCTTTGTTTCTACATTTTGACAGAGGTGAGAGTTTGTTTCATTAAGCACTTAATGAATTCCAAGATAATCTTCAAATTGATGTTTTTTCAACTGAGGCCGTACCTGGCATGTGTGCTCTGAATGACGGGTGGTAACTGTTGATGATCGCCCACCAGCACAAATCGACCCGCGGAAAATAAGGGTCCCAGGCAGATCAACTGATTGATCTGGGACGCTTCGTCCACAATACAAAAATCAAACCTCCTCTGACCAAATAATGGATGCTTCATTCCCATGCAGGTTGTTGCGACCACCAGCTGAAACACAACAACTTGGCGTTACACCTTCCCTGGCACTGCCTGCATTTACATAAACCCATTGGCAACATCACAAAGAACATTATGCCTGATTAAACACCTTGGAAGTTACTCCCAGTTGAACTATTGAGTTTCCATGTGCGTAGTTGGAGGCGGGGTAGTGATAGCATGCTCCTTTCAGCAAGATTTGGCCGTGGTAAGCAAGCAAAGAATAGGAATAATGAACTCACCGGAGTTCAATTAAATCACCTCATGCTTCGCTTGGGCAGCTTACAACCCAGCCGAACGAATGTGTTGGAAGGAACTGCTGGTTTACACCAAAAATAGACATAAAATGCTGGAGTAACTCAACAGGACAGGCAGCATCTCATTCCTTCTACTCCAGCATTATGTGTCTACCAGCAGAATATTAATTTTCGAATTTCAAGTAACCCTAGCATTCCCCATCTCTCTCCACCCCAGTTCTGCTGGTTTCACTGTTTGTATCCCTTCATTGTCACCTTTTCCATAGTCAACAATGGACCATTGTGGGCTCCACCTTTCCTTGGTCATTGGTGCCAGCTCTGTTTTGTTCTCCGCCTTTTTGTACCTTGAGTTTCCCCCACCCCGATTCTGAAGAAGGATCTCGACCTGAAATGTCACCCATTCCTTGTCTCCAGTGACGCTGCTTGACCCGTGTGTTACTCCAGCTTTCTGTGCCCATCTTCAAGTTAATGATAAAGTCGTACCTCAGTGATGGATGCCAAGACTATTTTCACACTGAAATCCTTAATTTAAACACAAATTGGATAGAGTGGATGTGGAGAGGATGTTTCCACTAGTGGGAGATTCCAGGACTAGAGGTCATAGTCTCAGAATTAAAGGACGTTCCTTTAGGAAGGAAATGAGGAAGAATTTCTGTAGTCAGAGGTGTGGTGAACCTGTGGAATTCTTTGTCACAGAAGGCTGTGGAGGCCGTCAATGTATATATTTAAGGCAAAGATAGATAGAAACATAGAAAATAGAAACATAGAAAAATAGTTGCAGGAGGCCATTCGGCCCTTCGAGCCTGCACCGCCATTCAATATGATCATGGCTGATCATCCAACGCAGTATCCCGTACCTGCCTTCTCTCCATACCCCCTGATCCCTTTAGCCACAAGAACCACATCCAACTCCCTCTTGAATATAGCCAATGAACTGGCCTCAACGACCTTCTGTGGCAGAGAATTCCAGAGACTCACCACTCTCTGTGTAAAGAATGTTTTCTTCATCTCGGTCCTAAAGGAATTCCCCCTTATCCTTAGATCGCTCAGAGGCGTCGGAGGATATGAGGCGAAGGCAGGAGAATGGGGTTAGGAGGGAGGGATAGATCAGCCATGATTGAATCGCAGAGTAGACTTGATGGGTCGAATTGCCCGATTCGGCTCCTATCACTTATGACCTTAAATAATTATATTGACATTCAGAGATTACAGGTGGATAGAGGACATATGGTGGGCAAACAATATTGTCATAGATTACAAGGTGGCACTCAGTAGGGGGTTGGAAAGTGGTATTAGGTCGGGGAAATGTCTAGTGTGCAAGGCAACATGGCAGGTGGATATGCAGTGGCAGCAATTCAATGCAACTCAGTGGAACATCTAGACTTTGGTTCTAGAGGTACGTCATTCAGGAATAGTCATTCCGCGGGTGTCAGGGGAGAAGTCAAGGGAATGGGGTTGTGAGGGAGAGATAGATCAGCTATGATTGGATGGCGGTGTAGACGTGATGGGCTGAATGGCCTAGTTCTCCTCCTATCATTTATGAATATAATAATGTTATTAAAATATGCACATATATACGTTTAATTTTTGCATGTGCTTGTGTGGGAATCAGCACCAGGTTAGAGTGGAGGATGCAAAAGAAAAAATGGAAGCAAACATGGGGAGGGAAGGCACAGAGGCCCGAAGGAACAAGAGTGAAGAGAGCACACATAGATAGGAAAGGTTTAGATGGGAGAACAAAACCCCACAAATTGCTGAGGTAACTCAGCAGCATCTCCGGAGTGCAAGAATAGGTGACGTTTCAGGTCGGGACCCTTCCACAATCTGAACACAAAACCCAACACGAACTGTTGCTTCTTCATGTTCTCCAGCAATGCTGCCTGACCCGCTGAGTTACTCCAGCACCGTGTCATTTTTTTGTAAACCAGCATCTGCTGTTCCTTGTATCTAAGGTCTGCATGGACATGGGCCAAGCGCGGGTAAATAGGCTAGCTTAGTTGGGGCACCTTGGTCGGCATGGACGCATTGTTTCCGTGTTGTGTTACCCTGTGACTTAGTAGTCAAGGCAACAACATGACACTTACTTCACTCTTGTACAGCCCTTCCAGCTCAGCCAGGCTTCGGATTGCTTTCCTTTTGCAGATTTCCTCATCCGTAAATTTCTGGATATCGGAGTGAACCTTCTGCTTCCGCCCCAAACGCAGAAAGCCCACTTTGAATCGAACCAGCTTCAACAAAATGTTGTCGACGGCGGAATGGGTGTAACTGGTAAGGAGGACGCTGAACCCACAGGCGTAAAGAATCCGCACCTCGCCGAAAAAGAGAAATAATAGCCAATTCAGTACATATCCAAAGTAATCACGAAAAGAGCTACAAGGGAAGGCCCAATGTGCTGGAGTAACTTGGCTGTGATCAGGCATTATCTCCTGATGGTGGTTACATGTGGATAGGGTGGTCAAGGCGGATTTGGGCACATTGGCCTTCACCAGTCAGAGTATTGAGTATAATAGTTGGGAGATCGTACATTGGTGAGGCCACATTTAGAGTATCAAGTTCAGTTTTGGTCACCATGTTGTAGGAAAGATGTTGTCAAACTGGAAAGGGTGCAGAGAAGATTTACGAGGATTTGGCAAGACTCCAGGGTTTGAGCCATTATTATTATTAATTGGAGAGCAGGAGGATGATGGGTGATCTTATAGAAAATCATGAGAGGAATAGATTGGGTAAATGCACAGTATTTTGCTCGGAGTAGGGAAATAAAGAACAAAAGGACATAGGTTTCAGGTGTGTGGGGGGCGGGGGGAAAGATTTAATAGGAGCCTAAGAGGTAACTAGTTTTTTCTTACTCAAAGGGTAGTAGGTATATTGAACGAGCTGCCGGCGGAGTTGTCGAGGCAGGTACTTGTCTTACCAGAGTGCAGATGGTGGTAGTTTTCCCTGTACCAGGCATGCCGACAATCAACGTGTAATCATTAGAAAGCAGCACGCGCTTCATTGCTTGTTTCTGAGGCTTGTTCAGGCCTTGAATGCAAAGAAAAATGGATCAGTTAAACAAGTCCCAGCTTCCAGTGCAAAGGAAAGATAATTGCAGGTGGAGCATGGAGCAGGATGAAGGAGCGCAGGGAATGACTGTAGCCAAGGAGGCTGAGCCCAGAGGGTGGGCAAGAATTAGTCCAAGGAAGTGGGAAGATAGTCATTTAAGAGTAGGGCTGTGGAGGGTGAGGGAGATGGAGCATGAGCTCTGATGATTGAGGGTAGCATAGCGCAAGTTTAATTTAGTTTATTGTCTCAATGATGAGTCGGTGTACAGAGGTGGAGCTGCTCACAGGATGGTGCAAATCCCACAACCTCATTCTCAACGTGGGAAAAACGAAGGAGATAGTGGTTGACTTCAGGAGGGCGGGAAAACAACGCCATACACCTCTGCACATCGATGGAGCTGATGTGGAAAGGGTCAGCAGTGTGAAGTTCCTAGGACTCCACCTGTCAGATGACCTGACGTCCACGACCAACACCACAGCACTGGTCAAGAGAGCCCAGCAGCGACTACACCGAAGACTACGGAAAGCAGGTCTCCCCACTGCACACCTACAAACATTTTATAGGGGGACAATCGAGAGCACATTAACCTACGGCATCACCTCCTGGTTCGGGAGCTGCAAGGCGTGCGAACGGTACCAACTGGACAGGATTGTGAAGACCGCCAGCAAGATTATTGGTGCTCCACTCCCTTTATTGCTGGACATATACAGGAAGAGATGTATTAGCAGAGTCATCTCCATCATCAAAGACCCCTACCACCCATCGCATCACATATTCTCCATCCTGCCATCTGGGAAGAGGTACAGGAGCATCAGCTGCAAAACCAGCAGGATGCGCCTCAGCTTCTTCCCGCAGGCAATTAGACTGATAAACGGACTTTGCCCCCTGCCAAAGTATCGTGCACCAAACACCAACCTGGACACACTGAAGCAGAGCCATTGTCGTGCCACTGCCGAACACGCGACATATGTACTTTTATTCTCTATTTCTATTACTGAATGGACACTGGTTGAGAAACGCTTTTTCGTTTTCCTCTGGGTATGCAAATACTCAGAAAAATGATAATAAAGACATACAACTCCATACAATACAACGTGTACCAAGGTCCAGTGAAAAGCTTTTGTTGCACACAATCGAGCCACTCACAATGCACAGATACAAGATAAAAGGGAATAACGGGAATAACATTTAGTGCAAGATAAGGTCCAGTAAAGTCAGATTAAAGATAGTCCGAGGGCCTCCAATGAGGTAGGCAGTAACACAGGGCTGTTCTCTAGTTGTTGGTAGGATGGTTCAGTTGCCTGACAACAGCTTGGTGGAAACAGTCCTTGAACCTGGAGGTAAGTTTTCACACATCTGTGCCTCTCGCCTGATGGGAGAGGGGAGAAGAGGGACTCACCGGGATGAGATTGGTCCTTGATTATGCCGGTGGTCTTGCCGAGGCAGCGTGTGAATCAATGGAGTCAGTAGAAGGGAGGTTGGTTTGTGTGATGGTCTGGGCTGGCACAAGACTGCCTGTGAGCTCCACAGTTAGGGCAGAATGGGTGGGGAAATTATTTGAGGCGAGCAAGACCCTCCAGGGCAGCAGGAGAGTGGGTTGTTGAAGAGCAGGCAGATAAGGGTGAGGTGGAGAGGGACGCTCCAGGGAAGAAATTGTTTCGAGCTCCAAGGAGAGGGAACACCGGGGCCAAAACTATGCACAGTATTCCAAGCCTGGTTTTGCCAGTACTCTGTCCAAATACAACAATACTTCTTTGTTCCTAATCTTCAGTCCTATTGTATTCAAAGCCAATGCAGAAAAACAGGCTGCATCCTGACCACAACAAGCCTAGAAATAATGATCAAAGTGACTGCATGTAGCCACATTTTCATACAACGCAAGAGGCCACCATTTGGCTCATTGAGTTTATACTGGCTCTCAGTGCAATTTCATCCCATTATATTTCTCTTTAACTCATTTTGTTTCACATGTCCATTAACTTAACTGTCCTTTAGACTTTAATCTTTAGACTTTAAAGATACAGTGCGGAAACAGGCTCTTCCGCCCACTGAGTCCAGGCTGCCCAGCGATCACCCTGTGCACTCGCACCATCCTACACACTCGGGAATAGAAACATAAAAAATAGGTGCAGGAGGCGGCCATTCGGCCCTTCGAGCCAGCACAGCCATTCATTGTGATCATGGCTGATCGTCCCCAATCAATAACCCGTGCCTGCCTTCTCCCCATATTCCTCCAGCCCCTAGAGCTCTATCTACGATTTACGATTTTACCAAAGCCTAATTAACCGACAAACCTGTACATCTTTGTAGTGTGGGAGGGAATCAGGGCAACTGGAGAAAACCAACACGGTCACAGGGAGAACATACAAACTCAGTACAGACAGTACCCATTGTCAGCCTCGAACCCAGATCTCTGGCGCTATAAGGCAGCAGCTCCACCACTGTGCCTCCTCTGATTCAATTTCCACCACTTAATGAAAGATGATTTAGATTCAGGAATTAATCTACTCACATTTGTTTCTCTTTGAGGTATCGGAGTAAAATGGAGCACCTGAGGGAATCCCATGAGGTGAAAGGAAGTATTTGCAAACAGTATGCAGACCAAACCACTGTGGTATCAAAGTTCAGTTTATTAACACTTGAGTTAATGACTGTTGTAAATCTTACCCTAATACCAGTAGAGTATATGAAATAACTTTGATCGGACTTTACTGGCTTCATCTTGCACTAAACATTATTCCCTTATAAGGTCATGTGATAGAATTAGGCCATTTGGCCCATCAAGTCTACTCCGCCATTCAATCATGGCTGATATATCTCTCCCTCCTAACCCCTGCCTTCTCTCCATAACCTCTGACACCTGCACTAATCAAGAATATATCCATCTCTGCCTTAAAAATATCCTCTGATGGCCTCCACAGCCTTCTGTGGCAAAGAAATCCACCCTTTGACTAAATAAATTTCTCCTCATCTCCTTCCTAAATGAACGCCTTGAAAGATGTACAAGTTTTTCATGTATCGGTACACTGCATATGGCTTTATTGTAATCATATATTGTCTTTCCGCTGACTGGTTAGCGCGCAACAGAAGCTTTTCACTGTACAATAAACTAAACTGAATATGGCAATATGAAATAGACAGATTACCTTTCAGGATATCAGCCACTGCTTCCTTTGCATCATGAGGGAGCACAGTGCTCAGGTAAGGTACAAACTGCGGTGGCCTCAGTCCTACAACGAGTTCTCGAAGCTTATCGCTAAGGAAATACAGAATGACTTCTCATTGTCATCATTCTTCACAGATATTATTTAAAAACACACAAAGATTGAAAAGACTAGGCTTGTATTCACGAGTTTAGAAGGATGAGGGGGGGGGTTCTTATAGAAACATATAAAATTATAAAAGGACTGGACAAGCTAGATGCAGGAAAAATGTTCCCAATGTTGGGCGAGTCCAGAACCAGGGGCCACAGTCTTAGAATAAAGGGGAAGCCATTTAAGACGTTTTCACCCAGAGAGTTGTGAATTTGTGGAATTCCATGCCACAGAGGGCAGTGGAAGCCAAATCACTGGATGGATTTAAGAGAGAGTTAGATAGAGCTCTAGGGGCTAGTGGAATCAAGGGATATGAGGAGAAGGCAGATACGGGTTATTAATTGGGGACGATCAGCCATGATCCCAATGAATGGCGGTGCTGGCTCGAAGGGCTGAATGCCCCCCTCCTGCACCTATTTTCTATGTTTCTAGTAGGGAGGTCATTTTAATTTAGGAACAGTGCTTGTAATATATATCTCTCAACATGTTTTGAGATAGTAAGCAGCATACTTTACACTAATCCAGACTGTTCCTACAGAACTGGAGCTATCCAGCACGGACGGAATTATTTGGTCTATCACCAGAGGACATGGTTTAGGGTGAGGGGGGGAAAATTTAATAGGAACCTGAGGGTCACCTTTTTCCACAGAAGGCAGTGGGTATATGCAACAATGGCAGGTACTATAATAACATTTAAAATACATCTGGACAGGTACATGGATCGGAAAGGTTTAGAAGGATATGGACCAAATGCGGACTGGTGGGACTAGTGTAGATGGGGCATGGGCAGGTTATGTTTCCATGCTTTATGACTCTCACACATATTGCCATGTAATTCTCATTTTACTGGACATTCAATCCCTGGTGCAATCATTTTCATGTTATATTTTTACATGCCTTTGTAAATCCAAATATACAACTGCCTTTTTTTTCATGCTGATTGCAACTTCAATTTGAAGCTCAAATTAATTTGCTGAATACGCTTTCTCTTTCACAGAATACAGATCTTAATAGTGTTATGTTTTCCAAAGCTTCCTCAATAATGGACTTCGGACTTTCCTGGTAAATCCTTGCAGGAGAAATAGACATTTGCCTAACATTTTTCCTCCAGTAATATCTGTTATACAGCAGGAAATAGGTCCTTCTTTCCAACTTGACCACGCTGACCAAGTTCCCGCCTGAACTTCTTCCATTTGCCTGCGGTTTGTCCACATCCCTCTAAATTTTCTAATCCAATTATCTTACAGCCCCTGCCCATGTTGCCAGGACTACATCTCTAAGCTTCACACTAACAGCAAACATTGAGATTATGACTTGCATCAAACTTATTCTGCAGCTGCATGACACTTGGATGATAATACACTTGGCCAATGGGCAGATTGCACCACGCGGATAAGCACATTTCATAATTTTCATTGCAATGCCTTCTTCTTGCTGGTGACTAACCTGATTGCGGATTTTTCCATCAATTTAGAAAGATTTCCCAAATGCGTGCTCATATTTCCAACTCCCTCGTCGTGATCAAGTCTGAAGATAGTTTCCTGCGGCAGCCTGGAGAGGTTCCTGCACAAAGTAGCGCTTTTAGAAACTCCAATATATATGCATATAGAACACCCAATTGTGAGCCATTTTGGGCCACTTATCCGAGGTGCTGCCGTTGGAGAGGGTCCAGAGGAGGTTTACCAGAATGATACCAGGGAGGATTGGGTTAATGTATGCTGAGCATTTGATGGCTCTGGGCCTGTACGCACTTGAATTTAGAAGAATGAGGCGAAATCTCAATGAAACCCACTGGAAATGAGTGGCCTAGTTGTGGTCATGGAGGGGTGTTATCTTTGATACTATCAAATTAAAAAAGAATGAATTTGTGCGTGGCCTAACATTCTTCCAGGTTGGACAATAATTAAAAATAAATATTCTAAATGTCAAAACATGGAGCTACAGATACTGGTTTACCAAGGAAAGCCATAAAATGCTGGAGTAACTCAACAGGTTAGGCATCAGTCCTTGAGAAAAAGACAAAAAGCTGGAGTAATTGAGCGGGTCAGACAGCATCTTTGAGGAAAAGGAATAGGTGACGTTTTGGGCCGAGACTCTTTCGAGAAACATGGATAGGTGACATTTTGGGATGGGACCCTTCAAAATGTTGTGTTATATTCACATTAGGCAACAAGCTTCCAGTTTCATGACAACATTTTGGCCAGAATGATTAGAGAATGTTGTTTCTTTCAAAGGAGGTTGCGGATGTGTATGGAAAATCCCTATCTAACTTTTGGATTTTGGCCGATTCTTCCTCCAAAATCACGATTAAAGAGAGAGAGTTCTTACCGATCCAATGAACAAGTAATCAGGGAAGCGTGGATTTCGGTGACATATCCAGAAGACACGGCAAGCAGCACTTTCTCCTGTCCACTTAGTACAACTCTGTCGCCAACCATTAACGCTGTTTTTGATATGGACCCAGTTTTCCTTGTGAATTGATGCTGGTATTGTCCATCAGAAAGGTTCAGCACACTACCACTCCGTACTAGATTAGCAACACAATTTCCTTGAGACTCCCTATTGAAACAAAATCAGCCAAATATCAATGCAATATAATACATCATTTCATAAGTAGTACAATGATCTTCTTTTCAAATCAAAAATAAACTAATAAAACGACACTATTATACCACTAGTGTAAAATCTCCAAGATCAATATAGTATTACCAGATTTGATCTGACAGGCAAAACCAGCCTTTTCACTGACCCTCAGTACACGTGACAAAAATAAACAAACCTAATATTGGGCGGGGACAGTGGCACAGCGGTAGAGTTGCTGCCTTACAGTGAATGCAGCGCTGGAGACCCAGGTTCGATCCCGACTATTGGTGCTGTCTATATGGAGTTTGTACGTTCTCCCCGTGACCTGCGTGAGTTTTCTCCGAGATCTTCGGTTTCTTCCCACACTCCAAAGACGTACAGGTTTGTAGGTTAATTGGCTTGGTAAATGTAAAAATTGTCCCTAGTGGGTGTAGGAGAGTGTTAATGTGCAAGGATCGCTGGTCGGCGCAGACCCGGTGGGCCGAAGGGCCCATTTCCACGCTGTATCGATAAACTAAATCTAAATTAAACTAAAAGACAGGCTGATCAGTGCAATGCTGACCAGTGGAACATCAGACCAGCTGAGATTTTGTGTCCATCCGAAAGTGGGGATTTGTAGGTTAAATTGGTCTCTGAAAATTGCCCCTGCTGTGTAAGGAGTGGATGAGAAAATGGGATATTGTAGAACTAGTGTACTCGGTGGGCCAAAGGGGTTGTTTCCATGCTGTATCTCTGAACTAAACTAAAACTAAAATCAGATCAGTACATGATTAGACTGTGGAATTTATTTCACAATGCCTTGTCAATACATAAGGGTCTCTTTTATCGCCATTTAAAAGTTACAGGGGAAAACAGATTGAGCAGGGTTTCCTTACAAATAGAGAAATCCCTTTCGGATTAGCTGGTTTAGAAAAAAAAAAAATTGTGGAACTGTGTGGTCATGACATTCGTGCTTGGTAATTTAGAGGACAGAAGATCTAGGGAGACAGAGGAACTGAAAGAAATTTGCATTAGGCGAGAAATATGTTTGGGTAGACTGATGGGACTGAAGGCTGATAAATCCCCAGGATCTGATGGTCTACATCCCATGTTATTCAAAGAGGTGGCTCTAGAAATCGTGGACGCATTGGTGATCATTTTCCAATGTTCTATGGATTCAGGATCAGTTCCTGTGGATTTGAGGGTAGCTAATATTATCCCACTTTTCAAGAAAGGAGCAAGAGACAAAACGGGGAATTATAGACCAGTTAGCCTGAAGAAGAGTCAATTATTAAAGAAGTAATAATGGCACATTTGGATAGCAGTAAAAGGATTGGTCCAAGTCAGCTTGGATTTATGACGGGGAAATCCTGCTTGAGTAATCTTCTGGAATTTTTTTGAGGATGTGACAAGTAAAATGGATGAAGGAGAGCCAGTGGATGTAGTGTATCTGGACTTTCAAGAAGGCTTTGATAAGGTCCCACACAGGAGATTAGTGGGCAAAATTAGAGCACATGGTATTGCGGGTAGGGTATTGACATGGATAGAGAATTGGTTGGCAAACAGGAAACAAAGTGTAAAATAAACAGGTCCCTGTCAGAACGGCAGGTAGTGGTGAATGGAGTGCTGCAACTATTTACAATATATATTAATGATTTAGATGATGGAATTAAAAGAAGCACTATCAAATTTGCAGATGACAGTGTGAACTGCGAAGAGGATGCTAGGAGGTTGCAGGGTGACTTGGACAAGTTCAGTGAGTGGGCAGATGCATGGCAGATGCAGTATAATGTAGATAAATGTGAGGTTATCCACTTTGGCGGCAGGAACAAGAAGGCAGGTTATTATCTCAATGGTGTCAGATTAGGAAAAAGGAAAGTGCAACGAGACCTGGGTGTCTTCGTACATCAGTCACTGAAAGTAAGCATGCAGGTACAGCAGGCAGTGAAGAAAGCTAATGGCACATTGGCCTTCATAACGAGAGGATTTGAGCAAAGAGGTCCTTCTGCAGTTGTACAGGGCCCTGCTGAGACCACATCTGGAGTATTGTGTGCAGTTTTGTCTCCTAATTTGAGGAAGGACATCCTTGCTATTGAGTGCAGAGTAGGTTCACGAGGTTAATCCCCAGGATGGCGGGACTAACAAATGAGGAAAGATTGGAAAGACTGGGCTTGTATTCACTGCAGTTTAGAAGGATGGAGGGGATATTATAGAAACATAAAATTATAAAAGGACTGGACAAGCTAGATGCAGGAAAAATGTTCCCAATGTTGGGAGAGTCCAGAACCAGGGGCCACAGTCTAAGAATAAAGGGGAGGTCATTTAAAACTGAGATGAGAAAAAACGTTTTCACCCAGACAGTTGTGAATTTGTGGAATTTGTAGAGGCCAATTCACAGGATGAATTTAAAAGAGTTAGATTGAACTCTTGGGGCTAGCGGAATCAAGGGGTATGGGGGGTGGGGGAGGCAGGCACAGAGTACTGATTGTGGATGGTCAGCCATGATCACAGTGAATGGCGGTGCTGGCTCAAAGGGCCAAATGGCCTACTCCTGCACCTATTGTCTATTGAGTTGAGGAGGAATTTCTTCAGTCAGAGGGTGGTGAATCTGTTCAACACCACTACTCAAGAGGAATTCTTTCAACACCACTACTCAAGAGTCGTCGAGTGATACAGTGTGGAAACAGGCCCTTCGGCCCAACTTGCCCACACCAGCCAACATGCCCCAGCTACACTGGTCCTACCTCCCTGCATTTGGCGATTCATGATGATTTGATACATTCTTGATGTATTCAAGAGAGCTATATATAGCTCAGGGCTAACAGAATCAAGGGATGTGGGGAGAAAGCGTGAACGGGATACTAATTGTGGATGATCTGCCATGATCACAATAAATGGCGGTGCTGGATCGAAGGGCCAAATGGCCTCCTCCTACACCTATATTCTATGTTTCTATGACAGATTAGTCAGCATGTTGAAAACTACTGGAGTAAATATGCTTGCTGTATTATTAATCCCAGGCTTTGCTCAATATTCCACTCTTCCACTAGTGGGAGAGTCCAGGACCAGAGGCCACAGCCTCAGAATAAAAGTACGTACCTTTAGAAAGGAGACAAGGAGGAATTGCTTTATTCAGAGGGTGGTGATTCTGTGGAATTCATTACCACAGAAGGCTGTGGAGACCGTGAATTGATATTTTTTAAGGTGGACATTGACAGATTCTTGATTAGCACGGGTTATGGGGAGAAGGCAGGAGAATGGCATTAAGAGGCACAGATAGATCAGCCATGATTGAATGGTGGAGTAGACCTGATGGGCCGACTGGCCTATTTCTGCTCCTATAATCCTATAACATGATTAGGTGCTAACTGAAGCTAGATCACTGGAGCAAATACCACCAGGCAGTGTGTTTGTCCAGAGAGGATTAAAAATAAGGCAAGAGGCAAACACTGCATTATAAATACCGAATTTACAAGAAAATGTCAATGCCACCAGGGTAAAGAGAATTAAAATAATTGAGAAAAATGTCGCTATACCTTCTTGAATCCCATTTTCAGCACATATCAACCTGACAATAAAATCCTTCATAGAAACATAGAAACTAGGTGCAGGAGTAGGCCATTCGGTCCTTCGAGCCTGCACCGCCATTCAATATGATCATGGCTGATCATCCAACTCAGTATCCTGTACCTGCCTTCTCTCCATACCCCCTGATCCCTTTAGCCACAAGGGCCACATCTAACTCCCTCTTAAATATAGCCAACAAACTGGCCTCAACTACCTGTGGCAGAGAATTCCACAGATTCACCATAGAAGATAGAGGATAGTGGAGGAAGGGCGTGTTATTCTTGTTGAAGGTTTGTGGCCAGTGGAGGTTTACGGTGCTGGGATCTTTGCTTGTGATTTGACTTGGGCGAAAAAGTAGATGTCACTGGATATAGATCAGTTACAAATATTATGCAGAGAAACAGCAGATGGAGTTTAATCCCAGCAGGTTAGAGGTGGTGCTCTTTGAGAGGAGGATAAATGCAAGGAGAAAGTATACAGTTAATGACAATAAACTTAATGGGTTTCCAAGCAATAGCTCCCTGAAAATGGCAATCATTCCAGACACCATGGGCCGGAGGGCCTGTTCTCGTGCTGTACTGTTCTATGTTCTGGTAAAACATATCATAGAAATCCTCCTCCATTTCACACCCCAAATTTAAAAAACACTTGGACCTCATCCTCATCCCATCTGCACCAAACTCATCCATTCTTTTGCTCACCTGTCTTGTGCGGAATGCATCCAGATGTTTTTGGACCCTCCTTTACTATCAACTGCATATGCCTCAAGATTGCAGAGAAGATACCAGTGCTGAAAATATTGCAGATGCATGGGCTCCAAGTGCTGAGTTTCCTGCTGCAGAATAGGACTCGCATCTGTGGGCACAAAACATTCCTCCATCTCTTGCTCCACTGCCCTGCAGAATAACAATAAACTTGTCATTCGGAGCCTGTTCCACAGACGGTTTCAGTGTTTTTCATCATTCATTATTTCAGTGTACAGTGCATTCACTAACTTTTACATTTTATAAGTTCTCGCACAAAAAAGAATTCCAAGGTGACATCATGGATAAATTCACATGAAGCATAAAATTGAGATTGGGATAGGAATGCATTATTAGTGCAAGGCCTGCCTGACCCGCTGATTTACTCTAGCGCTTTGTACAGTTACTTTGGTTTCAAATTCTTATCAGATTCCATTGTTTCTTGTCTTTGTGCCCCAGCTTATCACCATCTTAACCCTTCCAAATGGACGGCACAGTGTTGCAGCGGTAACGTTGCTGCCTTACAGTGCTGGAGACACAGGTTCGGCCCCGACTGCACAGAGTTTGTACATTTTCCCTGTGACTGCGCGGGTTTTCTCCGGTGCTCCAGTTTCCTCCCACACTACAAAGGAGTACAAGTTAGTAGGTTAATTGGCTTTGGTAAAAATTGTAAATTGTCCTCAGTGTGTGGGAGGGGTGTATAGGGTGATCTCTGGTCGGCGCGGGCTTGGTGTGCTATTGGACCTGTTTCCTCGCTGTATCTCGAAAGACTGAAGTAAATGATTTTTAAACACCATCGCACACAAGCTCTTTTAATTTCCAGATGGAAGATAGACACAAAATGCTGGAGTAACTCAGCGGGTCAGGCAGCATCTCTGGAGAAAAGGAATAGGTAAGCATTCGGGTCGAGACCCTTCTTCAGAACTGAAGAGTGGGTCAGACACCCTGATGAAAACATAGAAAATAGGTGCAGGAGTAGGCAATTCGGCGTATGATCATGGCTGAGCATCCAACTCAGTATCCTGTACCTGCCTTCTCTCCATACCCCCTGATCCCTTTAGCCACAAGGGCCACATCTAACTCCCTCTTAAATATAGCCAATGAACTGGCCTCAACTACCTTCTGTGGCAGAAAATTCCAGAGACTCACCACTCTCTGTGTGAAAAATGTTTTCCTCATCTCGGTCCTAAAGGAATTCCCCCTTATCCTTAGACTGTGACCCCTTGTTCTGGACCCCCCAACATCAGGAACAATCTTCCTGCATCTAGCCTGTCCAACCTTTTAAGAATTTTGTACGTTTCTATAAGATCCCCCCTCAGTCTTCTAAATTCTAACGAGTACAAGCAGAGTCTATCCAGCCTTTCCTCATATGAAAGTCCTGACATCCCAGGAATCAGTCTGGTGAACCTTCTCTGTACCCCCTCTATGGCAAGAATGTCTTTCCTCAGATTTGGAGACCAAAACAGTACGCAATACTCCAGGTGTGGTCTCACCAAAACCCTGTACAACTGCAGTAGAACCTCCCTGCTCCTATACTCAAATCCTTTCGCTATGAATGCTAACATACCATTTGCTTTCTTCACTGCCTGCTGCACCTGCATGCCTACTTTCAATGATTGGTGTCCCATGACACCCAGGTCTCGTTGCTTCTCCCTTTTCCTAATCTGCCACCATTCAGATAATAGTCTACCCTCCTGTTTTTGCAACCAAAGTGGATAACCTCACATTTATCCACATTATACTGCATCTGCCATGCATTTGCCCACTCACCCAACCTATCCAAGTAACCTTGCAGCCTCCTAGCATCCTCCTCACACCTAACACTACCCCCCCGCTTAGTGTCATCCGCAAACTTGGAGATGTTGCATTCAATTCCCTCATTCAAATCATTAATATATATTGTAAATAGCTGGGATCCCAGCACTAAGCCTTGCGGTACCCCACTAGTCACTGCCTGCCATTCTGAAAAGGACCCGTTTACTCCTACCCTTTGCTTCCCGTCTGCCAGCCAGTTCTCTATCCACATCAATACTGAACCCCCAATACCGTGTGCTTTACGTTTGTATACTAATCTCTTATGTGGGACCTTGTCGAAAGCCTTCTGAAAGTCTAGATATAACACATCCACTGGTTCTCCCTTATCCACTCTACTAGTTACATCCTCGAAAAATTCTATAAGATTCGTCAGACATGATTTACCTTTCGTAAATCCATGCTGACTTTGTCCAATGATTTCACCAATTTCCAAATGTGCTGCTATCCCATCTGTAATAACTGACTCTAGCAGTTTCCCCAGTACCGATGTTAGACTAACTGGTCTGTAATTCCCCGTTTTCTCTCTCCCTCCTTTTTTTAAAAGTGGGGTTACATTAGCTACCCTCCAATCCTCAGGAACTACTCCAGAATCTAAGGAGTTTTGAAAAGTTATCACTAATGCATCCACTATTTCTGTGGCTGCTTCCTTGAGTACTCTGGGATGCAGACTATCTGGCCCTGGGGATTTACTGGCCTTTAATCCGTTCAATTTACCCAACACCACTTCCCGGCTAACCTGGATTTCACTCAGTTCCTCCATCTTATTTGACCCCCAGTCCCCTGCAATTTCCGGCAGATTATTTATGTCTTCCTTAGTGAAGACAGAACCAAAGTAGTTATTCAATTGGTCTGCCCATGTCCTTGTTCCCCATGATCAATTCACCTGTTTCTGACTGCAAGGGACCTACATTTGTTTTAACTAATCTCTTTCTCTTTACATATCAAAAAAAAACTTTTGCAGTCAGTTTTTATGTTCCCTGCCAGTTTTCTTTCATAATCTATTTTCCCTTTCCTAATTAAGCCCTTTGTCCTCCTCTGCTGGACTGAATTTCTCCCAGTCCTCCGGCAGGCTGCTTTTTCTGGCTAATTTGTATGCTTCATCTTTTGTTTTTATACTATCCCTGATTTCCCTTGCTATCCATGGATGCACTACCTTCCCTGATTTATTCTTTTACCAAACAGGGATGAACAATTGTTGTAGTTCATCCATGCAGTCTTTAAATACCTTCCATTGCACATCCACTGTCAACCCTTTAAGAATCACTTGCCAGTCTATCTTGGCCAATTCACGTCTCATACATTCAAAGTTACCTTTGTTTAAGTTCAGAACCCTTGTTTCTGACTTAATTATGTCACTCTCCATCCTAATGAAGAACTCAACCATATTATGGTCACTCTTGCTCAAGGGGCCACGCACAACAAGACTGCTAACTAACCCTTCCTCATTACTCAATACCCAGTCTAGAATAGCCTGCTCTCTCGTTGGTTCCTCTGATTAGATGGTTGCTCATAGCTTCCTGGTACATTCCGTTGTCATAAGGTGATAGGAGCAGAATTAGGCCATTTGGCCCATCAAGTCACTCCGCCATCCAAGCATGGCTGATCTATATCAGCCCTAACCCTATTCTCCTGCCTTTATCCCATAATCCCATGCCTTCTTGGTACCATCCTACTTTGCTTCCCATACTTTTCCATCCTGCACATTTTTGTCATTATCTCTGCAATTGAACTTGCCCTCATTTTCTTAATAGGTCCACAATAACAGGACATACCTGCTGTATAAAGCACAGTTGCGTCGCTGAGAGCAGAACCTGCAAGCCTGCTGGTCACTGATGGGAGGAGGCAGTGGAGCAAGGTGTGCATTCATTCTCTTCGGCTCTGCCCAGACTAAGCCGTTGGTTAAATAGAAAGCAAGCTGGTTCCTCAGCTTCAGCAATTCTAGGTGAATATTGAAATAGAAACAGCTTCAGGTAAAATACAAAAGCAAGTGTGGATGAAACCTGAAGTGAAAACAGAAGATTACACTTTTGTCTTGCTTTAGTTGTCATTTAATCTCACTTGCAATATTCCCTTCACTTCTGTTCTTCCTTTATTTACAGTGTAATATTTGTTGAACTCCAGTTTAATTGTTCTTTATTGTCATGCATGTACAGCAGAGTGAAATTCTTTTCCACCACCCACAAATGCACAGTCGCCATATTATGGTGCCGTTTACAAAGAAAGTCCAAAGTCCGATCGGCATGTTAGAGGTACTGCAGAAACCCCGACCCAGGTAAGGCCCAGGCTGCTGCAGGCCCTCGACCCTACGTCACAAGTGATAGGAGTGGAATAAGGCCATTTGGCCCATCAAGTCCATTCAATCATGGCTGATTTATCACTCCCTCCAAACCCCATTCTCCTGCCTTCTCCCCATAACCTCTGACACCTGTACTAATCGCATCCCTCTCCTCGCCTGTGCCTGTGAGTCTCGCGGGGTGCCTCCTGCAGCCGACCTTCTCCTTGTGTCCGTAGTCACCAGCGGCTCCCTCATCGACTCTCTGGTCCGGGACTTCCAAGCTTCCACCTGCAGGCAGCTGCTCTCTGGGCCCTTCTTCGCAGTGATGAACCAGGTTTGCCGCTGCACGTTGCCATGGGTGGCCCGCTGGCTCTTTGCTCTCGATGGCTGCTTGTTATTTGCTGACTGCCGGACCGTACTTTTGCATGGCTCCGCAACGCCTGCCGGAGCTTCCGTTGGCAGGTACATTGACAGATACCCATAACTGATAGGGTAGATATCCGTCTGTAATGCTCTGCTCACTCCACCAATCTGGCCTCAAAGCATCAGCAATAATAGAAATGTTGCAGCAAGCAAACGTTGCAGACGCTTTCCCAGTTCTGATGGTTGGTCATTTATCTGAAATGTTAACTCTTGCCATTTTGCCAGCCTGCTTAATATTTCCAACGTTTTCAGTAGTCATTGGAGATCCTCACATTTCCATTGTAATCCGTCTGTCCTGTCATTGTCTATTTACTCAGCTTGTACAGATCCACCAATACCTCACCAAAGCCTCTCTCCAAGCTCCTCACCTTCCCACTGCCTCCCCTCGCTGGATTTAAATACAGTCTAACCCTGGTATTAAGGCCCTCCTTATAACGGATTTTGATTGTAGCAGACAAAATCTGCTTTAACTGATGCATCCATTTGTATTCGGAACAAAGGACCGAGTTTACCGGATGTGAATTATTTTAAATTTATTTACAATGCTTAAATTATTAGGTATTTTGTGATCTTTCCTGTTTATTGTGTGTTTATTGACTGTTTTTCCAATGCTGTACATACAGTAAACCATTTTCACGGACCTCTTTATAGAGGATTTCGGTGAAAGTGGACCAAATTGTCTACATTCCTCAAGGACATTGCACAATGGCGCAGCAGAAGAGCAGCTTCAGGTTCGATCCCAACTACAGGTGCTGTCTGTCCGGAGTTCGTATGTTCTCCCCGTAACCGCGCGGGATTTCACCGAGAACTTCGGCTTCCTCCCACACATCTAAGTCAGAATAGGTTAATTGGCTTGGTATAAATGTAAAATGGGGTCATAAGGTCATAAGTGATAAGAGCAGAAATAGACCATTTGGCCCATCGAGTATACTCTGCCATTCAATCATGGCTGATCTATCTCTCTCCCCTAATCCCATTCTCCTGCCTTCTCCCTGTAACCCCTGACACCCGTACTGATCATGAATCTATCTATCTATTTCTGCCTTATAAATATCCATTGACAATACCAAGGAAAATTGACCCTAGTCTGTGCAGGATAGTGTTAATGTAGGAATCGCTGGTCGCCACTCAGTGGGCCGAAGGGCCTGTTTCCGAGCTATATCTTTAAACTAAACTAAACATCGTTTGACTAACCCAGGTGTCTCCCTGAGGTTGTCGAATTTTGTAACTGCATCCACCTCTACAACCTGCGCTGGAAGTTTGTTCCATAATCCCCACCCCCTCAGATAACCTTTCCCCTGAGCTCCCCTTTAAATCTTTCCCACCATCCCCAGCCTATTCACCTTCAGCCCTCCAGTTTTACACTCCCCTACCTTGGGAACAAGACTGTGACCCTTCACCTTATCTATGCCCCTCATGTTTTTATATACATTTAAAATACATTTGGACAGGTATAGAGGGATGAGGGCTAAATGCAGGCAAGTGCAACTAGTGCAGATGGCGCATCTTGGTCAGCATGGGAAAGTTGGGCCAAAAGGCCCGTTTCCATGCTGTATGACTCTATACATTTACAAAGTCACCTATTTGGACTCCTAAACTCCAGAATAAAATTGACCTAGCCCATGCAGTCTCTCAGAGTTAGTCATATGGCCCATATTCCCAATAAACCTGTCATATCCATGTATCTGACTAAATATTCTTAAACGTGGCGATCGTACCTCTCCTTGTAATCTAACCAATCCTGCCAACGCCCTTGTAAATCATTTCTGTATCTTTTCCAGCTTAATATAGAAACATAGAAAATGGGCGCAGTTCAGCCCTTCGAGCCAGCAACACCATCATCCAGAATCAGTACCATGTTCCTGCTTTCACCCCAAATGCCTTGATTCTGTTAACCCCAAGAATGAAATCTAACTCTCTCTTGAAAATATCCAGTGAATTGGCCTCCACTACCTTCTGTGGCATAGAATTCCGCAGATTCACAACGCTCTGACTGAGAACGTTGTTCCTCATCTCAGTCATAAATGGCCTACCCCTTTTTCTTAAACTGTGACCCCTGGTTCTGGACTTTCCCAACACGAGTAACATTTTTTCTGCATCTAGCCTGTCCAATCCCTTAAAAATGTCATGTGTTTCTTTAAGATCCATTTTCATCCTTCTAAATTCCAGTGCATATAAGCCCAGTCAATCCATTCTTCCATCATATGTCCACAATAAGATCCTTCCTAGAGTTTTTCACCATCAAACAAAAACTGTGCGACTAATAAGCATTTTCTAAATTCTTGATACCTCTCCTGTCCATGTGGTTGCCTGGTACTGGATACATGGCACCGGTCTTGAGGTACAGGAGAAACCCAGCCTCAGGATCTTCCCTGCGCTCTTGGCTCATCAAAGTGTACAGAATGACCTGTGGGGAAAGGAACGTTAAGCTTTAATTTTGGGCATCTAGCTTTAGGTGGATCCAAGTTAAACAAGTTTTAACTGCAAGTATGATTAACTGCATGAACACCACTGCCTGTGTAAAAAGCTGTAGTAACTCTGTGGGTCAGACAGCATCGCTGAAGAAAAGGAATAGGTGACGTTTTGGGTCAAGACCCTTCTACAGACAGTGAAAACAGTGATCTGTGTACACTTTCTCCCTGGCAAGAATGAGCACATTTGTCACCACAGCACAATAAGGGGCTGCTTCTTCAGTAGCAGTTAATCACCTTACCTGGCTTCTGTGCTCCACCGAGTTAGATTCCTTCCCGGTTTTAAGCTCCAAAGGCATGACTCTGTTTTGGGTCCTGGACCGACGATGAATTTTAACAGAGGCTGTTACATCAATCTTGCCTTTCAAGCCAAACCTTGGAGACCAAATATTCTCTTCAACATCTTCAATATCAAGAATTGTGACACCACAAGCTGTGTCTGATTTGACCAGGTCACCATCACTTGGACTGGAAAAACAATAGAAAATATTAGTGCAACTAATAAAAACTCAAACAATGAAAGATGTGATTTATTCATCACAAGTATGAGGCAATACAGACTGAGCAAGGTCTATTGGGGTAGGACATATACGGAGAGTGTACAGAGTTTGTGTGTTCTCCCCATGACCGCATGGGTTTTCTCCCTGAGCTCCGGTTTCCTCCCATATTCCAAAGACATACAGGTTTGTAGGTTAATTGGCTTCAGTAAATTGTGAATTGTCCCTAGTGTATAGGATAGGCCTAAAGTACGGGGTGGTTGCTAGTTGGCGCAGACACAGTTGGCCGAAGGGCCTGTTGCGCACCATTTCGTTAAACTAAAATAAACATGGGTAATGATGGGGCCTGATGATATAATGAGAATCAAAAGGACCTTGATGTTCAAGTCCAAATATCCCCACAGTAACAGCAGCGCAGGTTTGGTATATGGTGGTAAAAGAGGAGGAGTATCAGGAAGCTCGATGTCATGAGCCAGGACATATGATATGGCTGAGTCACAGTTGCAATACAGTGTGCAGCTCTGCTCACCATACCATAGGAAGCATATGATTGCAGTGAAGAGAGTGCAGAAGAAGAATGCCATGATATTGCCTGGGATGGAATGTTTCAGTTTTGAGGAGAGACTGGACGTGGACCATACACAAGTTTGTTTTCCTTTGTGCAGAGCAGGAGACAGCTCTCCACCAACACCCTCTCTCTCCTACCAACAAGCCAATTTGGCATCAAATTAGCCAGTTCACCCTGGATCCCATGTGATTTAACCCTCCGGACCAGCCAACCATGCATAACCTTATCAAAGGCCTTTCTAACGTCACCAAGACAACGTCTAATGCCCTGCCCTCTTCAATCCTCTTGGTCATCTCTTCAATAAACTCCAACTTGTGGGATATGGTTCTATGTTTCTATATGATTTTCAATGCACATAAACCAAACCGAATGTCCCTATCCCTTGCCTTTCCAAAAGCAGATAGATCCTGTCCCTCAAAATACCCACCTACTGATGTTGGGCTGAGGTTACCTGGTTTGTGTTTACAGCCCTCTGACATAAAGTCAAATTAGCTACAATCCATTCTTGTGGTACATCAACCATGACTAACAATGATCCAATTCCCTCTGCAGGCTCCATTACTTCCTTCCCTAACCTCCCACAATCTCTGAGGGTATATATGGACGATCATGCCCCAGAGATTTTTCTACTTTTATGCACGTTTAGACCACCAGCACTTCCTTTTGTAAAATGGATGTGTTTCAAAACATCACTCTACTCTCATGAATTCCCTAGCTTCCATGACCTCTTCATGGAAATACCGGAGAAATATCCATTGAAGACCTTACTCATGTTGTGCAGCACCATACACACAAAACTACATTGATACAAAAGGGGCAATAATCTCTCCCATTACCGCTTTGCTCTTAACATAGAGGTATCAACCAGAGAAGGGACAGTGCTGGACCTCCTGTTAGGAAATGAGGCAGGTCAGGTGACGGAGGTATGCGTAGGTGAGCACTTCGGGACCAGTGATCACAATACCATTAGTTTCAATATAATTATGGAGAGAGTCAGAACTGGACCGAGGGTTGAGATTTTTGATTGGAGAAAGGCTAACTTTGAGGGAATGTGTAAGGATTTAAAAGGAGTGAATTGGGACATTTTGTTTTATGGGAAGGATGTGGAAGAGAAATGGAGGACATTTAAAGGGGAAATTGTAAGAGTACAGAATCTTTATGTCCCTGTTCGGTTGAAAGGAAATAGTAAAAATTGGAAAGAGCCATGGTTTTCAAGGGAAATTGGACACTTGGTTCGAAAAAAGAGAGATATCTACAATAATTATAGGAGGCACGGAGTAAATGAGGTGCTAGATGAGTATAAAGAGTGTAAAAAGAATCTTAAGAAAGAAATTAGAAAAGCTAAAAGGTATGGTAAAAGTGTGGTAAAAGCTAAAAGATATGAGGTTGCTTTGGCAAGAAAGGTGAAAGTAAATCCAAAGGGTTTCTACAGCTATATTAATAGCAAAAGGATAATGAGGGATAAAATTGGACCATTAGAGAGCCAGAATGGACAGCTATCTGCAGAGCCAAACGAGATGGGGGAGATATTGAACAATTTCTTTTCTTCGGTATTCACCAAGGAGAAGGATATTGAACTCTGTGAGGTAAGGGAAAAAGTAGAGTAGCTATGGAAGCTATGAGATTCAAAGAGGAGGAAGTACTGACACTTTTGAAAAATATAACAGTGGATAAGTCTCCAGGTCCTGACAGGATATTCCCTAGGACATTGAGGGAAGTTAGTGGAAAAAATAGCAGGAGCTACGACAGAAATATTTCAAATGTCATTAGAAACGGGAATAGTGCCGGAGGATTGGCATACTGCGCATGTTGTTCCATTGTTTAAAAAGAGTTCCAAGAATAAACCTAGCAATTATAGACCTGTTAGTTTGACGTCAGTGGTGGGCAAATTAATGGAAAGGGTACTTAGAGGTAATATATATATAAGCATCTGGATAAACAGGGTCTGATCAGGAACAGTCAACATGGATTTGTGCCTGGAAGGTCATGTTTGACAAACCTTCTTGAATTTTTTGAAGAGGTTACTAGGGAAATTGATGAGGGTAAAGCAGTAGATGTTGTCTATATGGATTTCAGTAAGGCCTTTGACAAGGTTCCCCATGGAAGGTTGGTTAAGAAGGTTTAATCTTTGGGTGTTAATGGCGAAGTAGCAAGATGGATTCAACAGTGGCTGAATGGGAGATGCCAGAGAGTAATGGTGGATGGCTGTTTGTCAGGTTGGAAGCCGGTGACCAGTAGGATGCCTCAGGGATCTGTGTTGGGTCCACTGTTGTTTGTCATGTACATCAATGATCTGGATGATGGGGTGGAAAATTGGATAAGTAAGTATGCAGATGATACTAAGATAGGTGGTGTTGTGGATAATGAAGTAGATTTTCAAAGTCTACAGAGAGATTTGGGCCATTTGGAAGAGTGGGCTGGCAGATGGAGTTTAATGCTGATAAGTGTGAGGTGCTACATCTTGGCAGGACAAATCAAAATAGGACGTACATGGTAAATGGTAGGGAATTGAGGAATGCTGTGGAACAGAGGGATCTAGGAATAACTGTGCATAGTTCCCTGAAGGTGGAATCGCATGTAGATAGGGTGGTAAAGAAAGCTTTTGGTGTGCTGACCTTTATAAATCAGAGCATTGAATATAGGAGTAGGGAAGTAATGTTAAAATTGTACAAGGCATTGGTGAGACCAATTCTGGAGTATGGTGTACAATTTTGGTCACCTAGTTATAGGAAGGATGTCAACAAAATAGAGAGAACAGAGGAGATTTACTAGAATGTTGAGACCACATCTGGAGTATTGTGTACTGTTTTGGTCTCCTAATTTGAGGAAGGACATCCTTTTGATTGAGGCAGTGCAGCGTAGGTTCACAAGATTGATCCCTGGGATGGCGGGACTATCATATGAGGAAAAGATTTAAAGACTAGGTTTGTATTCACTAGAGTTTAGAAGAACAGCGGACGACTACTCAGCGGCTGTGGAAAGCATCTTGTCCAGAAACATCACGATTTGGTTTGGGAGCTGCTCTGCCCAGGACAAGAAGGCTCTGCAGAGAGTAGTGCGTTCGGTCGAACGCAGTATGGGAACTACACTCGCCCCCCCCCTGCAGGAACTATACATCAGAAGGTGCAACTCCAGAGCCAAAAAGATCATGGGAGACCCCTTCCACCCCAGCAACGGACTGTTCCAGCTGCTACTGCCAGGCAAACGCCTCCTTTGCCATGCTGTGAAAACGGAGAGGATGAAAAGGAGTTTCTTCCCAGAGGCCATTAGGACTGTAAAGTCCTATCTCTCCAGGAACTAACTTTACTGTACCAATTTACTGTTTGGTGTCTTTTTAAAATTGCTGTTTTTTCTTTTTTTCCTCCCACAGATATGTAATATGTGAATATGTGATTCTGTTCAATTCTGTTTTGTCGTTTTTTGGCACAATCCGCAAGCATTGCCACTTTTCATTCCACTGCACATCTCATATGTGTATGTGACGAATAAACTTGACTTGGATGAGGGGGGATCTTATAGAATCATATAAAATTATAAAAGGACTGGACAAGCTAGAAGCAGGAAAAATGTTCCCAATGTTGGGCGAGTACAGAACCAGGGGCCACGGTCTTAGAATAAAGGGGACCATTTAAGACTGAAGTAAGAAAAACGTTTTCACCCAGAGTTGTGAATTTGTGGAATTCCCTGCCACAGGGGGCAGTGGAGGCCAAATCACAGGATGGATTTAAGAGAGAGTTAGATAGAGCTTTAGGGGCTAGTGGAATCAAGAGATATGGGGAGAAGGCAGGCACGGGTTATTGATTGGGGACGATCAGCCATGATCACAATGAATGGCGGTGCTGGCGCGAAGGGCCGAATGGCCTCCTCATGCACCTATTTTCTATGTTTCTATGTCTTCAGAGTGTGAGAGGAAACTGGAGCACCTACTGAAAACCCACACGGTCACGGGGAGAACGTACAAACACAGTAGAGACAGCACCCATGGTCAGGATCAAATCCGGGTATCTGGTGCTATAAAGCAGATATACCATACAGATATACCAGGCCACCATGCTGCCCTGGGCATCATAGACTTCTCATACCATTAGCAGAGTAGGCATTGAGAAAATGAATTTGCCCAGGAGTTTAACACCAGCAATTAGTCCACACAGCTTATTCCCCTGTCACATGTTTAGTGCTATTCCATTGCAGGTACATGCACTACACTTGCTCAATGTACATTCAATGAAATGTTAAACAACACTTACAGTTTAAGCTGCAACTGGCATTTGCCAGATTGAGGGGTGTCGCGTATGTAGTCTTGCGCCCAGGTCACAAACATTGGCAGGTATTCTTCTATTGCATTCATCACCTCTGCTTGATTCAGACTCAAGCTGTACCTGCATATCAGGAATAGGACAAGATCGCGGTTAGTCCAAAGGAGGGTTGAAGTCGGCTTTTTCAACATTCAATGGATTTGTCCAAAGGATAGCCAACCATGAAAAGTCGCATACCTAGCTTCATCAAACAGCAATATGGATCTTCTATTTCCTTTCAAATGTACTTGTTACAAAGCACAAAATGTAAGAGTTTCAATTGCTGAATATCAAAATGCTTTCTGTGCTTAGATTCTGTGATCCACCGGCAAACCTCATTATTGGATTAGGAAGGAACTGCAAATGCTGGTTTATACCGATGATTGGACGTGAAATGCTGGAGTAACTCAGCTGTTCAGGGGGCATCCCTAGCGAAAAGGAATAGGTGATGTTTTGGATCGGAACCCTTCTTCAGAGTGAAAGATAGAGTTAGGCGGTGGGGAAAGAGAACTGGAGACGAGAAAAGGACACAACAAAACAGGGCCGGCAACAGATGACCTCAGGAAGGGTGAAGTCCATGATGGCCTATTGTTGGTTGGGAATGATGTGCTAACGAGAGGGATATAAGGATGCTGCCTGATCCACTGAGTTAATCGAACATTTTGTGTCTAACTCATTATTGATAATGCGCATTTTACATAAAGGAAATAAATCTGGATGTTCTACAAAGGTGAGGGTAGGGTAGAGGGTAAACTACAACAGGCCCTATCAATGAACTCGTTCAGGACACAACCTAATAAAGCCAAAGGGAAAGGGCATCAAAACTGGAATGTCCATTTACAAGTGTAATAGTTGCTTACCAAGGCTTTTGGTGGGGACACAAATATCATAACTTTCTGACACTTTTGAAAAGAGAGATGTCCCCCTGCGATCTCAGTGGTAGGTTTTTCCACACAGAGGATGGTGAATATCAGGAAAAAACTGTTGACAAGGTGATTGGACAGGTACTCGGAGTAATACAGCACGGAAACAGGCCCTTTTGCCCAACTTGTCCATGCCAACCAAGATGCCTCAGCTACTCCAGTCCCATCTGGCCACATTTGGCTCATATCCCCTCTAAATCTGTATCTGTGTCAATGTCTTTTAAATGTTGTTATAGTACCTGCCTCCTCTGGTAGTTCATTCCATGTACCCTCCACCTCTGTGTGAAAAAATTTCCCCTCAGGCTCCCATTAAATCTTTCCCCTCTCACCTTAAACCAATGTCCTCTGGTTCGTGATTACCCAAGTCTGGGTAAAAGACTGAATTCACCCTAGCTATGCCTCTCATGATCTAAAACACCTCTATAAGATCACCCCTCTTCCTCCTGCGCTCCAAGGAATAAAGTCCTAACCTGCCCAAGCTCTACCTACATGGCTCAGCCCCCCAGATCCTGTAAATCCTCGTAAATCTTCTCTGCATTCTATCCAGCTTAAGAATATCCATCCTATAGCATGGTGACCAAAACTGAACACAATACTCTAAGTGCAGCCTCACCAACGTCTTGCACAACTGTAACATAACTCAGTTAGGAAAAACTGTAGAGGGATTCGGACCTTAAACGGCAAATGGCATGAGCATAGGCAAGCATCAAGATCAGCATGAAGGAAGTGGGCTGAAAAGGCCCTTTTCTGTGCTGCACGGTTCTGTGTATGAATTTGACAGAAATAATGCTTACATCTCTCCCAGGTACTTTGGAGCACAGATGGTTTGTGAGGCAATTTCTTCCAGTTGGCACTGTGCAAATCTGTTGCTTGTCACCGCTTTTTGAAAGATCTCATGAACTAAAGTGCCAACCAGCATCTGTATTGTCCCCCTTTCACAAGCCTGGAGAACAAAACAAAAAGAAAACAACATATACATTGTAAATTCAAAACAAAGATTTCGGTACTGAATGACCCACTCTACCAAGAACAATAGCACAGTATCAGTATTAGCACAGAAACAGGCCCTTCGGCCCACCAAGTCCACGCCAACCAGCGATCACCCTGTACACTAGCAGTATCCGACACACTAGGGACAATTTACAAATTTTAAACAAAGCTAATTTACCAAAAAACCTGTACGCCTTTAGAATATGGGACAAAACCGGATCATCCGGAGAAAAGTCATGCTGTCACAGGAAGAACGTGCAAATTCTGTGCAGTGAGCATCCATACTCAGGATTGAACTCGGGTCTCTGGCGTTGTAAGGCAGCAACTCTACCACTTCACCACTATGCCACTACCCAACGAGATTTCTGGCTACATTCAGTGCCCTCCATAATGTTTGGGACAAAGACACATCCTTTATTAATTTGCCTCTGTACTCTACAATTTGAGATTTGTAATAGAAAAAAAAATCACATGTGGTTAAAGTGCACATTGTCAGATTTTATTGAAGGTTATTTTTATACATTTTGGTTTCTCCATGTAGAAATTACAGCTGCGTTTATACATAGTCCCCCCATTTCAGGGCACCATAATGTTTGGGACACATGGCCTCACAGGTGGTTGTAATTGCTCAGATGTGTTTAATTGCCTCCTTAATGGAGGTATGGAGAGCATACCTTTGGAAACTTTTATTGCTGTTTATAAATATGAGGACCAAAATTGGGCCAATGAACGTCAAATAAACCATTATGAGACTGAGAAACAAGAATAAAACTGTTAGAGACATCTGTCAAACCTTAGGCTTACCAAAACCAACAGTTTGAAACATAATTAAGAAGAAAGAGAGCACTGGTGAGCTTACTAATCGCAAAGGGACTGGCAGGACAAGGAAGACCTCCACAGCTGATGACAAAATAATTCTCTCTATAATAAAGAAAAACCTCCAAACACCTGTCAGACAGATCAGAAACACTCTTCAGCAGTCAGGTGTGGATTTGTCAGTAACCACTGTCCGCAGAAGACATCCTGAACAGAAATACAGAGGCTACACTGCAAGATGCAAACCACTAGTTAGCCGCAAAAATAGGATGGATAGGTTACAGTTTGCCAAGAAGTACTTAAAAGAGCAACCACAGTTCTGGAAAAAAGGTCTTGTGGGCAGAGGAGACATAGATTAACTTATCAGAATGATGGCAAGTATGGAGGAGAGAAGGAACTACCCAAGATCCAAAGCATACCACCTCATCTGTGAAACACTGTGGTGGGGGTGTTATGGCCTGGGCATGTATGACTGCTGAGGGTACTGGCTCACTTATCTTCATTGATGAAACAACTGCTGATGGTAGTAGCATAATGAAATCTGAAGTGTATAGACGCATCCTATCTGCCCAAGTTCAAACAAATGCCTCAAAACTCATTGGTCGGCGTTTCATTCTACAGCAAGACAATGATCCCAAACATACTGCTAAAGCAACAAAGGATTTGAACCCAATTGAGCATGCCTTTTATATGCTGCAGAGAAAACTGAAGAGAACTAGCCCCCAAAACAAGCACAAGCTAAAGATGGCTGCAATACAGGCCTGGCAGAGCATCACCAGAGAAGACACCCAGCAACTGGTGATGTCCATGAATCGCAGACGTCAAACAGTGATTGCAGGCAAAGGATATGCAACAAAATACTAAACATGACTACTTTCATTTACATGACATTGCTGTTTCCCAAACATTATGGTGCCCTGAAATGGGGGGGGGGGGGGGGACTATGTATAAACACAGCTGTAATTTCTACATGGTGAAGCCAAAATGTATGAAAATGGCCTTTATTAAAATCTGACAATGTGCACTTTAACCACATGTGATTTTTTTTTCCTATTATAATCTCAAATTGTGGAGCAGAGGCAAATAAATAAATGATGGGTCTTTGTCCCAAACATTATGGAGGGCACTATCACCAGGGATGTAGTGCTATATAACTCGGGCATTACAAATGATCATTAATGGAATATCAATCATCGGCATCAAAATGAAGACATAGTGCAAGCTGGAAACTATAATCCATTAGGCGATCTGAAATTTAGTTAAGCTTAGAGATACACAGGCCATTCGACCCACGAGTCTGTGCCGACCATTGATCCCCACACACTAACACTATTCTGCACACACACTGGTGACAATTTAGCCAGTCAGTTAATCCTACAAACCTGTACGTCTTTCGAGTGTGGGAGGAAACTGGAGCACCCAGAGTAAACCCACGCAGGTCAAGGGGAGAACGTACAAACTCCGTACAGACAGCACCCGTAGTCAGGTGGAACCCGGGTCTCTGGCGCTGTGAGGCAGCAACTCTACCGCTTCCCACTCCCCCAGAATCTTGAATCACTAACCCCGTCTGGGTCCTGTGATTGTATCAAACAGTGTCAACAGTTACTTAAATTGAAGAGGATGCTGTAATATATAACAGCATTCAAATTAAACCAAAGTAATGGGATCCCCAATGAATTGTGCGTATGTCAGTGAAAATATTTCAACAAATCAGAGTAAGAGCACACACAAACTGGATGAACAGCACCACATATTCCACTTGGGTGGCCCACAGCCACTGTGTCTCTAAATTGAACTAAATTTCAGATTGCCTGGTGGATTTAAGTTTTCAGCTTGCACTAGGTGTTGATTTTGATGCCTATGGTTAATGGAATATTAGAGCTCATTATTTAATGAAAATTTGTAATGTCCGAATTATATAGCACCACACTTCTGGTGATATGTCCCCAGAAGTCTGGTCAGGTAAGGGCAGCACAGTGGTAGAGTTGCTGCCTTACAGCGCCAGAGATTCAGGTTGAATCCTGGCTACAGGTGCTGTCTGTACAGAGTTTGTACGTTCTCACTATGACCACGCGTGCTTTCTTCGGGTGCTCTGATTTCCGCCAACACTCCAAAGACGTACAGGTTGAGACATTAATTGGCTTTGATAAAAATTGTAAATTGTCCAGAGTGAGTGAGTGAGTGAGTGTGTATATGTGTGGGAGCGAGATAGTATGCGGGGATCGCTGGTCAGCACAGGCTTGGTGGGCCCTAGGGCCTGCTTCTCCACTGTAGCTCTAATCTAAACATTACATTGTGCAATATTTTAGGGGCAACTGAAATGTACATATATGAATGTTAACATGGACTGGATATACACACTTTGTCAAGAGAAATTATAAATCTTACCTTAAATCTCTCGTTCAGCACAGCCCTGCGCATGCACCGGATACTGTTTACAACACTAGTCCCAGAAATAAGATGGTCAGGGTTCACAATCATGTATCCGGCGTCTCTTTTTATTATCCAGGTGTTTGAGTGTTTCTCCCCTTCAAGGTGAATCATATCCCCAGCTTTGACTTCAGTGGTGTCCCTGAAATGAAGAGTTTCCCAAAGGATGTGTAGCAGACCCACTTATGTTATGTTATTCAATGGTCAACCAAAATGGCGTACATCTTACATCCAAACCGAAAATTGAAAATTTGAGAAACATTCAGAAACTCATACACAATCCTGAAGAAGGAATAGGAGCAAACTTACATCAAAGCTCGAGAAACACTGTGTTTGTTTATCTTCGCAGATGCCGCCTGACTTGGCCGTTTCCAACTTTTGCTGTTGTGAGGCTATCTGATTCATGATTAGATTCATACAGCACAGAAACACACCCTTCAGCCCCCTCCATGTGTTTTTGCCACCTACACAAATTCAACTGTCCTTAGGACCATATCTTCTAGGCCTTCCTATTGTCTGAATACCTCGTACATGGAAGACTTGAATTCCACACAGACTCATCCCAGGTTATGGCAGGGTTCTATTCCTGAGAATTGTTAATAACCCGAACGGTTCATGTGAACAGACCACAGATATGCAAGTTAGCAGTTTGTGGGTTACAGAGGACCCATGATTACTTTTGGGAAATAGCAACCTGCAAACTAAAATCATTTATCCAATAGTTTCCTCTTTTATGCTTCATCCATCAGTCTAAGAGCACAATAACGTTTATTTTTCCATCCTACAGGTCTACAGAAATAAAAAAATAAAAACCAGCAAACATCAACATTACAACCTGCCACGGGTTCACTGATCCAATTGATGACCTCTGATCAGAACAATGGTTTCGCCAGAGGAGGGGAATGGGGCACATAGTATAGTGACATTTAAAGCATATTTGGACAGGTTGGACAAGCGTAGATAGGGCATCTTGGTCGGCATGGGCAAGACGGGCCTGATTCCGTGCTATACAGCTCTATGACAACCCTGACATCCACTAAGAATTCCCATAAAAGCAAGTGAACACCACAAAGCAAATGGAAGCAGAGCTACGCGTGTCAGACCTGATGCGGCAAGAGTTTTGGCACTCTGAGGATGGACATAAAATGCTGGAGTAACTCAGCAGGCCAAGCAGCATCTTTCGACAAAAGCATCTCTGGAGAGAAGGAATGGGTGATGTTTCGGATCGAGATCCATTCTTCAGACTGAAGAAGGATCTAGACCCAGAACGCCACCCATTCCTTCTCTCCAGGGATGCTGTCTTTCCTGCTGAGTTACTCCAGCATGTTGTGTCTATCTTCTGTGTAAATCAGCATCTGCAATTCCATCCTACACACTCAGATACTGAGGTTAGATACTGTTATTATGCAGGCCCAAGAGACTACAAATGTTGCAAGTCCTACCAGTCATCTTTCAGAATACACTGCTCCGTGAAGCTGCTATTCGGACTGCCCGGCTGGCTCACTGCAATGGTCAGATGTTTCTCCGAATCTCCACGGGAATTCAAGACATCATTCACCGTCACAACTTGGAACCGGCCCCTCCAGAAATTAACACCGTCATCTGAACACTTCTTGCTAATAGTGAGAAAAGAGTGACAATGTTAACATTTTTAATCACACTGGTGAAAAATCTCAGTTAATTCCACACTACACTGCCAATCATTACAGTATAGGACCACTGCAGATTTTCCAGCAGTCCAGCACCTCCTTTAATCCAGACAAATGTACGAGAGAGTACTTGAAATCCCCCCTGGCAGTCCCTGCTCCGAAAATGTGGCACCTAGGCCGGGTGAGGTGACTGATCTCAACCTCATTAGGACTTCCATGGCTGATTGGCAGGTCGAATCTGCCTCCTGGAACTCCCATAGTCGACTTCTGAGGCCGTATTTCGCTCAGTCCCCATTCCCAAACAACCCCCCCCAAGGCCATGGCCTCTGTTGGTCTGGCAAAACATATAATCCAGCAAGGCTCTGGAACTAAGGTGCCAGAAAATCAGTGGTGGTCCTGTACTGATATTCACAAATTCCCATATATAAATATTCCCTACTGGGCACGTACGTAGTAGGTTCGTGTGTGTTGGGCATCTATCTGATCCTATATTGGACATGTGCTCCAATTAAACCAAGCACTTGGAACACAAAACAAATCCAACAAGAAGCATGCTGTCCTAATCTGTAAAAACAACAGTATAGTGCTCACAGGAATTATTCAATAAGAATGCACTTGAAATTAGACAAATAACTGTACATTGCAAGGGCAGAAATATATCTGTACCTCCAGCAGCTCATCTTCTCTGCTCTGCTTGAACTCTGCAGGTGGTTGCTGTCCACTGTTTCTCGTGAGCCATCCAACTTTGTTGTAACTTTTGTAAACTGGGTTTTGTTTGATGTATTGGAATGCAGTTCAACTTGACAAGACTCTATCTCTAAAGGCGTCGCAGTCTTTCCATTGTCCCCTCTAATTTCAGCGAGTGCCTCTTCACAATCTTTACGCTCTGAAAGGACGCAGTTAGGTATACTGCTCCCACTGCACTGTTCGCGCTCTTGTCCTGCAGGTATGTCAGGGGTTTTCATGGGACCCCGCTGTGTGGATGTTTGGAATGTATCTAGCCTAGCTTTGTGCACAGGCCCAGAGGACTGAATCCATCTCCGTTCACCATCCCTTTTACAGCAGTCACTGTATTCTGTTTCTGTTTTCTGAACAGGTGCAGAATCACAACTTTTCTTCTGTATATTTGTGTACTGTTTCCTATCTGCTCTCTGAAAGGGATTCCTTGAGGGAGTTGTGCATGCAGGCAACTGGTGGTTCCCCACCTCGTTCTTACTAACCATACATAGCTTGCCATCTTTATGTACTATATCTGGGGAAGAGAACCCTTTCAAAAAATTATCTCCCCACTGTCTTGTCCTCCTATTGTTTAGTTGTCCATTCTCAGTTTTTCTGCATAGCGGAGACTCAGTAATGGTCTGGTTAATAGCCGTTAGACACTCCTCTAGCAAACTATCGGAGGAACCCTCTGAATCTAATACTTCGGCATTACCTGCCCCTTTGATTAGGGTTCTTTTCAATTTCTTTGACCTTGGTACCCCATCAGGACTAGTAAGTCTTTTCCCATGCAGCTTAACAGGACAAAATGTGTCACAATCCCTCAATGGATCTTGCATCTTTTTCCTGTCAGTAGCACCATATCGTGGATGGGGATTCACATTTTCAATATCTAAACGGCTCCAAAAAGGCCAAAGATCGGCCACCGCACCTTCCTTTGATTGTTTAAAACAAGAACGACGGATAGGAGAGATGAGAGGTGCGAACACACTACGCACTGATGTGTGTTTCACCATTTGTGTTTCAGGAACGGTAAAAATGTCTGCTTTTTCCGCTGGACTTTCAGGAGCGACTTCACCGACATCAGGAGAATTCAAAGAGCACGATTCCACAAAACTGTTTTCATTGTTTCTTTCCAATTGACTGATATTAACTGGGAATATCCTGAATCGTTTTGTTTCATCATTTTCGCGTCCAATAGCAATTTCATCAAAGCATTTCTTTTCCACCAGTGCAGACTGTACGAAGAAGGAAATTAAAAATTTGCAATGAAATGTCAGATAGGTTCACTGCTGCTGTAAACAGTAGATAAATAGATACTTTGTCACATGTACAGTGACGGTACAGTGAAATTCTTTGGGTTTTTTTGCAAACACAGTACACAAAAGAGTCGCCACAAGGCACCGATAAAGTTTCAAAAGTACCCTTAGATATTGTTGGTCTTGCACTTGGTACAACTGGATCAGGCACTGGAAAGAGCACACGGACCGGACGGGGCCTGCAGCAGCACGGAGCGGTAGAAAGGTGGTGGAGGACGCCTATAGCGTCGCTTGGCCAGGCCAACCCTGCAGTAAATAGTGCCAAAGGCTGCCAAATCTTGCATTTGGTCTCTGTGGACAATTTGTAAACACTTTACACTTAATCTAGGATTGTGCTTACGTTTAATAATAACTCCAAAATAAAAGAATGTCCATTGAACCTGCAGAATTTGATACGGTTTGGTGGTTTTGTCAACACAGTAGCTTTTGTGAGGCAGGATGGAATGAAAGCGTGCATTCTCGTCATACCTCAGGTAATGCAAACAAAAAGAAAGGAAGTAGAGTGCACAATAAACTGTAGAGGAAGGATCACCACAATAAAAGGTTACAGCTACAGAGTGTACATTTTGTTAAAAAAAAGTTTGCAGAGAAGGCAGCATTTTGGGGGTCGGCGGCAAAAGGGCGACGCCCGTGAAGTGAAGCAGTCTTTGGTTTTTAAGTAATGTTGGGGCAAACTGTGGGGCTCTGGTGGCAAGACAACCCCGTACAGGGGGCAACAGGGGAGCGCTTGCTTATCAGGGGAGCCGTGTGAAGAGAAGGGGCCAAAGGAGGGGTATCAAATATGATAGGAGAAGAATTAGGCCATTCGGCCTACCATTCAATCATAGCTGATCTATCTTTTCCACTCAACCCCTTTCTCATAAGCTCATAAGTGATGGCAGTAGAAATAGGCCAGTTGGTCCATCAAGTCTACTCCGCCATTCAATCATGGCTGATCCATCTCTCCCACCTAACCATTCTCCTGCCTTCTCCCCGTAACCCCAGACACCCATACTAATCAAGAATCTATCTATCTCTGCCTTCAAAATATCCACTGAATTGGCCTCCACAGCCTTCTGTGACCAAGAATTCCACAGATTCACCACCCTCTGACTAGAGAAATTCCTCCTCATCTCCTTCATAAAAGAACATCCTTTAATTCTGAGGCTCTCCCACTAGTGGAAACATCCTCTCCACATCCACTCTTTCCAAACCTTTCGCAGTAGAGGTCACGACCAGTGACCTGTACTGTTGCCACGCAACTCCTTCTGGAGTACAAGCAGTGAACGTCAGTAAAGCACTTACTATGATTGCCAGTACAGCCATACTCCCCGGTCTTCTGTCCCAGCATCCGGACTCCACACTGACTGGTTCCACATTTTCGGACCACGGGCCTTCTGTCCCCGCGGCCGGTGTTTAGCAGCTGAAACCCGGTGGCGGGTCTACAGACTGCCCGGCACCCGGGGGGGGGGGAAATCACCCTGTGTGGGGGTCAGGGGTGAATCATCCGGTGTGTGGGTCATGTTTTTAACAGGTAGGAACGTACGTGTTTCGTATTATTAGTATATGCTGGGAGCTGCTTTGTACTCCAGAACGATTGAGGGACTCCGTGTGTCACGCCCTTTGACCGTATGACCTTACGTGCAATCTCCCTATAGGTGCAGGAATAGGCCATTCGAGCCAGCACCGCCATTCTCACTCTTGAAAACAACCCATTGACTTGGCCACCACAGCCTGTTGTGGTGATAAATTCCACAGATTCTCCACCCTCTGGCTAAAGACATTTCTCCTCATCTCTTTCCCAAAATAAATTTCTTCTTCATCTCCTTGGGAGCAGCAGTGACTGTACGTGTAGGAAGGGATGGTGGAGGATGGGTTGGAGGGGGGGGAGGGGTTGGAGGGAGGGAGGGGGGGTGGAGGGGGGGAATTTGGAGAAAGGGAGATTGGGGGGGGTGGCGGGGGGGGGGGGTGGAGGGGGGGGATTGCAAAGGGGGGTTGGAGGGGGCAGATTGGAGGGGGGCAGATTAGAGGGGGGCAGATTAGAGGGGGGGATTGCAAAGGGGGGGTTGGAGGGGGCAGATTGGAGGGGGGGGTTGGAGGCGGGGATTGGAGGGGGGAGGTTGGAGGGGGGGTGTTGGAGGGGGGGATTGGAGGGGGGAGGTTGGAGGGGAGTGTTGGAGGGGGGATTGGAGGGGGGGATTGGAGGGGGGGAGATTGGAGGGGGGGGATTGGAGGGGGGGGGATTGGAGGGGGGGGATTGGAGGGGGGGGAGATTGGAGGGGGGGGAGATTGGAGGGGGGGGAGATTGGAGGGGGGGAGATTGGAGGGGGGGGAGATTGGAGGGGGGGAGATTGGAGGGGGGGAGATTGGAGGGGGGATTGGAGGGGGGGATTGGATGGGGGGGAGATTGGAGGGGGGGGGGGAGATTGGAGGGGGGGGATTGGAGGGGGGTGGGTTGCGGTACTCACGGCCAAACATGACGGCTTGCTCTTCGTCGTCCTCCTCCTCATGGTGCCGAGTAAAGATCCTATCGATTGCTCTAGGATTTTTGGCGCCGAGTGCCCGCGAGCTGCGGCTGTGGACGCCCCCGGCCCGCGCTCGTCAACTGCCGCGCAGACTCCGCCCACTGCATCGCTGACTCCGCCCATTGCCTCATCCACCCCGCCCACTGTCGCTGCAGCCCCGCCCATCTCGTGACGTCAATGTCCCAGCCCCCCCCCATGACGTCAGTGTACCTGCCCCTGCCCTGGCCTTCCCGTGACGTCAGTGAACCTGCCCCGGCCTTCCCGTGGCATCGGTGCCGCGGGCTTTCATCAGTCTGAGTATTGAGTATGTCTGAAGAGAAAGGCCTCGACCTGAAACGTCACCCATTCCTTCTCTCCAGAGATGCTGCCTGTCCCGCTCGGTTACTTCAACTCTTTGTGTTAATATTGAGTGTTGAAGTTGGGAGGTCATGTTGCAGTTGTATAGGGAATTTGCAAGGCAGAGGAGGGAAGAGGGAGGAGGGGGGGGGGGGGGGGGGATGGTTGGGGGGGGCAGCTCAGCGTGGTCAATGATTCTGGGTGGGCGGCGGGACCAGTCTGTCCCCAACTCTGCTGCAGCTGACGGGGACGTTGCCGGGTTTTCATCTCCGTGCGTCCGCTGCCCGGAGCCACGGTCCCGCTCCACCCGGCCCCGTGTGTGTGTGTGTGTTTGGGTGCTGCCGACCCACAGCCCGTGATAATGTGGCCGCACAGGGGCAGGGTGGGTGGAGGGCGGCCCTGGCCGGACAGCGCTGACCCCGGGGGGAGAGTGGGGGCTGTCCCAAGGGATGCGCTCCTTCGGCCGCTTACACCTTCAGGTTCAGAGCAAAGATACTAGAGCATTTGGTTCAGAGTGCCCAGTCTCCCTCCACAATTATTTACAGCGCAAAAACTGACCATTTCAGCAGTTTTTAACAGGTAAGAAAGTACTCGTTTCGTGTGTTAGCAGTGTATGGCGGTCGCTGTCCTCCAAAAGGATTGAGCTGCTTCGTGTTTCACGGCCTTTGACCTGATGACCTTGCGTGCAACCCCCCTATAAGACGTTGGTGAGACCACATTTGGAGTATTGTGTAAAGGAATAGCGGATGCTGGTTTAAACCAAGGATAGACACAAAAAGCTGGAGTAACTCAGCGGGACAGGCAGCAGTTCCAGAGAGAAGGAAGTCGAGACTCTCCCTCAGACTGGTTAGGAATAAGGGAAACAAGAGATATAGACGATGCGGATAAAGAACAATGAATGAACGATATGTAAAAAAGTAACAATGATAAAGGAAACGGGCTGTTTGTGGGGGGAAAATGAGAAGCTAGTGCGACTTGGGTGGGGGACGGATAGAGAGAGAAGGAATGCCAGGGCTACCTGAAGTGAGAGAAATTAATATTCATATCACTGGGCCAAGCGAAATAAGAGATGCTGTTCCTCCAATTTGACAATGGAGGAGACCGAGGACAGAAAGGTCTGTATAGGAATGGGAAGGAGAATTAAAGTGTCCAGCAACCAGGAGATCAGGTTGGTTCATGCGGGCCGAGCAAAGGTGTTCAGCTAAACGATCATCTAGTCCGCTTTTGGTATCGCTGATGTATTAGAGCCCACATCATGAACAACGGATACAATAAATGAGGTTGGAGGAGATGCAAGTGCATTTCTGCATAACCTAAAAGGACTGTTGGGACCCTGTACAGAGTCGAGGAGGAGGTATAGCGACAGGTGTTGCATCGTCTGCGGTTGCAGGGGAAGGTACCTGGGGAGGGGGTGGTTTGGGTCGGAAGGGATGAGTTAACCAGGGAGTTGCGGTGGGAACGGTCTCTGCGGAAGGCGGAAAGGGGCGGAGATTGTAAAATATGGCTAGTGGTGGGATCCCGTTGGAGGTGGTGGGAATTTCGGTGGATTCCGTGTTATATGCGACGGCTGATGGGGTGGAAGGTAAGGACTACGGGGACTGTCTCTGCTGCGACTAGTTGGAGGGAGAGAAAGGGCGGAGCTGCGGGGTACCGAGGAGACACGAGTGAGGGCCTCATCTATGATAGGAGAGTGGAACCCCCGTTCCATAAAGAATTATGACATATTGGATGTTGTCATATGGAACACCGCATCTTGGGCGCAGATGTGGCGTAGACAGAGTAAGCGGGAGTAGGGGACACAGTGTTTGCACAAAGCACAGTGGATAGACATGCAGTCGAGATTGCTGTGGGAGTCAGTGGGTTTGTAATAGACATCAGTCAACAGTCTCATTTTTTGTGATGGAGACTGAGAGATCAAGAAAGGGGAGGGAGGTGTCGGAGATGGTCCAAGTAAATTTGATGCAGGATGAAAATTAGTGCTGAAGTTGATGAAGTTCATGAGTTCTGCATGGGTGCAGGAGATAGCACTGATGCAGTCATCATTGTAACAGAAATAGAGTTTGGGGATAGGGCCAGTGTACACCTGGAACAGGGATTGTTCAACGTACCCTGCAAAGAGGCAGGCATAGCTGGGACCCATGCTGGTGCCCATAGCTACGCCTTCGACTTGGAGGGAGTGGGAGGAGTCAAAGGAGAAGTTGTTGAGGGTGACGACCAGTTCTGCAATGTTAGTAGAGGGAAATTGGATGGTCTGCGACCGAGGAAGAAACTAAGGGTTTTAAGGCCTTCCTGGTGGGGGATGGAGGTGTAGAGTGACTCTGTGGAGTATTGTGTCAAGCTTGAAAAGGATCAGGGAAGATTTACGAGGATGTTGCCAGGACTAGAGCATCTGAGCTACAGGGAGAGGTTGAGTAGACTGGGTCTCTATTCCTTGGAACGCAGGAGGAACGAAGGGTGATCTTATAGAGATGTATAAAATCATGAGAGGAATCGATCGGGTAGATGCACAGAATCTCTTGCCCGGAGTAGGGGAAATCGAGGACCAGAGGACAAAGGTTCAAGGTGAAGGGGAAAAGATTGAATAGGAATTTGAGTGATAACCTTTTCACACAAAGGGAGGTGGGTGTATGGAACAAGCTGCCAGAGGAGGTAGTTCAGGCTGGGACTATCCCAATGTTTAAGAAGCAGTTAGACAGGTACATGGATAGGACAGGTTTGGAGGGATATGGACCAAGCGCAGGCAGGTGGGACTAGTGTAGCTGGGACATTTTGGCTGGTGTGGGCAAGTAGGGCCGAAGGGCCAGTTTCCACACCGTATCCCTCTATGACAATTTCAATTTCTTTGCGCCTGGGCTAGATTATTTTTCTGGTATTTGTGTATACTTTAAGCCAAGCAGTAAAAGACGTTCTGACATGGTCTAAGACACAACACCCACTGATTAATGTGAAGGATGTGTGGGAAGGAACTGCAGATGCTGGTTCACACCGAAGATAGACACAAATAGCTGGAGTAACTCAACGGGACAGGCAGCATCTCTGGATAGAAGGAATGGGTGACGTTTCGGGTTGAGACCCTTCTTCAGACCGTCATGTATCTGTACACTTTGGATGACTTGATTGTAATCATGTGTTGTCTTTCCGCTGACTGGAGAGCATACAACAAAAGCTTCTCGTTGTACTTCGGTACATGTGATAATAAACTAAACTGGGCCACATACATACATACATACATACTGGACCGAGTGCCAGTGTTCGGCTAAATAGCTTTGAGCTAAAAAAAATGAAAAAGGATTACAAAGATGATTTAAAGTTCCTCAGAGAAGATTTTCAAGTGTTTAAAGAACAAGTGAAAGATGAATTAAAAAGAGAAGTAATACTTACAGTAAAGACTATGCTTGATGAATGGAAAACACAGGCGGATGCAGCTCTGCAGCAACATATGGATAAGGTAAAGCGTAAATTTGATGTGATGGAGACGAACGTTGATAACAAGCTAGAACCTATTTTACGGTCACTTGAGCAACAACATGTGGCAATTAAGGATCTGTCTAGTATTGCCGATACAAGTGTTAAGGCGAATGAGAAACTTCTCTCCGCGAACAAACGTTTATTAGATTTATTAAACAAAATAACTGAGAAATGCATTGACTTGGAGGGACGTCAAAGGCGCCAGAACTTACGAATTGTCGGTTTGAGTGAAGGTAGAGAGGGAGATCAAGACCCTCAAAATTTTGCTGCAAAACTCTTAACAACTGTTTTGAATCTGGATCGGGCACACAGGGCACTGAGACGCCGCCCAAAGAGGGGCGCGCCCCAAGACAATTGATTGTGAAAGTGGTTTATGATCACGTCTTGGAGGATATGATGAAGATAATAATTCATCAGAGAAACCTCATTTACGATGGAGAAAAAATTAGCATATTCAGAGACTACCCTGCGGAAGTCGCCAAGAGAAGAGCTCTATTTACAGAAACAAGGGGCATTCTTAAGAAGATAGAAGGTCTGAGATATGGTCTGATGTATCCTGCAACGCTAAGAGTAACCTATGATAACAAAGAGCATCACTTCATCAAGCACACAGAGGCACTTGAATTTGCTCGGAACATCGAGAAGGAGGAGGAAGAGGAAGAAGAGGGAGTAGCAGACGCGGATGTAGATCAGTGAATTTGAACTATATTGAACATTTACCTGATGGAACAGAATATCCATAAAGGGGGAAGAATAATGGACTCTTAAATACACTAAAAAACTAACATATAATAGGAATAGCTTAGTATTAACTATCACTTAAAAGCTGGAACTATTAATACCTTTTTTTAACAACGGAAGTCGTTAGATTAATAGCCACACTAGTGTGGCTAACACTAACTGCACTTAAAATAGCTGTAGTTACCCTCTCTCCTCCGCACATTACTAACCCTATTAACATTTATTATTCCTATTTTTATTTTTGTTTTATATAAAGTATTATAGTACATTTTTAGCTATGAATGGTATTATGAATTTTGTTTGAAGAGATATGAACATAAGATAAAGTTACAAGCATTAAAACTCATCGATATGAGGTTGGGATGGACGTGCTGAGACATCTACTCCATTATAATCCACCTTAACAACAAAATGCAAGACATTAATATGAAAACTGGGGGTGATGGAATCACCTTCTGCAGTTGGAATGTAAAGGGAATTAATGAACCAATTAAAAGAGGTAAGGTTTTAGCTCACTTAAATAGACTTAAAACAGACATAATTTTTCTTCAAGAGACACTCCTCAAAAAGGTTGCGCAATATAGACTAACAGCAAAATGGATTTCTAAAGTGTATCATTCTTGATTTACGCAAAAGTCTAGAGGGGTTGAAATTCTTATACGTAAAGGTATACCATTTAAACATACCTCAATAATAGAAGATATTGAGGGTAGATATATAATAATTACGGGTGAATTATATTCAAAGAAAGTTGTTCTTATGAACGTATATGGACCTAATTTCGATAATCCGTTGTTTTTTAAGAAAATATTTAATACTATTCCGGTATCTACACAACATAATCTTGTAGATTATGTTGGGGTGATTTAAACTGTACTTTAGATAATTATCTAGATAGATCATCTACTAAAAGAAAAGTTACATCTAAATCAAGTGAATTTATAAATTCCTTTATTAATACTGCAAATGTTAAGGATGTCTGGAGAACTGATAACCCTTCTGGTCGGGAATATTCATTTTACTCACCTGTATCCGGAACCTATTCAAGGATAGATTATTTTTTAATAGACTCAAAATTAATTCCATTTACGTATGACTCAAAATACCATCCTATTATTATTTTGGATCACGCACCTTAAGATAAAATTAAACGGTATAACTAATAAACACTCTCAATGGAGACTCAACCCTCAAATTTTAAATGAAAAGGCTTGTTATGATTATCTGGTAAAACAGATTAAATTGTTTTTTGAGACTAATGACAAACCCAGAATTTCAGTGTCACTTCTTTGGGACACATTTAAAGCCTTTATGTGTGGTGCTGTAATATCTGCGCAAGCATACCTTAATAAGAAAAACCGAAAGATGCAACAAACTTTAGAAAATGAAATAAAGCAATTAGATATTGAAAATGCAATATCTCCATCTAAGGTGATACATAATAAAATTGCAATATTAAAATATAAGCTAAATAAAATATACTCAAATCATGTTATTAAACTTTTTCAACAGACTAAACAAGTACACTTTGAATTTGGTGATAAACCACAAAAATTATTGTCACGCCAGCTTAGAAAATCAGATGAGGAAAAAATGATATTTAAAATCAGATCAAAACAAGGTGAAATATTAACTTTGGCAAAAGATATTAATGACAGATTTCTGCATTACTATCAAAAACTTTATTCAACCAAACTGATGGGGCAATCGGATGGAATGGAAACATTCCTACATGAATGTCATATCAAATGTTTAGATCAGGAAGTCAAAGACTTGTTAGATGCTGAAATATCAGTAAAAGACATTGAGGAATCAATCAGATCGTTGAAAAATGGAAAAGCCGCTGGCCCTGACGGCCTAAGTGCTGAATTTTATAAGAAGTTTCACGACTTGATTTCCCCACGTTTACAAGCAATATGCTTACGAACAAGGAAAGTTACCAGAAACTCTAAATGAGTCTACAATTACACTCATTCCTAAAGTAGATAAGGATCTGGAAGATCCTGGATCATATAGAGCAATTGCTCTTCTAAATACTGATCAAAAAATATTAACTAAAATTTTATCCCAAAGGTTAAGTTTAGTGATTAATAAACTAATACATCATGATCAAACAGGCTTTATTTCCAAACGTTACTCCACTTATAACCTGAGACGACTATTCAATATCATATATTCAAAAATAATTAATGATATTGAATTAGCTGTCATTTCACTTGACGTGGAGAAAGCATTCGACCAGGTTGCAGGATAATGCAGAAATTTCAACTGGGCGATAGATTTTGTAAATGGGTTAAAATTTTGTACTCTAACCCTACAGCAAGAATACTAACAAATCAAATGTTATCAGCTAAATTTAATCTTTCTAGGAGTTGTAGACAAGGATGCCCGTTATCACCTTTATTATTTGCTCTCGCAATCAAGCCATTAGCCGAAAGGATTAGATCAGATCCAGAAATATATGGATACAATACTAATACCACAACGAATAAAATATCTTTATATGCAGACGTTTTAATATATATCACAAAACTGGAAATCAGTATTCCTAACTTACTTAACATTATAACTAAGTTCGGTACATTTTCAGGATATAGAATTAATTGGAATAAAAGTGAAATTATGCCTATAACTGGAATAAAATTAAACATATTACAACAATTTCCGTTTAAAATAGTTACGGATAAATTTAAATATCTAGGAATTAATGTATCCAAATCTTATAATCTATTATTCAAATTAAATTATCCTCAGTTATTGGATAAACTAAAAAATAATATTTTATACTGGAAAACACTACCAATATCAATGATTGGTAGAATAAATGCTATAAAAATGGTCTTCTTACTACAATTATTATATTTATTTCAAGCTATCCCTTTATATCTCCCCCAATTTTTTTTAAATTGATTCTATTATTAACAGCTTTATTTGTGATTATAAAAATCACAGAATAAGTAAAAAGCATTTATGTAAATCCAAGATAAATGGATTAGCATTACCTAATTATTTATATTATTTTTGAGCGGTTCAGATTAAGAATATGAATTTTTGGCTGGTAAAAATGGATCAGGAACCAGCTTGGCTAAAGATGGAAATGGAAGACTGTTTACCGTTTGATATAAGTTCGATTCTTTTTGCTCCAAGTGAAGTACAAAAAAAAAACTTACAGGGAAAACCCTATAATGTATAGCAATATATGTATTTGGAAACAAATAGTTAAGACTTTACATTTGGATAATATGTCACTCTGTTTACCTATTATGAATAATCCTTTATTTCAACCTTCTATATTAGATAAGGGGTTTAGACACTGGAAAAATTTAGGAATTATAAAGATAGAACACCTTTACAGGAAAGGAAAATTTCTATCATTTCAAGAATTAAAAGATATCTATGGATTACACCCAAATAACTTGTTTAGGTATTTACAAATTAGAGACTATATCAAGTCAAACATGCAAGATTATAAGAATAGAGAACCAGGATTACTGGATGAGTGGCTTAACAAGCATCCAAATACAGAACAATTAATAGTGTGCATATATAATACTCTTTCGGATAGGGAAGTCCCAACAACAGAATCATACCGACAGATATGGGAAAATGAAATAGGTCTATCTATAATGAAAGACACTTGGGAAGAAAGTTTACAATGTATACACCAATGCTCATTAAATGCCAGACATACCTTGGTACAATTTAAAGTATTACATAGATTACACTACTCAAAAATGAAATTAAATAGAATTTTTCCTAACATTTCTTCTATTTGTGATAAATGTCAGAATTTAGAAGCTAACTTAACGCATAGTTTTGTAACATGCATAAAACTTAATAGTTATTGGGCTGATTTTTTGGAATCATTTCTGAAGTTCTTAAAACTAAATTGGACCCTGATCTAAAGCTAATATTAGGAGTTCCTGACTCAAGCTTAATATTAACAGTAAGTCAAAGAAATTTTCTTGATTACTGTTTGATAATTGGAAAAAAAATAATATTAAAATTCTGGAAGGGAACATTATCCCCCACAATCAAAATGTGGACTGTGGAAATGTCGGAGACGTTGCATTTGGAGAGAATTAGGTTTGTCCTAATGGACAAATATGAACTTTTTGAACAAATATGGTCTCCATTCATTGATTATTTAAAGGGGTAGCTGAGCTCAGCACCGTAACTCAATAAGTACCCTGGTGTAGGATTAGATGAAAGGATGCATTCTGGGATCTGTATACACGTCTCTATATATATTGTTATGTGAAACTGTTCCATTCATTGTTAAGATGTATTCCTTTTTTTTAAATTTATTTTATTAATTCTAAATGGTTTACCCCTTATTCTTAAACTGTGGCCCCTGGTTCTGGATCCCCCCAACATCGGGAACATGTTTCCTGTCTCTGGCATATCCAAACCCTTAATAATCTTATTTGTCTCAATAAGATCTCCTCTCATCCTTCTAAACTCCAGAATATACAAGCTCAGCCACTCCATTCTCTCAGCATTTGACAGACCTGCCATCCTGGGAATTAACCTTGTAAACCTACGCTGCACTCAATAGCAAGAATGTCCTTCCTCAAATTAGGGGAACAAAACTGCACACAATACTCCAGGGGCCCTATGCAACTGCAGAAGGACCACTTTGCCCCTATACCACTGCTCTTGTTATGAAGGCCAACACGCCATTGACTTTCTTCACTGCCTGCTGTACTTGCATGCTTACTTTCATTGACTGATGCACAAGGACCCCCAGATCCCGTTGTACTTCCCCTTTTCCCAACCTGACGCCATTTAGATAATAATCTGCCTTCCTGTTTTTGCTACCAAAGTGGATAACCACACATTTATCCACATTAAACTGCATCTACCCACTCCCCCAACTTGTCCAAGTCCCTCTGCATTCCAATACCGTCCATTAGTTCTATCGGACAATTTACAGACGCCAATTAACCTACAAACCTGCATATCTTTGGACTGTGAGAGGAAACCAGACCACCCAGGAAAAACCCACATCGTCACAGGGAGAACGCTCAAACTCAAAGGATAGCACCTGTGGTCAGGATCAATCCTGGGTGTCTGTCGCTGTGGGGCAGCAACTCTACCGCTGTGCCACTGCCGTTTTACTGAAGTTTTCTCTGCGATTCTAGGCCATCATTCCTTTAAATACATCGGTTCTGGAGGATGCAAATCTAGGTCAATGGCTAAATGTAACAACGTGTGATAACAGTGACAATGGCAGCAGGATCACTGCTGACAGGACCACTGGGGACATTTTTTTTCACCCATTTATCAGGCAATGATCAACCCGAACGAGAGTATTTAATCATCTATCCTTGTTACTCTGGGTGCTGTCTATGCGGAGTTTGCCTATTCTCCCTCTGACCATTTGGGTTTCTTCCAACATCCCAAAGAGGTGCGGGTTTGTAGGTTAATTGGCCTCTGTAAATTTGCCCCCAGTGTGTAGGTGGTGTATGGGGAAGAGAGATAACATACAACCAGTTAGCAGCCAACAAAAAGCTTTTCACTGTACCACTGAGACAATAACTAAACCAGTGTGAGCGGGTGATTGATGGTCGCTGGGGACTTGGTGAGTGGAAGGGCCAAAACACTAGCTCTGTCCTACACACACCTTTAAATGTTTGCCCTTCTTACCTGAAAGCTCTACCCTCTAGTCTTTGACCTTCCCACCGTGGGGAAAACTGTTCTGACTATCTACCCCCCTTATAATGTTGTACACCTCCAGCAGGTCTCCTCTCAGCCTCTGCCATTCCAGAGAAAACGGAGAATTGCTGCTAGAAATTTCCAAACAGCTACATGCAAAAGAACATTGAATTCTCCAATTTTAGGTTACCTCTGACAACCTCCCCTTTCTCCCCCTCCACTCTCCTGTGCTCTCACCTACCTCTCCTCTCCCTCCACATTTCCTTCCTCTGGCTTCACAATTTACAACTCTTCGATCCTTTTGACTCGCACCTTCTGCTATAACCTCTGGCCTTTGTTCCAACCATCTACCAAACAAAAATCCTCCTTACTCACGACCACTTATTACCCGCCATGATTTGTCCCCGCCTCTCATTTCTCCCGGTCTTTCTTTCCCCTCCCCGCCCCTTCACACTATCGGTCTGAAGAAGGGTCCCGACCTGAAACATCACCCACCCATGTCCTCCAGAGATGCTGCCGAACCCAGGGAGGGAGTCAGTCTCAGTCTACCCCACGACAGAAGGGGGAGGAGTTGTACAGTTTGATAGCCACGGGGAAGAAGGATCTCGTGTGGCGTTCTGTCCTGCATCTTGGTGGAACCAGTCTGTTTCTGAAGGTACTCCTCAGGTTGATCAGTGCGGCTTTGGCTGGTCAAATCTGGGAGGAAAAGTAAATTACATGGTCCTTAGGAGCATTTATGTACTGAGAGATCCTGGGGTGCAAATGCAGAGCTACCTGAAAATGGCAGAACAAGTAGAGGGCGTGGTAAAGAAAGCAGACAGCATGCTTGCCTTCAGCAGTCTGGGCATTAAGTATAAAAGTTGGTGATTCATGTTGCAGCTGTATAAAACTTTAGTCATACAGGCTCTTCGGTCCAACTTGCACACACTGGCCAACATGCCCAGCTACACTAGTCCCAACTGCCTGTGTTTCCTCCATATCTCTGCAAACTTGTCCAATCCATGTACCTGTTTTGTTTCCTAAACGTTGGGATAGTCCCAGCCTCAACTACCTCATCTGGCAGCTTGTTCCAGTCACCCACCACCCTTTGTGTGAAAAGTTACCCCTCAGATTCCTTACGGTAGACAACAATGCTGGAGAAACACAGCGGGTGAGGCAGCACCTATGGAGCGAAGAAAATAAGCAACGTTTCGGGTCGAGGCTCTTCTTCAGACTGATGTAAGGGTGGGGGGGGGGGGGTGGAAGGGAAGAAGAAAGGAAGGGGCGGAGACAGTGGGCTGAGGGAGAGCTGAGAAGGGTAGGAGAAAGCAGGGACTACCTGAAATTAGAGAAGTCTGTGCTCATACTGCTGGGTGTAAACTGCTCAAGCGAAATATGAGGTGCTGCTCCTCCAATTTACGGTGGTCCTCAATCTGGCCACGGAGGAGGCCCAGGACAGAAAGATCCAATTTGGAATGGGAGGGGGAGTTAGAGTGCTGAGCCACCGGGAGATCAGGTTGGTTAATGCGAACTGAGCAGAGGTGTTGGGCGAATCGATCGCCAAGCCTATGCTTGGTCCCACCGATGTAGAGCAGCTGACACCTAGAGCAGCGGATGCAATAAATGAGGTTGGGGGAGGTGCAGGTGAACCTCTGCTGCAGCTGAATTCCTATTCAATCTTTTCCCCTCCACTTTGAAGCTGTCCTCTGGTCCTAGATTCTCCTACTCTGGGCAAGAGATTCTGTGCATCAACTCGATTTATTCCTCATGCCACATTTGGAGTATAAACTGTAGTACAAGGAACTGCATTTACACCAAAGATAGACACAAAGTGCTGGAGTAACTCAGTGGGTCAGGCAGCATCTCTGGAGAAAAATAATGGGTGACGTTTTGGGTCAGGGCACTTCTTCAGACTTTGTTTTAATATAATGGCCCAATGCACATCTATGGGGTCATGGTCGATGGGTGGGCAAGAGGTTGTCATCCGAGAGCTGGCGCCTGGCCTCAGCATGGGAGTGGTCAGCCTGCCAAATTACAAGGGCACCTCCCTTGTCTGCATTTGTTGGCAATTGCCCACATTTAGAGTATTATATGCTGGGTTTGGGAGACGGTGCAGAGGAGGTTGAGCCAGAATTGAGAGTGGATAAGCTAGGAGGTGAGGTTGGATAAACGTGCGTTCTTTACTCTTTCAGAGGCTTAAGGGCAAACTGGGAGAAGTATAAAATGCTCACAGCACACCTTTTGTTAAAATAGTGATTTAAAAATAAAATCTCTAAAATAAAAGTATTAAGAATTCTGCATCTGTCCCTTTCCCTGCGAGATATACCGATACTTTAAACATTGCTATGTTCTTTTATTTTATACTCAATAACTTCAAGTATAAACAGGGGCAGTGAACACCACAGCGACACTTAGTCAGGCCGCCTCTTCAGCGTTGCCAGGACAACGGGCCTTCATGGTCAGGGCAAGAGCCCTGCACCAACAACAAATGGAACTTCAAAATGGCGACACTGTATACTGCTATTCACTTGCACTGTATCCGAGATGCTTATCTACGATGTATCTCAGTGCTTCAGATACTTAAACTGAACTGTATACAAAAATGACTACCACTGTGTCTCAGTACAGGTGCCAAATAAAGTACCATACCATAAACCACAAACGTTGCTTTTTCTTTCCATCTCAAAGCCAAGGTATCTGACTCCCACATCACAGCGCTTAGTACAATAAAGGAAAATAATACAGCAGTGTCGAGACAGAAGAGACTGCAAATGTTGGAAATCTGTAGGGAAAAAAAAAGCTGCTGGAAAAACTCCGTTGGACAATCAGCATCTGTGGAGGCAAAGTGATGGTTGTCATTTTGGGTCAGGACTGAGAATGTAATGGGAAGAGGGCCTGTATATAAAAGGCGAGAGGGAGGGGGCGAGACAGAGGTTGGGTGACAGATGAAACCAGGTGTGGTCTAAAGGTTACAAGTGATAGTATAATTAGGCCATTCGGCCCATCAAGTCTACTCTGCCACTCAACGCGGCTGATCTATCACTCCCTCCTAACCCCATTCTCCTGCCTTCTCCCCATAACCTCTGACGCCTGAAAGAATCTATCAATCTCTGCCTTAAAAATATGCAGACTTGGCCTCCAAAGCCTTCTGTGGAAAAGATTCCACAGATTCACCACCAACTGACTCAAGAAATTCCTCATCTCCTTCCTAAAAGAACGTCCTTTAAGGCTATGACCTCTATTCCTAGACTCTCCCACTGGTGGAAACATCCTCGTCACATCCACTCTATCCGAGCCTTTCACTGTTTTGTATTTTTCAATGAGATTCCCCCTCATTCTTCTAAACTCCACCGAGTACAGGCCCAGCACCGACACTCATCACAGGTTAACCTGCTCATTCCTGGAGGGAAGGGATGATTGGGCAGATTTTAGACTTCAGGGATACGACGCAGAAACAGGCCCTTCGGCCCACCGAGTCCGCGTCAACCAGTGATCAACCCGTATACTAGCACTATCCTACACACTAGGGACAATTTACAATTTTACCAAAGCCAATTAACCTACAAACCTGGGGTACACAAAAGGCTGGAGAAACTCAGTGGATGCAGCAGCATTTAAGGAGCGAAGGAGATAGGCGACGTTTCGGGTCGAGACCCTTCTTCAGACGTCGCCTATCTCCTTCGCTCCTTAGATGCTGCTGCACCCGCTGAGTTTCTCCAGCCTTTTGTGTACCCTCGATTCTCCAGCATCTGCAGTTCCTTCATTAACCTACAAACCTGTGTGTGTTTGGAGCATGGGAGAAAACTGGAGCACCTGAAGAAAACCCCAGCGTCACAGGGAGAACTTGCCAACTGCGTACAGACAACACCCGTAGTCAGGATCAAACGCGGGTCTCTGGAGCTGTAAGGCAGCAACTTTAACACTGCGCCACTGCAGATGGAGCTGGGAGGAGATGGGGAATGGTAAACCACGAGGGAAATAACCCTGGTGAATAGGTATATGTGGGTGATGGGCAGATTTAACCAGGTAGGGTTGGGTGCTCAGTTGGAAGTATGGGCAGAGAACTAGCAGATGGAATTCACTCCGGACATGTGCAAAGTGGTACATTTTGTGAGGCTAAACGCAAGCGGGGAAATAAGCAGCAAATGGCAGGACCTTTCGGAGCATAGATGTACAGAGGGAAAATGAGGTGAAAGTTTCATAGCTCCCTCAGTGACAACACAAGTGTATAGGGTGGTAAAGAAGTACAGAATGCTAGCCTTCATCAGTCAGGGCACAGAAGCTGGCAGAATATTGCAGCTGTATAAAACTTTGGTTAGGCCACATTCGGTGTAGTATGTGCAGGTATGATTGCAGAAGAATTCACTGGTACGATGCCTGGATTGGAGTGTTTTAGCTGCAAGAGGCTGGAGAAACGTGAAATCTTTTCTCTGGAGCAGCCTGATAGAAGTATATAAAATGATGAGAAGCAGAGATCGTTTCAATAGTTACGGAGTCTCCACCCCCCCCCCCCCCCCCCCTCCCCTCCCCAAGATAGAAGCGTCAAATACTACAGGGCATAAGGTGAGAAGGAAAACATTTAAAAAGGAGATTTAAGAGGCAATTTCTACATACTTTCAGGGTAATAGGTGCCAGGAATACAACCTAGGAGAGATGATGGAAGTAGATACAATAGCAACATTTGAGTAGTTTAGACAGATACTTCTTCAGGCAGGGAATGGAGAAATGTAGGCCATATGTGTTGGAAAGAACTGTAGATGCTGGTTTAAATCGAAGGTAGGCACAAAATGCCGGAGGAACTCAGCGGGACAGGCAGCATCTCTGGAGAGAGGGAATGGGTGACTCCAGACTGAAGGGTTTCGACCGAAAACATCACCCATTCCTTCTCTCCAGAGATGCTGTCTGTCCCGCTGAGTTACTCCAGCATTTTGTGTCTACCTTTGATGTTGGCCAGAAAAGCAGGAATGGGATTAGTTTAGTTTGGCATCATGGCTGACCAGGATATTGTGGGCCAAAGGGCCTTTTCCTGTGCTACATTGTTCTACGTTTCAGGACACTAGGAAATGAGGTGGGAGAAGGAAGGAAAAGGTGAACAAAGGTGGAGAGAATCCAGGTGGATCGGAGGGAATGTGAAAGATACACGGGAGTATGGGTTACCTCAAATCGGATAATTCATTGTCCATACCAGTGGGTTGGAGGGGGCCTAAGTGGAATATGATGTGTTGTAATAACAAGGAAATGCAGATGCTGATTTATACCAAAGGCAGACACAAAATGCTGGAGTAACTCAGCGTGTCGGGCTGCATCCCTGGAGAACATGCATAGGCGACATTTCGGGTCAGGACCCTTCTTCAGACTGAGTGCAAGGGAGCGGAAGGAAAGCTGGAAAAGAGGGGGTGGGGGCAGGACAGAGCATGGGTGGCAATAGGTGAACACAGGGCAGGGATGAATAGACAGGAGTAAGCCAAAAGGACAGAGTCGTGAATGTGATGCATTGTTCATATAGTTTACCTTCGCTGTGTCTGTAAAGCCTATCTTGGAACTTTTAGTTGCATGCCATTTTAATTTCTCTTCCCATTCCCACAGTGACCCACCTGTCCAAGGACGTCTTCACTGCAAGGCCAATCAGTGGTGGTGAGTGAGTGAGTGAGTGGGGGCATGCAGGGTGAAGGATGCACATTGAGAGAGTCTCCAAAATGAAAGTTGACAGATTTGTTAGCAAGTAAAAAAAGTGTTAATAATTGAATCAAAACAGGAAGAAAAGAGATTTCAATCACAGACGTTTAAATTAGATAATCCATTTAAAGAATTAACAGGGCTAGACAGCAAAATAATTAATGGATAGTTCCAACGTTGCCATTTATTACCAGGTTCTGGAATTCACACAATGCACAATACCAAATGAGAAAACACTGGAGAATATTAAAAGCATCTCATTTCTTGTTCCTAACTTTGATTTCATCTACTGTGAAAAGCCATACATATCCAATGAAGCTCAAAGGATAACTGTTCTAATTCCTTTTAAAAGTTGCAAATTAAATTCACAGCAATTCTTTTGAATGTTAAATATCTTAGAAAATATTCTCCAAGGAATGGTTCTGCTTGCAAACACGTTGACCTCAAAATGCGATAGTGAATAAAATTAGGGCTGCAGATTAAAATAGCCGTGGGAATGTGTCTGGGTAATTGGAGTAAAATACGGGCAGAAATAAACTTAACGCAGAAAATTCAGCAGGAAAAAGGAAAATAAGCAGAGGCAAGAGAGAAAAAGGTAAAGGTTTGTGCTGTTGTCAACTAAAAACATTTGGATTGGCTTCCAATATTTTTCAGCTAACGGTCTTCGAAATGTAAGATTAAAGTATCATTTCTCCATTTTTTTGCCAGTACCCGCTCGGCTTAAAACGCCATTTAAAATAATAATTTAACATTGATGCGGACGAAACAAACTGAAAAAAAAGATGAACAGGCAGTACATTCCCACAGACACTTCTGGGAGAGGCATTGGATGTTAAGTTATTGATTTGCAATTATGCACCTCAGATCCATCATTTTGGAGCAAGGCAGGCCCACGAGTATAGCAAGCCATAATTTAACCACCTATCAACAGTGAGTTTAGACTTATTGGGAAATAATCTCATCCGGGCACAAACACTAGTGGTTATACTACTGATGTGGCTGTGTCGAATTGCACTTGTTTCCATGCAGAGGACCATTCCTTAATGAATGCTTTATTCAAGACACGACGTGTTATTTGTAAAAAAAAAACAGCACAAGCGTATCAACTTCCTTACTATGGGATGGAGTGTGTTCAGTTTATTGTTTGCTCTCACCTCCAGCAGCCAAATTCCAGACAGGTCTCAGCCCACTGGGAGTCTTGCCAAATATTAGGGAAATATTCATTGGACCATGCCTTTTGTACTGAAGCAACTAATGTAATGTTATACACACCAAGCAGCTGGCAACTGTTAAGCAGATTATAGGTTAGAAATGGCAATCAAAACTGAAAAAATGTAGTATAGCTGGTTCATTCACTATTGTCGAATTTGAAATTTACAAAATAAAGAGGGAAGAAAATCTATAGTCCCAATGTTAAGGCTTTCTGCATTTTCCTTTCATTTGCCAATAGAAACCAAATCCATTCAGCAGCATGATAATCCCAGAACGTGGTTTGCTCTGCTTCTGCTCGTTCCAAGTATATATTGACCGATCCAAAGTTTTAGTTAATTTTTTTTGTTAAACACAGTAGCAGATGAATCTTAAGTTTGTTGCGTTTGAGATTGTTCCTTAGACTGAAAACATATTCTTTGTTGTAGATCCGCTTTTGCTAGAAGTGTCATCGTGTGATTGGTACCCAATAACGGTTTTCAAAGTCAGTCCTAAGCGTTCTTTATACAATTGCCTGTAAAATGTAAAAAAAAAAACAGAAATTAATATGGTGAAAATCAAAAGTACTGCTGATCAGTAAATTAACAAGAAATTATAAATAGACAGACACAAAAAGCTGGGATAATTCCGCGGGGCAGACAGCATCTCTGGAGAAAAGGAATAGGTGACGTTTCGGGTGGAGATCCTTCTTCAGACATCATCTATTCCTTTTCTCCAGAGATGCTGTCTGACCCCCTGAGTTACTCCAGCTTTTACTGTGTAACTTTTGTTTAAAAATCTGCAGTTCCATCCTACACAGAAATTGTAAGAGTTAAATCAACGAACCACTCAAGGGCATGAGCTACAGGGAGAGGTTGGGCAGGTTTGTACTTTATACCTTGGAGCACACGAGGCTGAGGGGTGATCTTGTAGAGGTATATAAAATCAGGAAGGGGGACTAAATAGGGTGAATGCACATGCACACAAATCAAGATCCAAAAGGCATAGGTTCAAGGTGAGAGGAGAAAGATTTATTGGTATTGGTTTATTATTGTCAGGTGTACAAGGACACAGTGAAAAGCTTTTGGTCGTGCGCTATTCCATTGAAACAGATCCAACAAGTGCAACCTAGACAATGAACAAGAAATTATAAGAGTTACATCAGTGAAAGGTTAATTTCTGATGATGTTCCATCAGAATTCAGACGATTTTGGGCGAGACCTGCCTTTGTTCCGTACCTCAGGATTTCTGCAGCTTTATAATAGCACAGTATTAATTGTCTTCCACTCTGGCACTGCCACAACTACCAGTACTGAAGGGATAGGAGGCCATTCAGCCTTTCTCACCTGCACTAGCATTCAGTAATAACAAAATCTGCTGGCAGCCGATCGAACAGCATTTGCGGAGGAAAAAGTATTGTCAACGCTCTGGGTGGAAATCTTTCATCAAGTCTATGAGTGGATTTAGGGCAAGAACTTCACAGTAAATAATAAGGCACTGAGGAATGTGGTAGAGCAGAGGGATCTAGGAGTACTAATACATAGTTCCTTGAAAGTGGCGTCACAGGTAGATAGCATGGTGAAGGTGGCTTTTGGCACATTGGCCTTCATCAGTCTGGGAATAAAGTATAGAAGTTGGGATGTTATGTTACACTTGCAAGGCTGCACTTGGGTGTATTGTATTCGGTTTTGGTCACCCTGCTATAGGTTAAACTGGAAAGAGTGCAAGGTAGATTTATGAGGATGTTGACAGGACTCGAGGGAGAGGTTGGGCAGGTTAGTACTTTATTCCTTGGAACACAGGATTATACCGAATATAGTGCTGGAGTAACTCAGCGGGTTATGCAGCATCTCTGGAAAAAAAAGGATGGGTGACGTTTTGGGTCGGGATCATTCTTCAGACTGACATATAGACTAAACGACAGATTGATACAGAACAGCTCACCAGATTTGAACATTTAAGATTGCGACACTGATACCTACCCTATAGAAACGACTGCTTCTCTGTTTTGGCAGTTTCCTGTCCAGATTGCTATTTTATCACCTTTAGGCCTGACGTTTACAACGGCTCCACAAACCTCGTCACTACTTTCATCAAAGGACTCGCCAATCAGACACAAAAGCTGGCACACGGAACAGGAGAAAAGTTACACACAATACAGATTCAAGGTTTATCTAATAACTCCCCAAAACCCCCCACAAACTTACCACGGACATACGTACAGGCCACAAGCAATGCAGCCTTGAATTTTTTTTGCTGCCAATTGTGCAAACGGTTAACAATGGAATATCATGGGTAAATAAGGAATAAATATGATCCCAAATGCACACAACACCATTTAGATCACTGGTCAATAAATGTCTTTCATTCTGTGGTTGGTAGCTGGAGTCTGCTCTTGTACCTTGAAAAGATGGTAAGCCACAGGCAATATGTTAATCCCCTCAGCACCCTTTTGAATTAAATTGTTCTCTTCCTACAGTGCGGTGGCTAAGGCCCCACACACACAACATTCCAGTTGTGGCCTAACCAGATTTTATAAAGTTATACCAAGATCACCTTGTTCTTATCTTTCTGTGATAATGTTCTTGCCGCATTACTTGCCCAGCGAATGTGGCAAGTATCCAATATACTGGATATATATTGTCCAACACCTTCAGGGGACTTTGGTCTTGAGCACCTGTTCTTCAATATTCTTAGGGGCCATACCATTCATGATACATGTCTGAAGAAGGGTCTTGACCCGAAACATCACCCATTCCTCTCTCCAGAGATGCTGCGTGACCCGCTGAGTTACTCCAGCATTTTGTGTCTATCTTCAGTTTAAATCAGCATCTGCAGTTCCTTCCTACTCATGATACATGTCCCATTCTGAACTTGTCAAAATGTTATAAGGTCATAAGTAACAGGAGCAGAATTAGGCCATTCGGCCCATCAAGTCTACTCCACCATTCAACCATGGCTGAACTATCTCTCCCTCCTAACCCCATTCTCCTGCCTTCTCCCCATAACCCCTGATATAACTTCCCTTATCAGGATCAATTTTCATCTTTCATTGCCTTCCCAGCTGATTAATATCGTTATGCTGCCCGAGTCTACCCTCCTATCAAGACCACCACCAATTATCAACTGCAAGCTTACTAACCATACACACAGGTGTCAGCAGTGATCCCTGTGATCTGCTGCTTGAGGCAGGCTCCTTAGCGAGAAGCAACCCTCCACTATCACTTTCCCCTGTGACAGGCCAACAAGCCTTTTTGACCAAAAGGCTTTTTAACCTTTTGGACCAGCCCCTTCCTCTAAGGCTTTATGGAAATCAACTGCAATACCTTCAAAGTAACATCTTCAAAAAACCCAAATAAAATAGTCAGACAGGGTCTTTAAATAGCAAATACACACTGAATTTTACAGGTAGTTCTGTTATACTGTGACAGTTGTGGTCCTAACAAACCTCCTGTTACAGAAAATAGTGTTAGTTAAATAATTGTGTCAATGAGCAAAAGGAGGTTAGGTACTGCAGAATTTCAGACTCATAAAAACAATGTTATTTTCCCTCCCAGAGGGATTAAAAAAATGAAATATGTTTTTAATGGCTTTAAGTTTATTTTTGTTGCTGCAAGCTAAAAATAGCAAAGGCTCTATGTTGTATAATAAAGCATCGTTGCACAATTGCCAATAGAAGCGATTGCATGTTAATTTCAACGTGCATTGTAGTGAAACTGAGACTAATGGACAAAAATGTCTAAATACTGTGGGGAAGTTAAATGAAAAGCTTCCCCTCCCCCCCCCCCCCGAGGCATTTTTATTCCCTCGAGGCAGTCTTTTTCCAATCCCACCTATGAAATACTATTAAATATTCCCCAATTCATCAATTGTATTATATCCAATTTGCAACGTGGAAACACACATTATAGAAGAGCTACCTCCACCCGATCTATTTTGCGCTCAAGATTCCAGTAACTGTCGGCTCTTGAGTCTCCAGATCAATCCATACCTTGCCAAATCTACAACAATTGTATCCCACAGAATTTTTTTCCAATAATCTCTTTGACCACTGACATGAAACTAATTTGCCGAAAACCGCTTAAATCCAACTGCACTTTTTGAATAAAAGTGCCCTTGCTTTCTTCTAGTTATCTGGCACATCACCTTCAAAGATTTAAATATCTGTCACGGCTTGCGTGATATCCTTCCTTGCTTCACGTAGCAGGCTGGGATATACTTTCAAGTCCTGGGAATTTATCCACCTTTATGCAAGCTCAGACATCTAATACCATATTTTTAATCTGAATTTGCTCTCGAATTTCACTATCACAATATAAATCTCCACCACAATGTCATTCTCGCAGGCAAATACACAAAAATTAAAGACCACTCCCTTATCCTATGGTTTGCTTCTTTGGCTGCTAATAACCATATAACAATTACAGCACGGAGACAAGCCCTGTCGGCCCTTCCAGTCCGTGCCGACCATTTGTTTTCCCCTAGTCCCATCTACCTGCACTCAGACCATACCCCTCCATTCCCTTCACGTCCATATACCTATCCACTTTACTTTTAAATGTTAAAATCGATCCTGCCTCCACCACCTCTGCTGGAAGCTCATTCCACACAGCCACCACCCTCTGAGTAAAGAAGTTCCCCCTCACGTTACCCCTAAACTTCTGTCCCTTAATTCTCATGTCATGCCCTCTTGTTTGAATCTTCCCTACCCTCAATGGGAAAAAGCTTATCCACGTCAACTCTGTCTATCCCTTTCATCATTTTAAAGACCTCAATCAAGTCCCCCCTTAACCTTCTGCGCTCCAAAGAATAAAGACCTAACTTGTTCAACCTTTCTCTGTAACATAGTTGCTGGAACCCTGGCAACATTCTAGTAAATCTCCTCTGTACTCTCTCTATTTTGTTGACAATCCTTCCTATAACTAGGCGACCAAAATTGTACACCATACTCCAGAATTGGTCTTACCAATGCCTTGTACAATTTTAACATTACTTCCCTACTCCTATATTCAATGCTCTGATTTATAAAGGCCAGCACACCAAAGGCTTTCTTTACCACCCTATCTACATGCGATTCCACCTTCAGGGAACTATGCACAGTTTATTCCTAGATCCCTCTGTTCCACAGCATTCCTCAATTCCCTACCATTTACCATGTACGTCCTATTTTGATTTGTCCTGCCAAGATGTAGCACTTCACACTTATCAGCATTAAACTCCATCTGCCATCTTTTAGTCCACTTTTCCAAATGGCCCAAATCTCTCTGTAGACTTTGAGAATCTACTTCATTATCCACAATACCACCTATCTTAGTATAATCTGCATACTTACTTATCCAATTTTCCACCCCATCATCCAGATCATTGATGTACATGACAAACAACAGTGGACCCAACACAGATCCCTGAGCACCCCACTGGTCACCGGCTTCCAACCTGACAAACAGCCATCCACCATTACTCTCTGACATCTCCCATTCAGCCACTGTTGAATCCATCTTGCTACTCCGCCATTAACACCCAAAGATTGAACCTTCTGAACCAACCTTCCATGGGGAACCTTGTCAAAGGCCTTACTGAAATCCATATAGACAACATCCACTGCTTTACCCTCATCAATTTCCCTAGTTACCGCTTCAAAAAATTCAAGAAGGTTTGTCAAACATGACCTTCCAGGCACAAATCCATGTTGACTGTTCCTGATCAGACCCTGTTTATCCAGATGCTTATATATATTATCTCTAAGTATCCTTTCCATTAATTTGCCCACCATTGACGTCAAACTAATAGGTCTATAATTGCTAGGTTTATTCTTTGAACCCTTTTTAAACAATGGAACAACATGCGCAGTACACCAATCCTCCGGCACTATTCCCGTTTCTAATGACATTTGAAAATATTTCTGTCATAGCTCCTGCTATTTCTACACTAACTTCCCTCAATGTCCTTGGGAATATCCTGTCAGGACCTGGAGACTTACCACCTTTATATTTTTCAAAAGTGTTAGTACTTCCTCCTCTTTGAATCTCATAGTTTCCATAGCTACTCTACTTTTTTTCCCTTACCTCACAGAGTTCAATATCCTTTCTCCTTGGTGAATACCGAAGAAAAGAAATTGTTCAATGTCTCCCCCATCTCTTTTGGCTCTGCAGATAGCTGTCCATTCTGGTTCTCTAATGGTCCCAATTTTATCCCTCGTTATCCTTTTGCTATTAATATAGCTGTAGAAATCCTTTGGATTTACTTTCACCTTTCTTGCCAACGCAACCTCATATCTTCTTTTAGCCTTCCTAATTTCTTTCTTAAGATTATTTTTACATTCTTTATACTCCTCTAGCACCTCATTTACTCCATGCCTCCTATAATTATTCTAGATATCTCTCTTTTTTTCGAAACAAGTGTCTAATTTCCCTTGAAAACCATGGCTCTTTCCAATTTTTACTATTTCCTTTCAACCTAACAGGGACATAAAGATTCTGTACTCTTACAATTTCCCCTTTAAATGTCCTCCATTTCTCTTCTACATCCTTCCCATGAAACAAAGTGTCCCCAATTCACTCCTTTAAAATCCTCACGCATTCCCTCAAAGTTAGCCTTTCTCCAATCAAAAATCTCCACTCTAGGTCCTGTTCTGACTCGCTCCATAATTATATTGAAACTAATGGTATTGTGATCACTGGTCCCGAAGTGCTCACCAACGCATACCTCCGTCACCTGTCCTGCCTCATTTCCTAACAGGAGGTCCAGCACTGCCCCTTCTCTGGTCGGTACCTCTATGTACTGCTGCAAAAAACTATCCTGCACACATTTTACAAACTCCAAACCATCCAGCCCATTTACAGAATGTGTTTCCCAGTCTATTTTTGGGAAATTGAAATCTCCCACAATCACTACCTTGTCTTACTACTAACATCTGCTATCTCCTTACATATTTGCTCTTCCAATTCTCGCTCCCCATTTGGCGGTCTATAGTACACCCCTAAAAGTGTTGCTACACCGTTCCCACTTCTCAGTTTCCACCCAAATAGCCCTCCCTAGACGAACCCTCTAATCTATCCTGCCAAAGCACTGCTGTAATATCCTCTCTGACAAGCAATGCAACACCTCCACCTCTGGTCCCTCCAATTCTATCACCCCGGAAGCAACGAAATCCTGGAATATTTAGTTTCCAATCACAGCCCTCCTGCAACCATGTTTCACTGATTGCCACAACATCATATTTCCAGGTGTCAATCCAGGCTCTAAGTTCATCCACCTTACTTACAATGCTCCTAGCATTAAAATATGCACATTTTATAAACCCACCATCCTTTATTCTCTGTCTATTATCTTTTTTCATCTTTCTCGCCTACATTTTGGGTCCGAGTGCTTCCCTTCTCTGCCTCTTGCCCCACACCCTGTCCCCTAGCCCCCTCTATCCGAGTCCCTCCCCCCAGCCTTTCTAGTTTAAAGTCTCCCCAGTAGCCTTTGCAAATCTCCCTGCCAGGATATTGGTCCCCTTCGGGTTCAAGTGCAACCCGTCCTCTGCGTACAGATCATGCCTTCCCCCAAAAGAGGTCCCAGTGATCAAGAAACTTGAATCCCTGCCCACTGCACCAGTCCCTCAGCCACGCATTTAGCCTCCACCTCATTTCATTCCTACTCTCACTGTCACGCGGCACAGGCAGTAATCCTGAAATCGTTACCCTTTTGGTCCTTCTCTTTAACTTTCCCCCCCAACTCCCTAAATTCTCCCTTCAGGACCTCGTCACTTTTTTCTGCCTATGTCATTGGTACCTATGTGTACCACAACATCAGGCTCCTCTCCCTCCCTTATCAGAATCTTTTGGACACGTTCTGACACATGCGAGACCCTGGCACCAGGAAGGCAAACTACCATCCGGGTCTCCCGACTGCGTCCACAGAATCGCCTATCCGACCCCCTAACTATAGAGTCCCCTATTACAATTGCCCTCCTCTTTTTGCTACCCTTCTGAGCATTAGGGCCGGTCTCTGTGCCGGAGGCCCGGCCGCTGTTGTTGCCCCCAGCTAGGCTGTCCCCTCCAATCGTACTCAAACCCGAGTACCTATTTTCCAGTTGTACGGTCACAGGGGTACTCTCTAGCCCCTGCCTCTGCCTCTTGCCCTTCCTAACCGTGACCCACTTGTCTGCCTCCTGTGGTCTGGGAGTGACTACCTCCCTGTAGCTCCTCTCTATGACCTCCTCACTCTCCCTGACCAGACGGAGGTCGTCGAGCTGCTGCTCCAGGTTCCTAACACGATCCTTTAGGAGCCCCATCTCGACACACCTGGCGCAGATGTGTACGTCTGGAGGGCTATCAGATTCCCTGACCTCCCACATCTGACATCCAGAACAGTACACTGCCCTGGCCTTCATACTGCCCCCCTTACACAGGATACAATAGCAACACAATGGTCCACACTTTCTATAGTGATTCTGTTGCTCTTAATATATTTCTAAACTGCCTTGGGATTTCTCTTAATCTTATTTGCCTGTGATATTTCATGACCCACTTTGCCCTCCTAATTTCTTTTTAAAGCATCTCTCTTGCATTCTCTGTACTTCATTTTAAATGCACTATACCAACTACACAAATCCCTCCTTTAGAAAATCCAAATCCTGAACATACATCAACTTCCAGGTTTTGCTGTCCCTGCCCTTCACCCTTATAGGAAAAGATCGGCCTCGAACCCCATTTCATTTTTAAAAGACCCTCACTTCCCAAATGTAGACATTGGGTGGCATGGTGTCACAGCTGTAGAGTTGCTGCCTTACAGCGCCAGAGACCCGGGTTCGATCCTGGCTACGGGTGATGTCTGTATGGACTTTGTACATTCTCCCCGTGATCTGCGTGCGTTTTCTCCGGGAGCTCCGGATTCCTCCCACACTTCACAGACATACAGGTTTGAAAGGTTAATTGGCTTGGTAAAATTGTATATTGTCCCCAGTGTGCATTAGTGTGTGGCGATCACTGGTCGGTGCACCCAGTGGGCTGAAGGGCCGGTTTGAGCACTGTATCTCTAAACTAAACTAGACCTGCAAGTGGCTGCTTCCATTCTATGTATGCCAAGTCCTGTCTAATGACATTCAATTAAATTGCAGATGATATCTGCAACATCTTTAGCCATGGACGAGGTATCGGAAGACTGGATGGTGGGTAATGTTGTGCCCTTTAAAAGGGGCTGTAAGGACAAGCCAGGGAACTACAGACTCCTAGTCGTGGGAATATTGGTGGTGAAGATTCCTAAAGACAGTTTGCATTTGGAAAGACAAGGTCTGATTAAGGATATTAAGCAAGGTTTTGGTGCGTGGGTGGTGGCATCTCAGGGGTGTGATCTTAGTTTATTTTTTTGTAGAGATATCCAAGAGGATTGACAAGGGTAGGGTGGTGGATGTTGTCTACATGGACTTAAGCAAGGCCTTATACAAGGGCCCACATGATAGGCTGGTCCAGAAGGTTAGATTGCATGGCTTCCAGGGTGAGCTAACAAATTGGATATAAAATTAGCTTAGTAATAGACGTTGAGAGGCGACAGTGGACTTTGTTTCTCAGAATGGAGGGTTGTGACCAGCAGTGTGATGCAGAGCTCTGTGCTAGGTACACTGCTGGTCGTCATCTATAAGAACAATTTGGTTGAGAATGTAGTTGGCATAGTTAGCAAGTTTACGGACGAGTGGTATCGTGGATAGCGAAGGTGATTATCCAATAGTACTTTGATCAATTTTGAAAGTGGGGCTTTGATGAGAAAATGGCCACACAGGAGAATACGTAACAGGGTGAATGGGATGTTGTATCCTCAGGCAGGTATCAGTGTCCATTAAAGTTTTGGAAAGGACTGGTCACAATGATGATCTGAATATAGGGGGGGGGGGGGGGGAGGAGAAAACTCAGGGACATGGCGTAAGATGAAGAGAATTTTCTGCCAGAGCTGTGGAAGCCAATTCATCAATATATATTTAAGGCAGAGTTTAATTTGGGGGAAATTATTTGGAATTTAAATTCAATTTGTAAGTTAGGAGCTTAATGGAAGATAGTGCCGAGATCCACTGACCTTATCGAATGATGCAACATATTCAAAAGCCTACTTGTTTCTAAGATACCCAGAGTAGATATAATGTGGAACCTGTAGAAGGACTGTCTGATGGCAATATTGGGATAGGTTTTAGGAAAAACTATACAAGGATAAAAAGGATGTACTCAAATGCCAAAAGGATGAAATGCAAGGGAAACCTTAGGTCAAGCATAGATCAGTAAAGACAAATGGCTAGTTTTCTATGCTGCAGCAGTTCATGCCTTCAGAAAACTGGCAGATTGTTTTAATTTTTTTTTTTTAAAGACCCAAGACAAATCAGTCATCAGTCCACACTGTGGCAATGTTCAGAACCTGGGATCCCAAGTGTATTAACTACCATGACAATCAACGCATGATAAGGGTGAAAAGCAGTTACTGTTTCGAGCCAGTATCGGTCCAAATCATTGTGCCTCTGTTGCTTGTTCAGCGTCATTAGCCATCTTCCACCTTTTTTATTCTTGTCATCTTCCCACATTGGCTTAATACCATCCTGTTAAATAAATAGTGCATCAGATTCATCCAACAAATTGCACGTTATCTCAAAATAAACTTTCTGAATTATATTATCCCCATTTTCTCAGGCCCACTGGCTGACCCATTTCCTCCCTTTCAATCCCATTCTCCCAGTAACCTTGGTTGCCCTTGCTAATCAAGAATCCATCTCTCTCCAATTTAAAAATGCCCAATCACCAGTTCACGAACCCACACGGTAAACTTGTTCTACCTCCAACTTTGTAAGTGTGCCCAACATAGATACATGTTCTTCCCCCAGATAAGACCTTATCTGAAGCCACAGATATTTGACCTGCTCAGTAACTGATCTCTTTTTAATTCAATTCAATTGAAGGAAGGCCAGCAGAATATTAGTGCCAATGAACTGAAACCCAATTCTCCCACACCCAAGTTTAAGCCTGCATTCAGCTTTCTGATCTCATCGAGCTTATGTCAATCTTCATATGACCCAGATTGTATTCAACAAATGAAAAATTACAATGCATCTAAATGTTTGCCTTACCTTAAACAAACAATAATCGCACCCAAACAGCAGTTTACTTGGTTGTTGTATATGATTATATAATCTGCAGAAAAGGAAACAACACTACATTTAGAGATACAACGTAGAAACAGGCCCTTCGGCCCACCGAGTCAGTGCCAACCAGCGAATACCCCATGTACTAACACTTTCCTACACACCAAGGACAATTTTACCTATACACCTGCAGGTCTCTGGGATGTGGAAGGAAACCGGAGCACTCGGAGAAACCCTACCCAATCACAGGGAGAACGTACAAACTCCGTACAGACAGTATTCGTAGTCAGGATCAAACGTATGATCAGGTCACACCTAGATCTGTGAAAAAGGGGCAACAAAGAACCCAGACACAGTTGGGAAACTAGGCTGGGCAAATGGCTTGAAGTGTCACTGTGGGAGCACTGTGTTCGCAGTGACCATAATTCTATTAGTTTTTAAATAGTTATGGAGAAGATTGAACTGGTTCACAAATTAAAATCTTGAATTGCAGCAAGGCAAATTTTGAAGGCATTGGACAACAGCTTGTAAAGGTCTTTTTCCACAACTATTTAAAAACTGTACATGTATCGTTAGGGGAAGCACTTCTCCCCCACTGGCACTTCAGATACAGAATAAAATTTGCTCCCACTGAATTTGTGTGTGGGGGGGAAGAAAATAAAGTTGTTGCGCTAGAAAGGGTGCAAAGAAGATTTACAAGGATGTTGCCAGGACTTGAGGGACTGAGCAATAGGGAGAGTTGAGAAGGCAAGGAGCGCAGGAGGATGAGGGGTGATCTTATAAAGGTTTATAAGATGAGATGAATAGATAAGTTAAATGCACAGTCTTTTCCCCCCAGAGTAGGGAATCAAGAACCAGAGGACATAGGTTTAAAGTGAGGGATTAAGATTAACAGGAACCCAAGAGGCATATTTTTTTAAAAAATTGCACAAAGGGGGGTGGATGTATGGAATGAGCTGTTGAGGGAGGTAGTTGAGGCAGGGGTATCATCACAATGTTTAAAATAACATGGACAAGTATATCGACAGGACAGGTTTAGAGGGATGGGGTGGCAGGTGGGACTAATGCAGATCGGTGTGGGCAAGTTGGGCCAAAGGGCCTATTTCCACGCAGTATGACTAAATAGTTATCAACTTTCATTCTTTGACATATGCGCAGATGCATAACTTCACATTAAGGAAAATCACGATATGGACTTTTGTTTTAAAAAAGGAACACAACCCTCACCGCCACCTCCTCCCCCCACGTGCCCCAAATGCAATATAATTGTAATATATAATTAACGGGGACTGGGCTCTCTCCCCTGTATGGCACTTGATACTCAACACATACCTCACTGACTTCACACATTTGTATTCTCCCACTGCAACTTCAAGGCAAACAGGTTACCCAAGAAACAGTCATAAAACACGTACTTACGCCCAAAAATCTTCCACTGTATCAAATTTAGCGATAAGTCGCAGGTTTTCGGTCCAACCTTTGGTCTTGTCATTTTTAAAATACCATAGTGCCCACCTATAGTAAAAATCAGAAGCAGTGAACTTGACACCTTGTGAACACGACAGAACGTTGTGATCCCCTGAATTGGAAAAGATAGTTTAGTTTGGAGATGCAGACCCTTCAGCCCACCGCGTTCGTGCTGTCCAGCAATCCCCGCACATAAGCACTATCCTACACACTGGGGACAATTACAATCTTTACTGAGCCCATTAACCTACAAACCTCTACGTCTTTGGAGTGCGGAAGAAAACCGGAGCACCAGGGAAAACCCACACGGTCACGGGGTAAATGTACAAACTCAGCCAGTCCAGCCAGCACTCATGGTCAGGATCGAGTCCTGGTCTCTAGTGCTGCAAGGCAGCATCTCTATTGCTGCACAAACCATATCATCATGAACGTAATGTTCTACTTTCACCCGTCAAGGAAGGCCTACAGTACAATCTTTTGTCCAAATGCTGGCAACCCAGTGACACACTGGCACTCCTATTTTGCTTGCCTTTGCAGATTGTGTTCAGAAATAAAAGGCACACAGAAATAAACTAGAATTTCAAGGACATGCGAGGAGGAAAACAGCTTTGCAATGCTCATAGTTAGAGGTGGAGATCTGACCAGGCAACGTTTTGATGTATTTAATCCATTAATGTTACTATCAATTCTATTTACGAAAATAGCTTGCTATAGTTACAACATTCAACAGCAAGAAAAACTTTTTCCAAATACTTCAATTATGCCAATGTAATTGTACATATTATTTTATTAATTTGATCATAATCTCCACCATCGGCAGATTGAGGCAACACACAACCTGGAAGAACAACGCCTCATATTCCACTTGGTATGATCATTGAATTCTCCAATTTTAGGTAGCTACATAACTACATAATCGCCCCCCCCCCCCCCCCCTGTATACCTCCCCATTAACCACCACTCTCCCCTGTGCACACCTGGACCCGCACATATTTATCCCCTCCCCTTCCACCTACATTCCTTCTTCTAGCTTCACAACTCGCAACTCTTCAATCATTTTGCCTCATACCTTCTGTCGTTTCATCTCGGGCCCTTGTCTAGCCACCTGCCTATCACTTCACTCCGATCAACCCATTACCTGCCAGGCTTTGTCCTGCCCCTTCTCTCTTCCAGCTTTCTTCCGCCCCCCCTCCCCGTCCATCCTCCCACTCGACAGTCTGAATAAGGGCTCTGATCAGAAACATCACCTATCCGTGTTCTCCAGACATGTTGCCTGACCCGCTGAGTTACTCCAGTACTTTGTGTCTTTTTTTGTAAACCAGCATCTACAGTTCTTAGTTTCGACAAATCATTAAGTATCCCTCAAGTGTTTTGCAGGCATTCATAGATTCATACCACAGAGAAACAGGCCATTCGGCCCACTGAGTCCACATTGACCATCGATCACACATTCACACTAGTTCTATGTTATCCCACTTAGGCATCCACTCCCTACACACTAGGGATAATTTTCTTATAATGAAAACAGAAGCCAATTAACCTACAAACCCACACATCTTTGAGATGTGGAAGGAAACTAGAGCATCCAAAGGAAACCCACACGGTCAACTCCATACAGACAACACCTGGGAGTCGGGATCAAACCTGGATCTTTGACGCTGTGAGACAGCAGCTCTACCTGCTGTGCCATAGTGCCACCCACACAGCGGTGAAGCTTCCCCATGGGGACCTTTTCAAAGACACAACTGAAGTCCTTGCATACTACAACTATCATTGTGGAACTGGACTACTTTATGCATGGAGAATGAAAGGCATTTAGAATCAAGATGGGGAACAATATTGACGGTTGCGCTGTGACATTATAGTGTACTTTAACTTCCACATTGTCAGCTGATATGTGATGCACTTTATAGCAATGAATCAACACCAATACTTGTCCATGTGGCCAGTGACACAGGAGTTATGTTTCAGGCAAATAACTCAAAGCCGAATAGCCAACACATCCAAGAATCCTCAGAATTGAAACCAAAAGTAAAGTCAAGGTCAACAACAGGCAACATAAAATCCTTCTGACGACCACTAGCACCCTCCCTCTGCTGATTAGTGCCACCACACTAGCAATACTTGCAAGAAACATCACAAGCAACAAAGGCACAGAATAGGTAGAGTACTTCACTACACAAGAGGGAGTTAGTAGTACTACCCCTTATATTAATAATAATATATTTTATTGTCATTACACATAAGTGCAATGAGATATGGTTTGCAACTTCCATCCGATGTCATAACTTAATCGACAAATAAAATTTAGGTTTAAATACCCTGAGAACAAGGTTTGTAAAAACGAACATTAGACCAGTAAAATCAACACAGACTAAAGTGCGAGGCCGGGGTAGACAGTCCATGGGGGTGGGTACTCAGCAGGGCCGGTTCAGAGCCGCTATAGCTCTGGGAATGAAGCTGTTCCTGAGTCTGGTGCTGCGGGCGTAGAAGGCTTGGTAACATCTGCCGGAAGGGAGTAGTTCGAACAGTCCATTACAAGGGTGAGAGGAGTCTTTATGTATGCTGACGGCCTTCCTGAGGCACCGTGTGTGGTAGATGCCCTCCAAGGCTGGTAGTGGTGTCCCAATAATCTGTTGCGCTCTGTGGACAACGGGCTGAAGAGCTCTCCTCTCCACCTCCGTGCAGCTGAGATACCACACAGAGATGCCATACATTAGTATGCTCTCTGTGGTGCAGCGGTAGAAGGTCGTCAGCAGATGTTGGGGCAGACCAGTCCGTTTCAATGTTCTTAGGAAGAACAGTCGTTGTTGTGCCTTTTTGACCAGCGCAGCAGTGTTGATGGACCATGTGAGGTCCTCTGAGAAACTTAAAGCTGGACACTCTGTCCACACTGTCTCTGTAGATGGAGATTGGCGCGTATTCTCCATTCTGTGACCTCCTGAAGTCAATAATCAGCTTGGAGGTGTTTAGCAACAAGTTGTTCTGTGAGCACCAGTCCGCCAGGTTCTGCACCTCCGCTCTATAGTTTGTTTCATCACCGTTGGTGATCAGCCCGATCACCGTTGTGTCGTCTGCAAATTTGACAATGGTGTTGTTGTCAAATGCAGGGACACAGTCGTGGGTGAAGAGGAAGTAGAGCATGGGGCTCAGTCCACAGCCCTGTGGTGTGCCGGTGCTCAGGGTGATAGTGGAGGACAGGTGCGGCCCCAGTCTCACTGCCTGCGGTCGCTCGGTCAGAAAGTTCAGGATCCAATCGCATACCAGTGAGCTGAGGCCTAGCTGGTGGAGTTTGGTGGTGAGCTTGGTGGCGGTGACCGTATTGAAGGCAGAGCTATAGTCAATGAAGAGCATCCTCACGTAGGTGCCCTGTCTTTCCAGGTGGGTCAGGACAGTGTGAAGAGCCACAGAGATGGCATCTACTGTGGATCTATTTGCCCTGTATGCAAATTGATGAGAGTCCAATGATGCAGGGATGCTGGATTTGATGTGGGAGAGGACCAGCCTTTCAAAGCACTTCATTGGTATTGGAGTTAGGGCAACCGGGCGGTAGTTATTCAGGTTGGTGACTTTAGACTTTTTCGGCACCGGCACTATGGTAGCTGACTTCAGGCACTTGGGGACCGTTGCCAGAGATAGAGACAGGTTGAAGATCCTCGTAACATCCTCCATGTAACTACCCCCGTAAGATCCACCAACATCCTCGCATCAAGATGCCAAAATAGGCCCATAGACAAATAGAGAGCAAACAAATAATGGAGATAAAGATTCTTAATCTTAATTTGTGCAGGTGTGTGTGCTGTGCACGGACCTCCCCACAATAACTCTGGAAAAAGTATCTCCACTTGGGCTGTACAGTGGCCGTAGTCCAGCTTCACACCAACGAGGCCGCCACTAGATGTGGCAGCACAATTATGCCAAATGGGGAAGTGTGCAAGCTGGGCTCTCTGCTAGATGGTCACTAGCATCAGTGATGTCTTGGTTCAATGTATCCCCGTGATAACAATCAAGCCGGAATCCATCAGCTAATGCAGAAGGGCATGGTGGATGCACATCAAGCATGCCTAGAAATAAGATGTCAACGTCGGACTATGCACAGGACTACAGATTTGGAGCAGCGCAGAAGTGCAATGGTAGAGTTGCTGCCTCTCGGCGCAGGAGACCTGAGTTGGATCCTGACTACGGGTGCTATCTGTACGGAGTTTGTATGTTCTCCTCGTGACCGCCTCGGTTTCCTCTGGGTGCTCTGGTTTCCTCCCACACTCCAAAGACGTACAGGATTGTAGTTTAATTGGCGTTGGTAAAATTGTAAATTGTCCTGAGTATGTAGGATAGTGCTAGGGATTGCTGGTCAGCGTGGACTGAGTGGGCCAAAGGGCATGTTTCCCTGCTATATCTCTGGTCAAAAAAATCTAACGTCATGCATGTTAGACAGCCAAACCTGTATGTCACAAGCCAAGTGATGGAAGCAGTTTCAAAACAAAATGGGTGGCATAATGGCCTTGCAGTTCCAGTGACCCATCGGCATGGAGTTTGCTCTGCTGGTTCTCCAGAGTGCTCCTACTGTCATTTAAGTGCTGCCTAGTCATTTGTAGAAACAAGAAACTGCAGATGCTGCTTAAAAAAAAGGACGTAAAATGCTGGAATAACTCAACATGGATGGATGATGGTTCGGATTGGGAGCCTTCTTCAGGTCGATTGTAAAGTGGGGGAGCGAGATAAAAGACAATGGGGAGAGAGGAGTGGCAGAACAAAATGTGCCGGTATTGGATAAACAAAGGCAAGGGATGTTTTTGATAGGCAGATGGTTGGAACAGAAGCCAGAGATTAAAGCAGAGTGTGGGAAACAAAATGAGTTGCAAATTGTGAAGCCAGATGAAGGAATGCAGGTGGAAGGGAGAAATAGGTGCAAATCCAGGTGAGGCACAGCTCCAAGGAACCTTGTTTAATCTGATGTAGGATGCTGAGAATGTGAAAGTTGCTGTGATCGTATGGATTCCCCCATTCAGTGCTCCTGTTGCCTCCCACTACCAAAAATGGGTGGGCTGGACAGTTAATGGGCTGCTGTAAATTGTTTCCAATGCAAGTCAGTTCCAGGAGAATTGGACAGGGGGAAATGTGAGAAAGAAAGCATGATTTATGTGGAGGCAAGAGGAAAAAATGGATTAGTGCAGATGGGTGTTTAATGGTTTGCATGGTTACAATGGGCCAAATGACCTGTTTCTTTGATGTATGAATCTATCATCTCACAAACGACAGATCTGCAGCCTTGACGAAAGGAGCATCTCCAAGGAGATCCATAGAGTCATACAGTATAGAAAAGGCCCATCGGCCCAAATTGCCAACAGCAACCAACATGTTCCATCTACACTAGTCCCATCTGCCTGCGTTTTGCCCATATCCTTCTAAACTTGTCCTATCCATGTATCTTTCTAAATATTTCTTAAACGTTGTAATAGTACCTGCCTCAACTAGTTCCTCCGGCAGCTTGTTCCATACACCCAGCACCCTTTGTGTACAAAGGTTATCCCTCAGATTCCTATTAAATCTTTCCCCTCTCACCTTATGCCTATGCCCTCTGGTTCTCAGGCAAGAGACAGTATGATTACCTGATCTATTCCTCTCATGATTTTGTACTTCAACGTAGGAGCACAGGCTGAAGAATGCAAACACATATTCAGCCTGAAGTTTCCTCCTCAGTCTTACAAAAAATGTGATTGGCTTCACATCAATAAATGGCTGAGATAAAGCATAGATAATGGAACCAATTAAAACCAGTACTTAGGAACTGTGTTCCAAAACAAATATAAACTCTAGCCAATACACCCAACAATTATAAGTGGCCTCTACCCAAATGTGACAAAAAATTTAGATATGCTTAGAAAAGCAAATCCAGTTTGCAAAGTGATAGAGTTATTAACGACCTTCTCAGTTCTAATCAGTTTGTTTTTTCTTAGCTAACAAACTATTTTCCACACTCAGGTAGATGGCACTTGCTATAATGATTGGTGTATTGGCTAGAATTAATACTAGTCCTGGAACACAGTTCTTAGGGACCGACGTTTTAAGTAGTTCCATTACATATGTTGTACGTAATGCTCTCAACTGTTTATTGATGTGAAGTAAATCAAACTGTGAAGACAGGCTTTTTGTGAGACCACGGATGGACGAAAAGGAGGCAACTTTGCATTCTTCAGCCTGTGTGCCTACAATGAAGGACACAAAGTGCTGGAATAACTTAGTGGGTCAGACAGCATCTCTGGAGAACATGGATAGGTGACGTTTCAGGTTGGGACCCTTCTTCTTCACAAGATAATTTTCTTCTAAAGGGTCCCGAGTTGAAACTTTGTCGGTGACTCTATGCATAACAAAGAAATCTCACCGTGACATGATAATAAAGTAACATTCATTCAAACAAACGTCACCTATCTACATTCTCCAGCGATGCTGCCAAACCCGCTGAGTTACTCCAGCACATTGTGCCCTTTTTTGTAAGCCAGCATCTGCATAAAATCCAGATACCTTAGCTCCCACCCCCCACTCCAATTCTCCTGGTAACAACTTGCATTGGAAATCATTACAATCTTAAAACAAAGTGGCAAGAAGTGAAAAGGACGGGTACTGCATTTTGTGTGTTTTTCAAAATCTTACATGAATGGGCTGTTGGGACGGATGAAACAGATATAGAAAGCAAGAAAGAGTCGAGACATTATTCACGAGGATGCTGCCTAGGGCCGAGGGACTGAGCTACTGGGAATATTGGAAGTTGAGCAAACTAGGACTTTATAGATCATCCATAATTGAATGGTGAAGCAGACTTTAATGATCCAATTCTGATCCTACATATTATGAACTTTATTCCTTGCAGTTTAGGAGACTGAGGGGCATATGAAATCAGATAGGATGTATACACAGGCTTTTTCCCCCAGGGTTGGGGAAATCATAAACAAGAGGGCACAGGTTTAAGCGGAGGGGGCAAAGTTGCCATAAGAACTTGGGGTAACTTTCCACACAGAGGGAGCGAGGTATACGGATCGAGTTGCCAGAGGAAGTGTTTGAGGAAGGTAGCTAATGCTGCTCTTTAAGAGGGGTCGCAAGAATAATCCAGATAACCGTAGGCTGTGAATCTTACGTCAGTGACAGAGAAATTATTAAAGATAACTCTAAAGGGACAGGAATTGTGCCCATTTAAATTGCCAGGGACTGATTTTGGAAAGCGTGGCCTTGTGATGAAGAAATTCTGTCTCACTGATTTGATCAAGTTTTTTGAGGAAGTAACCAAGGAGAATGATAACTCTGCTTTTAGCAAACAACCGACACAACTCAACCGCATGCTGCGATTCCCACAACATAGTACAACAACTGAACATAGAGTAACTGCAAACTAACTTTTCCAATAGTGCCTCTTCTTTACCCACGTAGTATCTTTCATAACATTCAAAGTTCCCAAAGTTTCACAGCAAAAGAAATAATTTAGAAAATTGTTACTTCTTTAATTAGTAGAGACAAAGAAACGTAGATGCTGGTTTATCAAAGAAAGAAAAAAAATGCTGGAGTAACTCAGTAGGTCAGGCAGCATCCCTAGACAACACAAATAGGTGAAGTTCCGGTTCAAGACCCTTCATCAGACTCAAGTCAAAACATCACCTATCCATGTTCTCCAGGGATGCTGCCTGACCTGCCGAGTTACTCCAGCATTTTGGGTGCTGTTTTAATTATATCGGTTAAAGGACAGCAGGAATAATTCCACATCCTTCCACAACATAATGAGATTTTCACATCTAGATTTTGAGGAATGTGAACTTCAGTTCAAGTCATCATCCATGATGCAGGGCGGGAATTTTGATGTAAGCTTTTACACTCTTGAAAAGGAATTTGAAGTTCTGTTGATGGAAATTCAAAATTCCTTTCAGCCTCTTGGTCTTATTCACACTTTCCAAAATGGCACTTAACAACCCCTAGTTTTCCTATCCACCAGTTTTGCTGCGTTCATTTTATCTTGCTGTGCATAGACTGACCTGTTTTGTAGAGGATGTTTCAGATATTGATCTTGGGTTGCATTTTCGGAGCACCCATCTGCAGCTGCCGTGTCAGTTTCTAGTATTTCAGATATTTCTTGCTGCAAAATAAATACAACTGAGCATCAGGGAAAAGATAGTTTTACTGATGGCTTTGGTATAGACAGAATTCAGATGCTAGGCCGACAAATGCACACATCCTAAACATGTTGTTCAGAGGAGCCAACTGACCTCCCATCCATCAGAATCTCTCAGTTTCTGTCACTTGTTGCATTGCAATAGGATTGCAGTATTAAGATTAAAACAGTGATAAGTTAAGCACATCTCTCCTTAAACACAAGCACCTGAACTAACAACAAGACACAGAATGAGAGATTGCATATCTCAAGGTTTGGAGAAAGGAACATTTTCACCCCCAGTTTAAACATGCAATTGTTTAAAGGGTTAACAATGAAATTCTGGAGATAGAGAGCTGAAAGAACAAACGGCAACAGAAAAAGTGATGGGTGATATTTCTAAGGATAGAATTGGAAGAAAACAGAAGGCTTGAGATTGTGTAGCACAGATAGACAAGGATTATCAAGGCCAGGCAGAAACCCGGACTCAAAGATAAGAAGCAAAAACTAAACCAAACTACTTGATGAGTTCAGCAGGTCCACATCAGGGCTCCCGATGCTGTCTGACCCGCCGAGTTCATCTAGCAGGTTGACTTTTGCCTCAGTGTCCAGCATCTGCAGCCTCTCGTGTCTTAACGATAAGAACTTTAAAACTGAGATATTGCTAGACTGGGAGACAATGCATGTCAAGCATAAAAGTCCAGACAACAGGATTCAGAATACAAATTTAAATTGATAATATGTGAAAGGAGACCTGTAGTGTCATCAAACCATGAAAATGCCCAACCATGAAACACCTATTTATAAAATCATATATCACTTCCAAAAGGGCATAAGCTCTGGACAATAAGGATAGGTGATGTTTCGGGTAAAGACCCTTGTTCTCCAGAGATGCTGCCTGACCTGCTGAGTTACTCCAGAAGATAGACACAAAAAGCTGGAGTATCTCAGCAGTTCAGGCAGCATCTCTGAAGAAAAGGAATAGGCGACGTTTCTTCAAAGTTTTGTGTACTAACTAGCATTTCCACACAAATCCCATTTTATTCTTGTAAATTCCCATCAACACTTTCCCCATGATTCTACTATTCATCCCTGTACTCGGGGCAATTTAGTGGCAAATCAAACCATCATTTCACACTCCTTTATCTCTTTGGAAATGTGGGAAGTTACCAGAACACCCAGTGACAACCATGCATTCATAGAAAAAGATGTGCAAATTCCACAACAGGTCAGGATCAAATGCGGGTCACTGGAGCGGCAGGAAAGCAGCTCCACTAGCGTCATACAACACAGAAACACGCATTTTGGTCCACCAGGTACACACTGATCCTATGCCCATCCATGTGTGCACTACAAGTTGAGATAAAACGGACAAGGCTGACGATTTTAATGGCAAAAAGGCTGAAGGCAGGGGGAGAGATAGGTAGAAGCTGGCGACAAAAGCAACAAACATTTGAAGCTCTGCTTGAAACTAAATATTGAAAGTTAATGTGGATGATATTTAAACTACATATTTCTGCTGATTCTTAAAAGGGGCAGTTTTACTTTGACACACATCCTGCATTGTGCCTGTCAGCCCAAAATCCTCAAATGGTCATCCGCCTTCCTTTAAATTTTATGGAATCAATTCTACCCCTGCCCGCTAGCATAGTCATAGTCTTACAGCATGGAAACAGGCCTTTCAGCCCAACTTGCCCACACCGGCCATATCCCTCTAAACCTGTCCCAACTAAATACTGTTCCAATAACTCAAGACTTCACTCCGCCTGTTGTAAATCTTTTGTCAATCATTTCAATCTATGACTTCCAGCTTCTGTTTCCAGACACAGGAAATGAAAAAAAAATTATCACAATTTACATAGGAAAAAAAAAGTTTCAATGAGAACAGTCTTAACATAAAATTAAAACCAGAAAACACTGGAACTACTCGACAAGTCAAGCCATCGCTGAGGTAGAGAAACAGCTTACATTTCAGACCAATGACCCTCCTGACAAAATTCTAACTTGCTGCACAATTCCAGCATTCCCCGTTTTATTTTATATTCCCAGCATTGCAGTTTTTTAAATTTTTTAACCCCAACATTTTTTCAGCTTCATAAAATGAAGACCCCCCTCCAACAACATATTGGAAAACCTCCACTCAAGCTGTTCTTAAAGACTTTGACAAATTTTTTCAGTGTCATGCACAGACTTTTTAAAGTAGAAGGCGGGGTTTAAGGCGAGAGGAGAAATATTTAATAGGAACCCGAGCGACTATATTTTTTTTAAGAGAGTGGTGGATATATGAAAGAAGCTGCCAGATAAAATAGTTGAGGCAGAGATAACAACACTTAAAAGACATTTGGACACGTACATGAACAGGAATATAGCCAGAGCAATATAGGTCAGGAGCAGGCAAATATGACTATGGACATATTGACTGGCATGGACGAGTTGGGCTGACGTGTTTTCATGCAGTATAACTCCATAACCGTACAACGTTCATCACCTCCCAGAAACGCTTCCACTTTAGTCAGAGGGTGGTGAATCTGTGGAATTCTTTACCAGGAGGACGTCAATGCGTATTTTTAAAGCAGATTCTTGATTAATACGGATGTCAGGGATTATGGGGAGACGGCGGGAGACTGGGATTAGGAGGGAGAGATAGATCAGCCATAGTTGAACGGCGGAGTAGACTTGATGAGTCGAATGTACGAATTCTGCTCCTACCACATGACCTTCGGCTAACTGCAGACCATGCTCCTCTCACCACCATCTCACATCCAATCTGATGCACCCCCAACCTTCCTTGCAGTCCACCTTCAGTCAGTGCAGAGTTACTTCTTCACCCCCACCGACCCACAATCCCACCTTTCTCACAACCCCACAACCCATCTGCCTATTCCCTCCTACTGGCGCAATATCCACCTTCCTGCACCTACTCCTGGCCAAAAATTCTGTTACAAGCATCGTCCCTAACCTTCAGCTGGCCCGAAATTCACTCGCACACCATTCCTTCCCTGCAAAACAAATACCTCCTTTCAAAATCACGGCACCCCATCCGACACCCACCATATCTGTTCCTCCCCTTCCACACTCATCCATTTGCACACCCATCATTCCCGCAGCCCATGAACTTGTACTCGCATTGGCACTCCCCACCCACCATGTGCCACCCCACCCTTCAAAGAACCACCCCACACACCCTCCCCTGCCTTCAACATCCTGTGCCTATTCCCCTGCCATCTGGCACCCACTCCATCACCTGTGCCCACTGACCCGCCATCCCATGCACACCCCCCCCCTGCATCCCATGCCCGAGCCCACTCCCCCATCATCCCATGCCAAATCCCCCACCATCTAGAGCCCTACAGCCACCCCAACAAAAAAAAAACCTCCCCATACCTCACCCCCTTAGTCAACTAAAAAAAAACCCTCCCCACTCCAATGACATTTCAACGCCTCCTCCACAGTCCATCCCCCCCCCCCCTACCTCTCACCCCTGATCTACCCCGCCCCCTGACATCCCCCCCCCCCCCCCCCCGCCTTTTCACCAACACCCTCACCGCTGGACTAGAATGTTTCCCGCTCCGGAAAGCATGACAGCCCTAGGCCTCATGGGGCCTTCTTCCTCCCAAGGAATACTCTCACACACTAAATGGCCTGAATTGTAATGTAAAAAGAGAGAGCGAGAAAATGAATGTTGATTTACTATATATATATATATATATATACACACACACACACATATATCTCATCTGCCCTCCGTCTGCTTTCATTCGAGGAACCCACATCAGCTGCACGCCATGCCGGTTCCCCGTGTCCATCGCCTGTCACACTTGACCACAGGATACTTCTCCACACACACACACGTGTGAAACCGGCCACATGATTGAGGTAGAGCGTTAGGGAAAACAAGAGAAACAACGAGCGAGCGAGCGAGCCGGCCGCTGTGTTGTGTTGTGATGTGTGCGTGTCTCTCTCTCTCCTCCCTCCCTCCATCCAACTCCGCCCCACTCCTCCTCTCACCGGCTCCGCAGCCGCTACCGGCTCCGCCGTCGCCATCTTGCTGTCTCCGCAACCCCTCCCTCTGCGCACTCCCCCCCCCCCCCCTCGCGCGCGCGCGCGCGCTTGCCGGCCAATCGGTGCGCGGTCCGGTCACGTGCCCGGCCGCCCGTTGGATTTGAAACGGCGCCCGCCCGCCTCCCCATTGGCCGCAGGGGCCGTCAATCACGCGGACCCGCGGGGCGGGGCGGGACATCCGACTCCATTCTCCCGGCCTGGCTGCCCACGTGGTCTCACGGAACCCCCCCCCCCCATCCTCCCCTCCCGATGTCATGTCATCAGCTCGTCAGCGACAGGTGGTTAAGAAGGAACTGCAGATGCTGGAAAATTCGTAGGTAGACGAAAGTGCTGGGGATACTCAGCGGGCGCAGTAGCGAAGGAACTAGGCAACGTGTCGGGCCGAAACCTTTCTTCAGACTGAACTACCGGCAGTGATAGGTGACAGGAGGAGAGATAGGCCATTGGGCCCAACGAGTCTACTCTGACATTCAACCATGGCTGATCTATCTTTCCCTCTTAACCCCATTCCAGGGCTCTGAAAAAAAAGCGTTTTTTTCCCTGTTGCCAGCCGGGGAACCTTGGCAGCTTTTTAGGTTGCCAAATGACAGTTTAGGTGGTCATTTAAGACGGTTTGCACGACGCATGCGATAATGTGCTCGGATGAAGTGCGTAGTTACCAGTCAGAATTATGCTCAATGAAGCATTCACATATTATGTTCAAGAAGGAACTGCAGATGCTGGAAAATCAAAGGTAGACAAAAGTGCTGGAGAAACTCAGCGGGTGCAGCGGCATCTATGGAGCGAAGGAAATAGGCAACGTTTCAAGCCGAAACCCATCAGTGTGAAGAAGGGTTTCGGCCCAAAATGTTGCCTATTTCCTTCGCTCCATAGATGCTGCCGCATCCACTGAGTTTCTCCAGCACTTTTGTCTACATTCACATATTATTTCTGCTTCAAATAACTCACAAACTAAACATATTCACCAATCAAGACATGATATATACAACAATGACATGCAGCAAAATTATAATACAATACCTCAACTCTTTTTACACATTGCAATTAATGCAATTTCTATTAGTTCTTTCCACTTCCAAACAAAAATGTGGTTGGATTATTCAGCAAATGATCAACCTGTGTCAATAAATCCTGGACCATACACACTACAGATTATTGCAAGCATGTTTTCTGTGAAGGACCGAAAATTACCATGACATGGCCATAGCATGGGTCGTTATTGCTATTGGCACAGAAACGCTCTGGCTTCCCACATAATTTATCCATAACAAAATATACAGGTTGCAAGGAAATTTCTTAAGGCATTTTATGATAATAGCTGTTAAAACCAACTATACCCATCTGACAGGTTAAACATTACACAAACTGACAAGAGATGGCCAAAGGACATACAGTGGCTTGCAAAAGTATTCATACCCCTTGAACTTTTCCACATTTTGACACGTTACAACCACAAACGTAAATGTATTTTAATAGGATTTTATGTGATAGACCAACACAAAGTGGCGCATAATTGTGAAGTGGAAGGAAAATGATACATGGTTTTCCAATCTTTTTACAAATAAAAAACTGAAAAGTGTGGCGTGCAAAAGTATTCAGCCCCCTTTACTCTGATACCCCTAAATAAAATCCAGTGCAACCAATTGCCTTCAAAAGTCACCTAATTAGTAAATAGAGTCAACTTGTGTGTAACCTAATCTCAGTATAAATACAGCTGTTCTGTGAAGGCCTCAGAGGTTTGTTAGAGAACATTAGTGAACAAACAATGTTCCTTGGGCATCATGCAGCCCAAGGAACACACCAGACAGGTCAGGGATAAAGTTGTGGAGAGGTTTAAAGCAGGGTTAGGTTATAAAAAAAATCCCAAGCTTTGAACATCTCACGGAGCACTGTTCAATCCATCATCCGAAAATGGAATGAGTATGGCACAACTGCAAACCTACCAAGACTTGGCCGTCCACCAAAACTGACAAGCCGGGCAAGGAGAGCATAGATCAGAGAAGCAGCCAAGAGGCCCATGGTAACTCTGGAGGAGCTGCAGAGATCCACAGCTCAGGTGGGAGATTCTGTCCACAGGACAACTATTAGTCGTGCATTCCACAAATCGGGTCTTTATGGAAGAGTGGCAAGAAGAAAGCCATTGTTGAAACAAAGCCATAAGAAGTCCCGTTTGCAGTTTGCCACAAGCCATGTGGGGGACACAGCAAACATGTGGAGGAAGATGCTCTGGTCTGAAGAGACCAAAATTGAAGTTTTTGGCATAAATGCAAAACGCTATGTGTGGTGGAAAACTAACACTGCACATCACCCTGAACACACCATCCCCACTGTAAAACATGGTGGTGGCAGCATCATGCTGTGGGGATGTTTTTCTTCAGCAGGGACAGGGAAGCTGGTCAGAGTTGATGGGAAGATGGATGGAGCCAAATACAGGGCAATCTTGGAAGAAAACCTGTTAGAGTCTGCAAAAGACTTGAGACTGGGGCGGAGGTTCACCTTCCAGCAGAACAACAACCCTAAACATACAGCCAGAGCTACAATGGAATGGTTTAGATCAAAGCATATTCATGTGTTAGAATGGCCCAGTCAAAGTCCAGACCTAAATCCAATTGAGAATCTCTGGCAAGACTTGACAATTGATGTTCACAGACGCTCTCCATCCAATCCGACTGAGCTTGAGCTATTTTGCAAAGAAGAATGGGCAAAAATTTCAGTCTCTAGATGTGCAAAGCTGGTAGAGACATACCCCAAAAGACTTGCAGCTGTAATTGCAGCGAAAGGTGATTCTACAAAGTGTTGACTCAGCGGAGCTGAATACTTTTGCACGCCATACTTTTCAGTTTTTTATTTGTAATAAAATTTGGAAACCATGTATCATTTTCCTTCCACTTCACAATTATGCACCACTTTGTGTTGGTCTATCACATAAAATCCCAATAAAATACATTTATGTTTGTGGTTGTAACGTGACAAAATGCAGAAAAATTCAAGGGGTATGAATACTTTTGCAAGCCACTGTAACTGCAGCATATGTTCTTTTGGTAATATGTTTAAAGATGTCAAAACAAATAATGACATTGGGAATTAAAACACATTTGATTGCATTCCGTTATCAAACATAGTCAATGTTCGCTCTGAAGACCATGAAGCACAATAGGGTCAGGGTGTGTGTGAATCAGTGCGGGGTGGATAGATGGCGCGGGGGGGGGGTTGAGAAGGCAATCGGTGCGGAATGGATGGATTCAGGCAGGTGAATTAGTACGTGTTGGTTGGAGTATGTAAAATTGTGAGGGGAGAGTGCGGGGGATGTCAGTGGTGTTAAATGGGGGGGATCAGTGGATGGGGGGTTTGGTGCAGGGTAAATGGAAGGTGGGTCAGTACGGGATGAATGGTTGGCTCAGTGCAGTATGAATGATATAGGATCGATCTTTGGTGAAGCTGCTTCAGACGGCAGAGGGAGGCCTCCCCCTTCCACCCTCTCCCTCTCCCCCTCCCTCCTCCCGGCCACGGCGTGCAAGAGCGGTTATTTTGAAATTTTAACGGGGTTGCAGGCAGCGGCCGTTATCAGGGCGATAGCGGCCACTGCTTTCAAAACAACCCCTCTCGCACGCCGAGGCCGGGGGGAGGGAGGGAGGGAGATGGAGGGAGGGAGAGGGAGAGGAAGATGGAGGTCTCCTTCCGCTGGGCGGGGTGCAGGAGATGGAGCCGCTGTCGCGTCCGCTGTTGCCGCTGTTCGAGACCGCACACCTAGTATCTTTGCCCCGCAATCAAAGATAATAGAGGAATACAGCCGCCGCCGCTGACACAAAACGTCTATTCTCCAGAGATGCTGCCTGACCTGCGGAGTTTTCAGTTTTTTGTGTCTTTCGGTATAAACCAGTATTTACTTGCCAAGCCGCGCAAAATGAGTTGGCGTTTAGGTTGCCCGGCGGCACTTTGGATGGTCATTGGCACCCGGGCAACCGCTAATTTCGAGCCCTGCATTCGCCTACATTCTCCCTGTAACCCCTGACACTCGTACTAATCAAGAAATTATCTATCTTTGCCTTACCTTCACCAAAATACTATCTTGGAAACTTTCCAATCAGGTTTCAGGGCCCACCACAGCACAGAGTCTGCCTTGTTGAAGGTACACATTGACCTACTGCTCACCGTTGACTCCGGCGACTGTGCAATCCTGCTCCTTCTCGACCTCAGCGCAGCAATTGATGCTGTCGACTACACCATCCTAATTGACCGTCTCTGGTATGGGGTTGGTATTGATGGCACTGCCCTGAGCTGGTTCATCTTCTACCTCAATGGTAGCAGTTTCTCTACTAACACAGGCAACTCTTTCGCCTCCCCAGCTAGCCTCTGCTGTGGGGTTCCTCAAGGTTCCATCCTCGGCCCCATTCTCTTCTCCTTGTATATGCTCCCCTTAGGCCAAGTCATTCAATGTCACGGCATTTCCTTCCATTGCTATGTGGACGATACACAACTCTATCTCCCCCTGAAGGCCAAAAATCAATCAAATCTACTTAACCTTATCCACTGCCTCGAGGATATAAAGTGTTAGATGGCCCAGAACTTCCTCCAACTAAACAAGAGTAAGTCTGAGGTCATCCATCTCGGCCCCTCGGACTCAATCAAAATGATAGCAGGCAGCCTTGGAAGCCTTACCCCATTACTCAAACCTCATGTCATAAACCTTGGCGTGATATTTGACTCAGCATTGAAATTTGACAAACAAGTCAATGCCGTGGTAAAACCTAGCTTCTTCCAGCTTCGGACGATAGATAAAATAAAACAATTCCTCCAGTTTGATGACCTCATAAAGATCATCAACACATTTATCTCTGGAATTTAGGAGATTAAGAGGGGATCTTATAGAAACTTACAAAATTCTTAAGGGGTTGGACAGGCTAGATGCAGGAAGATTGTTCCCGATGTTGGGGAAGTCCAGGACAAGGGGTCACAGCTTAAGGATAAGGGGGAAATCCTTTAAGACCGAGATGAGAAAGACTTTTTTCACACAGAGAGTGGTGAGTCTCTGGAACTCTCTGCCACAGAGGGTAGTTGAGGCCAGTTCATTGGCTATATTTAAGAGTGAGTTGGATGTGGCCCTTGTGGCTAAGGGGATCAGAGGGTATGGAGAGAAGGCAGGTACGGGATACTGAGTTGGATGATCAGCCATGATCATATTGAATGGCGGTGCAGGCTCGAAGGGCTGAATGGCCTACTCCTGCACCTAATTTCTATGTTTCTATGTTTCTATCTCCCGCCTCGATTACTGCAACTCCCTTGACACTGGCATCAGCCAATCTTCCCAGTCCCGCCTGTCACTGGTCCAAAACGCCACAACGAGACTCCTGACGGGCACCCAAAAAAGGGACCACATCACCCCGATTCTGGCTCTCTCCACTGGCTCCTTGTGCGTTTCGGAATACATTTCAAGATCCTTCTTTATGTCTATAAAGCCCTTAACGGGCTTGCCCCCACCTACATCAAAAGTCTGCTTACCCACCACACCACTCCGATTGGGGTTACTGAACATCCCGCGGTCTAGGCATAAGCTCAGGGGCGACCGCAGTTGCAGCTCCTAGACTGTGGAACAGCATCCCTCGTCTCATCAGAACTGCCCCCTCCATCGACTCCTTTAAGTCGAGACCTAAAACCCATCTTTACTCTCAAGCCTTTCTTGACGTCCTCTGAGGGAGGGCTATATGTATGTATTAATGTGTGTACTTAATCTATGAACCAATGTTGTATAACATCAGTACCTCTACCAATGTAAAGCACTTTGGCCAATGAGAGTTGTTTTTTAAATGTGCTATAGAAACAAAAGTGACTTGACTTGACAAAAATATCCATTGACTTGGCCTCCACAGTCAAAAATGTTTTATAGTCGTATGTCCCAGATAGGACAATTAAAAGTCTTACTTGCAGCCTTCTGTGGCAAAGAATTCCACAGATTCACCACCCTCTGACTAAATAAATTGCTCCTCCTCTCCTTCCGAAAGGAACGTCCTTTTTATTCTGAGGCTATCTTCTAGTCCTAGACATCCACTAAAGTAACCATTTGATTCATCTCAACTGTGAAGGAGGAACCACAGTCATTCTGGATAAAGTCCGATTAAAGATAGTTCAAAGGTCTTCAATGTGGTAGATGGGAGGTCAGGGCGGTGCTCCAGCTGATGAGGGGGACCTTTCAGTTGCCTGATAACATCTGGGATGTCACTGTCCCTGAATCTGGATGTAATGTTTTCAAACTTCTGTACCTTTTGCCTGATATGAGAGGGGAGAAGAGGGAAGTACCAGGGTGAGACCGGTCTTTGATTACACTGATGGCCCTGCCGAGGCAGCGTGAATTTAGATGGAATCCATGGAAGGGAGGTTAGTTTACGTGATGGTCTGGGCTATGTCCACAACCCTCTACAATTTCTTGTGGTCTTGGATGGAGCTGTTGTCAAATCCTGCTGCAATTTACTTTAATTTAGAGAGACAGTGCTGAAACAGGCCCTTCGGCCTACCAAGTCTGCACCAACCTGTGATCCCCCTACATTAACATGGGGAGAATGTTTAAACTCCGAACAGACAGCATCTGTAGTCAGGATCAAGCCCGCAACTATACTGCTTCACCACCATGGCGCCTTGCATCCCGATAAAATGCTTTCTACGCCACATCTGCAGAAGTTAGTTAGGATTGTTGGGGACATATGAGGCCTGAGTGAAGTGGATGTGGAGAGGATGTTTCCACTAGTGGATGCATCTTTAGGTAGAAGAGGGAGAATTTAAAATAACAGGTGGCGAGTCTGTGGAATTCATTGTGGATACCTGTAAGGCAGAGGTTTGGGTGTAAGGGGTTATGGGGAGAAGGGAGGAGAATGAATGGGGGTTGAGAGGGAAAGATAGATAGATCAGCCATGATGACTTGAAAGCCGAATGACCTAATTCCACAATTACGACATGAATGAATGAATGAATGAATGAATGCCTTTTTATTGTCACTATACACATGTACAAAGAGATTAAAAGCTGCTCCTACTCAGTGTAAAACACAAAAAGTTTCTGCGGGGTACATATAGAGGGGGAATAAGCCCTTCGGCCTGCACCGCATCAGTTTTCTGCGACGCTACCCTCTGATCCCCTTACAACTATCTATAAAAGACAATGGATAAATAGAATTACAGTTACAGTACAAATTACAGTAGGTGGATAGATGAAGGTCCGGGGGTTAGGCTGTGAAGTCAGTGCATGTATGAGTTCAGGGAGATAATGGATTTTGGAAAGAAACTGTTCTTGAGTCTATTTGTCCTTGTGCTGATGCACCTATAGCGCCTCCCTGAGGGCAGCAGGTTGAACAGGCCAAATGCAGGATGGGAGCTGTCCTTGATAATGTTCTTCGCCCTGCTGAGGCAGCGGGAGGTGTAAATGTCCATCAGAGAGGGGAGAGGGCAGCTGATGATCTTCTGTGCAGCCCTAACTACTCTCTGAAGCCTCTCCCTGTCCGCCATGGTGCAGTTGCCGTACCATGCTGTAATGCAGTATGGCAACAGGCTCTCAATGGACGAGCGGTAGAAGGTCAGCAGCAGGTTGGAGTCCAGGTTGTGCTTCCTGAGGACCCTGTGATGTTATCTGTCCAGGAGATGTCAGCGGAGATAAGGACGCCGAGAAACCGGAAGGTGTAGACCCTCTCCACACACTCACCGTTGATGTATAAGGGAGCTAAGTCGGTGCTGTGCCTCCTGAAGTCGACCATGAGCTCTTTGGTTTTCTTGGTGTTCAGAACCAGGTTGTTTTCTGAGCACCAGGTTGTCAAATTCAGGACTTCTTTGTAGGCTGCCTCGTCTCCCCTTGAGATGAGTCCGACTACTGTAGTGTCGTCAGCAAACTTGACGATGCGGTTGTTGTTGTGGACCGGACTACAGTCGTGGGTGTAGAGACAGTATAGGAGGGGGCTCAGCACACAGCCCTGTGGGGAGCCGGTACTCAACATGTGAGTGGAGGAGAGGTGGGAGCCGAGTCTCACAGTTTGGGGCTGGTTGGTGAGGAAGTTCTTTATCCAGGCACATGTGAGAGTGGGGAGGCCGAGAGTGACCAGTTTGTTGATGAGAATGTCCGGGATGATAGTATTGAAAGCTGAGCTGTAATCCACAACGAGCATCCGGACGTAGCTCTGCCCCAGCTCCAGGTGGCTCAGCACAGAGTGGAGAGCTACGGTGATGGCGTCTTCTGTGGACTTGTTTTGGCGATAGGCGAACTGGTGGGGGTCGAAGTCTGGACGGAGATAGTCCTTGATGTGCTGGAGGACCAATCTCTCGAAGCACTTCGTGATTACCGGAGTGAGGGCCACAGGACGATAATCGTTTAGGCTGGTGATGGGGGACTTCTTCGGCACTGGGACAATTATGGCTGATTTTAGGCAGGACGGGATAACTGCCTGGTTCAGGGAGATTGAAGATTCTGGTGAAGATGACGGTGAGCTGGTGGGCACACACTTTGAGCACCTTACCAGGTACTCCATCTGGGCCGGCAGCCTTCTAAGGAAAGAGTGGCGCTGGTTGGCCTGCTTCTTCTTCTTTCGTGTGGCGTGCACAGCCTAAAGTTGTAGGACAACTTATTCTATTTGAGTTAATTGCATTAGTTAGGTATGTAACAAAACTTACCTTTAGCGGTGCTGCAGTTCTGTCACTGGCCGTGTGCATGACTTTGGTGCCTTTGGGGGGGGGGTTAAAATGCGGTTTTTCCCTTGCCATCTTTTCCCTTGCTTTCTTTTGTCGGAGTGCGATCTATTTCTGGAGATTCGTTCCGACTGCCGGTAAGTTAATTTTGTTAAATAAATAGCCCGACTATTTCAACGCTGGAGTAAAATAAAAATTAGCTCCTAATGCCGTGAACGCCGACAACAGGGGACCAATTTTACGGACAGGTAAGTGAAAGCTGTTTATTTTTTCATATAAACCTGCTTTTTTAGATGACCTTAATCAACACTTAATGTTGCGAAACGGTGATTTATTCCCCATACGAACCGGCAGAATTTTCCCTGGTGATATGGCGTTTAAATTCACCGCGACTGCAACGTTCTAATCCATTGCGTTCCAGAAAATCCCACTCGCAAGCTGATTAAAATGCCCATTTATCTGCAGGCATTAAACACTAAATTCCTTCAATTTGGCCTATAAATTAATGACAATAAGATTTTAAAATCATGTTATATTGTGAATTATTGTGTGAATGTTAATTGGACACTTAGACTTTAAATCTTTTCTTAAGAAATGGATAGATGTTTAGATCTAGTAATTGAATTTTGTAATTAGCTACAATTGGGTAACTAACTAATTATATGCTTTAATTTCAGGTCATCCAAGTAAGATTGTTTCATATTTGTTTCAGAATACTTCAACCTATAATAACTGAAAATTTCTTTCAGTTCTCTTAATTTTTAAGAAAGTTATGGGTTTTTGACTGTCCTCGATCACAACTTTTGTGTTAAGTCAATAGAAAAGCAATAGGGAACAAGGGTCTGAAGAAGGGTCTCGACCTGAAACGTCGCCTATCTCCTTCGCTCCTTAAATGCTGCTGCACCCGCTGAGTTTCTCCAGCTTTTTGTGTACCCGGGAACAAGATGCTAATTTCCGAGTATGAAAATGGCCATAAGTTTTTTAATACTGAAGATATGAAAGTGAATTAGGTGTCAAATTAAACTTTTTATGCTTTATCTGATGGGATAAATTGCAGACTTGATTTTTAAAATCTCCAAATTTTGTAAAATTGCTACCTACATCAGTTGAAACAGGGCGGACCACGTGAAGGCTGCAATCTCCCAAACCCTTGGCCTGCTCTCTTGGCCAGAGGCCACACTAATGTTTATATTACGCGTTGTGGTGTTGCTGCAAGTAGTGGATCGTATGACAACATACACACACACACACTTCACCCGTGTGCAGTTTTAGGTGCATGCATTTGATTCCGGCTGCGTGCACACCGACCAATGCACGCCAGGCCGCAGGCTGCAGGCGCGCGGTCATTTGCTCCGGTGATCGAGAGGCGGGCTGCGCGCGGGGGCCCGGATGCAGCGGCCGTCGTCGGGCCTCTGTTAACGGACGAGGCCGCGGGGGCCAAAGGCCAGTCGCTCGCTCAGTCTATCCGTCCATGAACCGGCGGCTGAGGCGAGAAGAAGCCGAGATAAGGTCGGTGGGCTGCGAGGGGGGAGGGAGCGGCTGGACGAGGGGGCGATCCCGAGGGAGAAGGATCATGTGTGGGTGAAGGTGAAGGCGGTGAAGCAAGATGGAGTGAGGGAGTGAGGGAGTGAGTGGTCTGGCGCCCCTCGCACGTGTATCCTCAGTCACCGCCCCCTTTCGCCTCCAACGTGCGCTCCTCTCCCTTTATTTCACCACCTTCCCCAACCACCACTCTGCCTTCACTCTCCCTACCTCCACACCCCCCCCAGTCTTCTTCCACCAATACCCCTCCATTTACTCTCTCCGTCTCCTTCCACCCATATCCCCTCTATCCACTCCCAGTCGCCTTCCACACCTATCGCCTCCCTCTGTTCTTCCACCCAGATCCCCTTCGTCTTATTTCACCCTTCTCCCTGTCTTCTTCCACCCTTATTCCCCCTATCCCCTCCCCTGCCTTCCCCGACTTGCGCCCCTCCCCACTCTGCCCTCTCTCCCTCCTCCTCCTCCCCCCCCCCCCCCCCTCCCCCCTCCTCCTCCCCCCCTCCTCCCCCCTCCTCCCCTCCTCCCCCCCTCCTCCTCCCCCTCCTCCTCCCCCTCCTCCTCCCCCTCCTCCTCCTCCTACTCCTCCTCCTCCTCCTGCCTTCTACCTGGAGGTAGGAGAAGGCCAGAATAAATCGGGGCCGGCAACAAATGACCAAGGAAAGGTGGAGCCCATGGGGGTACACAAAAAGCTGGAGAAACTCAGCGGGTGCAGCAGCATCTAAGGAGCGAAGGAGATAGGCGACGTTTCGGGTCGAGACCCTCCTTCGTCTGAAGAAGGGTCTCGACCCGAAACGTCGCCTATCTCCTTCGCTCCTTAGATGCTGCTGCACCCGCTGAGTTTCTCCAGCTTTTTGTGTACCCTCGATTCCCCAGCATCTGCAGTTCCTTCTTTAAAAAAAAAGGTGGAGCCCATAATTGTTGACTGAGTGAGATTAGATTTTTGGCATTGCTACCATCTGTGCTCTGCAACCCCTGATTCTAAATGGAAAGATCCTCATTGAGTTCAATGCCATTGGTTAAGAGCCGCATCGTTATATTTGTAAACCTCAGTGCAAAATCCTTCCAATTATTTATTTCCACTTGTGTATATTGGCGCAGATTAGCAGTGTGATTCAGGCATTACTGTGGGACGCAAACAAATGCGAGTGAGTTCCTGTCTGGTGGCGCAGTTTGGAGAGTTCTGTACTGCCTGTGTAATGTGCAATCACCAGTACTGCCTGTGTATTGTACAATCTTCCAGTGACTTGTATACATTGGCTTGCAAAAGTTTTCATACCCCTTGAACTTTTCCACATTTTGTCACGTTACAACCATAAACGTAAATGTCTTTTATTGGGATTTTATGTGATAGACCAACACAAAGTGGCGCATAATTGTGAAGTGGAAGGAAAATGATACATGGTTTCCAAATTTTTTTTACAAATAAAAAACTGAAAAGTGTGGCGTGCAAAAGTATTCAGCCCCCCTGAATCAATACTTTGTAGAACCGCCTTTTGCTGCAATTACAGCTGCAATTCTTTTGGGATATGTCTACCAGCTTTGCACATCCAGAGACTGAAATGTTTGCCCATTCTTCTTTGCAAAATAGCTCAAGCTCAGTCGGATTGGATGGAGAGCGTCTATGAACAGCAATTTAAGTCATGCCAGAGATTCTCATTTGGATTTAGGTCTGGACTTTGACTGGGCTATTCTAACACATGAATATGCTTTGATCTAAACCATTCCATTGTAGCTCTGGCTGTATGTTTAGGGTCGTTGTCCTGCTGGAAGGTGAACCTCTGCCCCAGTCTCAAGTCTTTTGCAGACTCTTAACAGGTTTTCTTCCAAGATTGCCTTGTATTTGGCTCCATCCATCTTCCCATTAACGCTGACCAACTTCCCTGTCCCTGCTGAAGAAAAGCATCTCCACTGCATGATGCTGCCACCACCATGTTTCACAGTGGGGATGGTGTGTTCAGGGTGATGTGCAGTGTTAGTATCCGCCACACATAGCGTTTTGCATTTAGCCCAAAAACTTCAATTTTGGTCTCATCAGACCAGAGCACCTTCCTCCACATGTTTGTTGTGTCCCCCACATGGCTTGTGGCAATCTGCAAATGGGACTTCTTATGGCTTTGTTTCAACAATGGCTTTCTTCTTGCCACTCTTCCATAAAGGCCCGACTAAGTGGAGTAATTGTGGAGTGCACGACTAATAATTGTCCTGTGGACAGATTCTCCCACCTGAGCTGTGGATCTCTGCAGCTCCTCCAGAGTTACCATGGGCCTCTTGGCTGCTTCTCTGATCAATGCTCTCCTTGCTCGGCCTGTCAGTTTTGGTGTTCGGCCAAGTCTTGGTAGGTTTGCAGTTGTGCCATACTCCTTCCATTTTCGGATGATGGATTGAACAGTGCTCCGTGAGATGTTCAAAGCTTGGGATATTTTTTTTATAACCTAACCCTGCTTTAAACATCTCCACAACTTCATCCCTGACCTGTCTGGTGTGTTCCTTGGGCTGCATGATGCTGTTTGTTCACTAATGTTCTCTGTCAAACCTCTGAGGCCGTCACAGAACAGCTGTATTTATACTGAGATTAGATTACACACAAGTGGACTCTATTTACTAATTAGGAGTCTTCTCAAGGCAATTGGTTGCACTGGATTTTATTTAAGGGTATCAGAGCAAAGGGGGCTGAATACTTTTGCACGCCACACTTTTCAGTTTTTTATTTGTAAAAAAATTTGAAAACCATGTATCATTTTCCTTCCACTTCACAATTATGCACCACTTTGTGTTGGTCTATCACATAAAATCCCAATAAAATACATTTATGTTTGTGGTTGTAACGTGACAAAATGTAGAAAAGTTTAAGGGGTATGAAAACTTTTGCAAGCCACTGTAGGTCCCTCTGGATCCTCCCAGTTTCCTCCCACATCCCAAACACATGCAGGTTGGTAGGTTGCAGAAGCAAAGATCTGGAGAAGAACTTCAGACACTGTCTGAAGAAGGGTCGTGACCTGAAACATCACCCATTCCTTCTCTCCAGAGATGCTGCCTGTCCCACTGAGTTACTCCAGCTTTCTGTGTCTATCTGGTTTAAACCAGCATCTGCAGTTCCTGCTTGCAGACCTGCAGTTCCTTCCTACACATTACAGCTGCAAATGCAGGTTTGTACTAAAGATAGACATGCTGGCAAACTCAGGTGGGTGCACTCACTGAAACGAGTGAACAAGTCGGGAATCTTCTTCGCGGGTTCTGAAAAATATAAGACTGCATCAATCATTGGAGGATTTTCTATATAGAATCAGGATAGGATGCTGCCTGACTGATTTCAGTTTGGTCTATATTAGTATAAACCAACACCAGCAGTTCCTTTGTATTACAGGTCGGTTAACCAGTGTAAATTGTTTCCCTTGGATGATGGTTGAGGAGAAAACGGTCCCAAGCCATTCCGATTCAACTGTCACCTATTCTTCTGATAATTTCTCTCGAATATCCTTTAATAGAGGCTGTGACCTTTGCTGCCAGGATGTGACGGGATGGGTTTTCTAAGCCTACGGGAGTAAACTCAGCAATTTGGCAATCTCTATCATGGAGAGTGGGACACGGTTAATTTGGAGACAAGCGTCCGGTTGTAACTGTGGTTGAGACCTGATATGACGGTGGATAAGCAAAGATGCTGGTGTAAACTCAGTAAGGGGTCTGGCAGCAACGGGAGGACTGGGAAATTTAGAATCCAACAGAGGAGAACAAAGGGATTAGATGGGAAATAGAGCATGAATGAAGCTTGGCGGGGGAATATAAAACTAAAAGCTTCCATAGATATGTGATTAATGTAAGGTTTGCTCAAGTTGTGTCTGGGAATTCTCTCAATCCCCTCCCCCCTCCCCCTCCCCGGGTCCTCCCAAAAATCTGGGCGAGACCTTCTCGACTCCATGTCCGATTGGCAGGTTCCCTGGGCCTGGAGCCAAAAATTATAGCCGATTTCCGAGGCCGACTATGCGGGCTGGTACCCTACGCGGACCGTTCTGGTATAGTATGTCTCTTTTTCGAGACTGTGACTTCTGTTGATCCAGCAAAACGGATAATCCAGAAAGGCTCCTGAACCAAGGGTGCTGGAAAAGCCGCGGTGGGCCTGTAGCAGGTCGGTTGCTTATACTGTTTTTGTAGAATATACCACCAAAGAGAAGGCAAGAGAATGGGGTTGACAGGGAAAGATAGGTCAGCTATTATTGAATGGTGGAGTAGACTTGATGGGCTGATTAGCCTAATTCTGCTCCAAGAACTTATGAATTTATAAATGCCATTGAAGAGAGTGAGCAGAGGGACAGTATTTGGAAAAATGTGTTCAAAGTATCCTTCGAGGGAATCCAACATGCTCGCTTGACTCTGGGGAATTTCTAACCATGACTGTTCAAAATGGAGTGGGAACATTTGGGACAGTATTGCACGCTTCAAGTCCATGAGTTGGAAAAGGAGTGTGACGCTTCGAGTTTGAGGAAGGGTTTCTAACCATGACTGTTCAAAATGGAGTGGAACATTTGGGACAGTAGTGCACGCTTCAAGTCCATGAGTTGGAAAAGGAGTGTGACGTTTCGAGTTTGAAGAAGGGTCTCTACCCGAAACGCCGCCTATCTCCTTCGCTCCTTAGATGCTGCTGCACCCGCTGAGTTTCTCCAGCCTTTTGTGTACCCTGGCTTCAAACACCGTCTGTGTGTAAGCGGAAGAAGTGCATCCCTGCAAATTCTGCCCTCACTGTTTGAGTTTGTGGTTCCTACAAGCCCAGTGGAAACAAGCCATCTTCATTCCTGAGGGACAGGCAAAGAAGACCACCAACATGCACAAATAATTATTTTCACTGGCAATATGGGATCCAAAGTGTATAGAAAGGAAATGCAGACGATGTTTTATACTGAAGATAGAGACAAAGCGCTGGAGTAACTCAATGGGTCAGGCAGCATCTCTGGAGACAAAGGATGGGTGACGTTTCCGGTTGGGACCCTTCTTCAAACTCGAAACGTCACACTCCTTTTTCTCCAGAGATGCTGCTTGACCCACTGTGTTACTCCAGCACTTTGTGTTTATAATAAGATCCAAAACTGGCTTGATGATAGGCAGAGGGTAGTAGTAGTAGAAGAGTATTTATCTGAATGGAAGTCTGAGACAAGTGGTGCACTGCAGTGATCAGTGCTAGGACCTTTACTGTTTGTGGTATATATGAATGACTTGTACGTGTATGTCAGAGGTGTGATGATGTTTGCAGGTAACACCGGTTTTGGTGGTGCTGAGAATAGCGTGCAAGGTCATCTAAGGCTACTACAGGATATAGATCAGGTTAAAAGTTTAGTGGAGCATTAACAGATGTATTTTTAATCCTGATGAATCTGAGGTGACTGTAGCTGAAAGTATTCAGCGGGACAAGCAGAATCTGTGGAGGGAAGTGGGCAGTCAAATTGACGGTGCAGTTGTCGGCACCAATGCAATTGTTAACATCACGGATAAAGAGTCTGGGAATGGTACCGGAGTTGATTTAGAACAATGACTGCACTGCAGCCAAGGACCACATGAGTGCACATGGCTACACCTTTAGTTTGTAGTCTAATCCACGTCTTGTACAGTTGTAACATGGTGTTCCAACTTTGGTATTTAGTGCATTGATTGATGAAGGCAAGCGTGCTAAATGTCTTCTTCAAGACCTTGTCTGCCTATGCTGCCACCTTTTGGGATCAATATACTTGTACCCCGAGGTGTCTCTGTTCTACAACGTTCTCCAGGGGCCTGTCATTTACTGTGCAAGTCATACTTTGGTTTTAACTTGTCAAAGTGCAACTTCCTCTGGCTTCACATTTCACGCCTATTGTCTCTTTATCTCACACCTTTTGCCTTTTCACCTCCTGGCGTTTGCCCTATCATCTGCCAATCAACCCCAACCCCTCTTGCTGCATCTGCCTATCTCTTCTCTGGCTTTGTCCTGTCCCTACCTCTCTTCCAGCCATCTCCCCTTTATCACAATTAGTCTGAAGAAGGATCCCAACCCAAAAAGGCAAAGTTCTCCAGAGATGCTGCCTGACTTGCTGAGTCACTTAATCAATTTGTGCCTCTGCATGCTTTGCCCTATTTCCCCAGTTGATCTGCGGTTCTGTTATAATCATAACTAACCTTCACTCTCAACTTTTCCACTAATTTTTGGTATCATCTGCAGACTTAATAATTGTGCCAAAATGCATTTGCATCCCATCATTCATTGATGACAAAGGACAATGGACCCAGCACTGATCCCCTGTGACCCAGAGCTGGTCAACGATGGGAAACAACTGTCCACTACCATCCACTGACTCAACCACAAAGCCAATTTTGCATCCAGTTGACAACTCGCCCTGAATCCCACGTGATCTAACATTCTACACGAGCCTACCATCCAGAACCTTGTCAATGGTCGTGCTAAAGTCCACGTAGATGTCTGAAAAAGGGTTTCAACCTGAAACGTCACCTATTCCTTTTCTCCAGCGATGTTGCCGGACCTGCTGAGTTACTCCAGCATTTTGTCTTACTTCCATATAGACAATCTCTACTGCCCTGCCCTCGTCAATCTTGTTGGTCACCTCTTCCAAAGACTCAAATCAAATTGGCAAGACCTGATTTCCCACGCACAGAACCACGTTGACAATCCCTAATCACTCCTTCCCTTTCTAAATTCAGGCAGTTCCGGTGCGCCAGAATCCCCTTACCAACTTTTCTATCACTGATGTGAGGCTCCCTGGCTTGTCCTTGCTTAAATAATGGCTCAACATTAGCCACCCTCCAATCTTCAGGTACCTCCCAGGTGGCTGGCAGCGATACTGATATCTCTGCCAGGTGCCCCAGCAATTGCTTCCTGAGCTTCCCACAATGTCCTGGGATACACTTGTTTGAATGCCGAGAATCGATCTGCCTTTATGTTCTTTAAAACCGTCAGCATCTCCACTTTTGTAATGTAGAGATGTCTTTGACATCCCTTCTCTGAAATCCCTTGCGTCCGTGACCTTCTCCACAGTAAATTCAGATCAGAAGTATTCCTTTAACATCTCAACCGTCAATATGCTCATAATTGGTGGACTTCAAGGAGACTGCAGAGGCTGGTATCTTGAACAAAAAATAAACGGTAACTCGAATAAAAATAGGGCCCCAAAAGGATGAATGTGATTTTCTGTGTGTGAAACCCGTTTCCATGTTGTGCGACTCCATGACCACATCAATATACCAACACTGCTCCAAAGCTCTTCCAAAGGCCATGGCTCCTCCATTAAGGGGGACAAAGGCTTCCGGCACACAAGATCCTCTTGTGTAAATTCCCCTTCAAATAGTACATCTCCAAAGAACATCGCTGTTTCTTTTTCATTGCTGGTCTAATCCTTTCCCAACAATACCCTGTGAGTATCTTCACCAGATTGACCTCAGATATCTATGATGGGGGCTTCTGCCATCTTACATAGCTTCTGGATACGGGCAAGAAATGGTGGCCTTGTCAATGGTTCCTCGATCTGGAAAATTCATACATTAAGGAAAAAAAAAATTCCCTCTCACTGTTGAATTCAGTAAAGGTTTTTGTTCAGAAGTATGAAGAAATGATAGTGAAACTTGGTATGGTATCTAGCTGTTAAATAAACTTCATCTAATTTATTTCCTGGTTTTGCACTGCAGCTTAATCATCCGTGAAAAGATTGGGATTCGTTCGTCATGACAACGGAAGCCTCCATTTCTGGCAACGCCAAGCCTCACGCCCCTGCACATCAAAACTATTTTTGGCTCCGCTCCTTCGTAGCAGGAGGTAACTATAAATTTGAATAAATTGATCATAATTTTACACCTATTGTAGAAACACAATCCCTGTATAAAACCATGAGCTGCGTGGAAAAGGTGGAAAGTCAGTCTTTTTCCCGGGTTAGCGGAGTGCAAAACTGGAAGGCATAAATTTAAAGAGAGGGGGAAGATTTAAAAGGAACCTGCAGGTCAACATTCAACAGGATGGCGTTTACATGGTAGGACTTCAAAGGGAACTTGGAGAGGGTGGTACAATGTAACAAACACTTTGGAAAGATTTTAAAAGACATTCTGGACAGATTCAAGGATAGGAAATGTTTAGAGGATTATGAGTCAAATGCAGGCAAAGGGTACTAGCTCGGACGGATGTCTTGATCGGCATTGAGTTGGGCCGAAGGGCCTGTTTAGTTATACAGCACATAAACAGCCCCTTCATCCAAATCGTTCATGTCCCATCTCAGCTGACAATCCTAATTGTCAGCGTTTGGCCGGTATCCTTTTAAACCTTTCCTTTTTGTACAGAGAGCATTGCCAGGAGCAGTAGAGGAGCCAGAAAGATAGCGGTGTTTAAGAGATAGGCACGTGCAGGAAATAAAGGGACATGGATCAGACACAGGAAGATGAGATCAGTTTAACCTGGCATCATGTTCGGCACAAACATTGGACCGTTCCTGTGCTGCGTTGTTCTATGCCGCACAGAAACCTGAGATCTAACCTGAGATCCTTTCTTTGCTCCAGTATCTCTTGATACTTCCAAGGATCTATGTGTTTTCTGCTCAATATGACAGCATCACCTAAAGAGAGTTTGTGCTTCCATGTGTATGCTGACGACTCTTGGTCCTGCCTTTTCTCTTAACCTCTATCTATAAAGAGGTTGAAATAACTAGACAAAAAACAGCCTTCTTCCCCCTCTCCTACCTCTCCCAACACCACCCCTCCACCCTCTCCTGAAACCTGGCTGACCTTGCACTGTTTTTCTCCCCTCCCCCTTCCCCTTCCCCTTCCCCCTCCATCTGTACAATTTACAACAAATTTGCTTTTCACAACATTTCTATCCCCGGGCTTAACAAGGGTTTGCAACTTTTTATATTTTCGGTTGATACCTGTTTCTTCATCTCTGGCCTTTGTCCAACAATTTGGCAATCAAATATCTCCCTCGCCTATGTTCATCTATCACTGGCGTCGCTCTGCCCTGCCCTGCCCCTCCTCACTCCCAGCTTTCCCACGCCCTACAATCAGTCTGTAGAATGCTTCCGACCCAAAACATCACCTATCCATGTTCTCCAGGGATGCTGCCCGACCCACTAAGTTACTCCAGCATTTTGTGTTTATCTTTGAATCTGCTTGATTGTTCATAAGGTCATAAGGAATAGGAGTAGAATTAGGCCAATCAGCCCATCAAATCTACTCCACCATTCAATCATGGCTGATCTATCTCTCCCTCCTAACCCCATTCCCCTGCCTTCTCCCCATAACCTCTGACATGCGTACTAATCAAGAATCTAAAAATATCCACTGACTTGGCCTCCCCAGCCTTCTGTAGCATGGAATTCCACAGATTGACTAACCTCTGACTAAATAAATTCCTCCTCGTCTCCTTCCTAAAGGAACATCCCTTAATTCTGAGACTATGACCTCCAGTCCTAGACTCTCCCACTACTGGAAACATCCTCTCTATGTCCACTCTATCCAAGCCTTTCATTATTCTGTATGTTTCAATGAGGTCCCCCAGCTCATTCTTCTAAACTCCAGCGAGTACAGGCCCAACGCTCATCATAGGTTAACCTACTCATGAGACCATGGTTGGAAATTTGGTTCCTCTTCACATTGGAAAATATGCCATTGTTCATCAACTGAGAGGGTAGACTGAGCCGAATTGGCATGTCTATATGAAGGATGAAAACTCTTACACTATGGCGCTGTAATTAATGTGCACAAACTCATTAGTGGGGCTTGAACCCACACTTCTGACGTGGACAATGGTCAATTTTAGCTCTTTTGTTCTTTGATATGTATACTTTGTATATCTATGCAAATTATATTTAGATTCTTTTTGTTGGTGTTGACACTGGGGCGCTGCATGATTGACAGCCCCACCAACAATCTGCTTGTATTTTCGTCTTTTTTAAATTTTTTACTGTGTGTTAAAAGTTTGTGTAAATGTTCGATTTGTTTTATGTGGGCGTTGGGGGAAACTTTTTTTTTTACAATTTCTTACCTTGCCGGAGATGCGACTACTTTCCGGATCGTGTCTCCAGTCGCTCTGTGGCCTACCATCGATTTAGCTGGAGGCCTCCTGGGAGTCGGCAATGGAGTCGATCCCTTGCCTGGGATCGCTCCAACTGCGGCCTGTGGACTTTACATCAAGAGCTCGCAGTCTCGGGAGAGGCCAGTCGGGAGCTCCAACGTCGCGGAAGGTTCGACCAGCCCTGACGTGGGGTTCTATCGCCGGCGCGGGGGGAGCTGACATTCTCCCCCCCCCCCCCCCTCCCCCGATGCGGTAGCTGATCGCCCCGATGTGGAGGGCCAAAACGCCGCCGGCTACAGGGGTCATGATCGTCCTGTCAAAGGAGGGCTCGAGGCCCCTGACCGCGGGAGAGCAAAAGGAAGAGATTTAACTTTTTTTCGCCTTCCATCACAGTGAGGAATGTGGAGGAGTCGCTCTGGTGGATGTTTATGTTAAAATGTGTTGTGTGTGTTCGTTGCTTTTTATTTGTATGACTGACTCGGCAAATTAAATTCCTCGTTTGTTGCGAAACATACTTGGCTAATAAAGTATTATGTGTGATTGTGATTGAAGATAAAATCTAAATTTGTTTTTTACGTAGGTGTTGCAGGATGTTGTGCAAAGTCAACTATCGCCCCCTTGGACAGAGTGAAGATTTTACTACAGGCTCACAATCGTCACTACAATCACCTTGGTAATTACTCTCAAAAATCTGTCCCATCTCTTGCACCTATTTGTTTGATTGTAGACCAGTGCAATGTAACTTGGAGAACTCGGCCAAGTGCTAACTGATGTTTGAGTCGATATTAAAGATGCTGAGGTACTTAATTTCCCTTGAACGCTGGTGATCTTTGTGAGACATATGTTACATTCTACAAACCTCCAACTCTTGTCCGCCCCCTGTCCTAATTAAAGGTTCAGAGTCTAGGCGCACACACTAAAACCAAAGCTATCCCAAGCCTATGTAGTTCAGAGCATATTTGTAGGTTGTAGTATTTACTAGCCTGATGGCTGTAGGGACGATGCTGCTCCTGACCTGGATGATACAGTTTTCAGGCATATATCTTCTTCCCGATGGCAGGAGCGAGATGAGAGCGTGGCCAGGCTGGTGTGGGTCTCTGATGCTGGATGATACTGTACGCTTTCCTGTCTGACTCTGATAGTCTGGGCCAACGCTAAATGGCTGGACCTCTGCACATTGTTCAAGAACGTTCAATTTCTAGTCGGACTTGATTAGATTCGGATACTAAATTTGTAGATTTGCTTTGCTGCTGAAATTTGAGTCCAGTGGCAGAGCCTAGTTTTCTCACTGTTACTCTGGTGAAAATATTGGAGAATCTGGTTGAAGGGATTTTAACACTTGGCGACACCCATGAAATGAAAGATTGCGACCTGTCTTACAGGAGTGTTTTCTGCTCTTCGCGCTGTGCCAAAGAAAGAAGGCTTCCTTGGATTGTATAAAGGTAACGGAGCTATGATGGTCAGGATCTTTCCATACGGCGCCATTCAGTTCACTGCATTCGACAGATACAGAAAGGTAAAGTTAGTTGATTCAATAGTAGTGATATTGAGTCAAGTCGTACTCTCTCTATTTCCCCACATGGAATCATCTTCTGTTCCTCCACACCCTCGCTTACCTTCTACAGGTAGAGTCAAAGTCATTCAGGGTCCATCAGCCCAACTTGCCCGTGCTGACCAAGATGCCTGATCTGCACTAGTCCCACCTCCCTGCGTTTGGCCTTGTACAAGTGCCTTTTAAGTGTTGTTATACTACCTGCCTCAACTACCTTCCCTGACAGTTCGTACCATGTCCCCATCACACTCTCTGTGGCGGGAAAAAGGTTGCACCTCGGGTTCCTATTAAGTCTTTCCCCTCTCGCCTTAAACCTGTGTCCCTTGGAGCCAGGCACGTGCCGTGGTAATTACTCAGGGTAGGCAGTCAGCCGGCTTTCAAAAAAAAAATCTTAAACTGCGCATGCGCAGATGGTTCTCTTCGTAAAAAATAAAAAATAAAAAATAAGTAACAATTCAATTTTACCAAGGCTTCTCAATCTCCTTCATTTTTTAATCACTGAATGGGTGGGGAATGGAGGATGAAGACAGGTGGAGAGATGGTGGGAAAAACGGGAGCACACCGGGAATCAGTTGCCATCTTATTGAATGACAATACTAATTCAAGGGTCCAATTGGAGGGAGAGTTCCTTTCACAGCGTGTGGAGAGTCTGTGCCAGGGGTTAAAGATGCGGGGAGGGCAGGAGTGTTGAAAAGGAGGAGGGTCAGAGATCATGTCAGACTCACTCACCGCTGCCGCAGCGCTCCGGGCACGGACAGCAGAACTGCCCGCCACTTCCGGGGACAGAAGCAGCTCGGGTGCGAGCGGCCGCCGGGACCCGACAACAGAACCGGCTGCCACTTCAGCGCCTTCTGCCGGCCCGCTCACCTCTGGCATTGCTCTTCGTCTGAACATCTCTCACCTGCCGCTCGCCGGCTTCGCTCATGTCAACCGCGTCCCGCAAATCCGTACGTTCCCACAGCCGAGTAACCTCAACTGGTCCCGTGAGCGAGCTGCCGGAATTTAAAGATTTGGGGGAAGCCGGCCGGCGAGCGGCAGGTGAGAGAATTTCAGACGGACACACTGCCAGAGGTGACGGGGACTGGCTGAAGTGGCAGGGTCCGGCGGCCGCTCAAATTCAGTCACCCGAGCTGCTTCCTTCCGCGGAAGTGGCGGCCAGTTCTGCTGTCCGTGCCCGGAGCGCTGCGGCAGCCACCCAAGCTAATTCACTCCCCGGCCACAATAAAACCATATAGCAGTCTGAAGAAGGGTCTCGACCCGAAACGTTGCCTACTCCTTCGCTCCTTAGATGCTGCTGCTCCCGCTGAGTTTCTCCAGCCTTTTGTGTACCCTAGCAATTACAGCATGGAAACAGGCGATCTCGGCCCTTTTACTCCGTGCCGAACACTTACTCTCACCTAGTCCCATCTATCTGCACTCAGACCTGAGTGTGGCAAGTGGGTTACTGATCCCAATCCCCTCCTTCACAACGCCAGACTCCCCAAACACTGTGAACGGAGCTCTCCCCCCACCCCGGGAAATACAGCATTTAAAAACATAAAGCACCAAGAAATGCACTTACCACGTTATTGGTACATTGTCCATTCTTCACTCTGTGTTTCCTGAGAAACTATTAAAATAATGGCAATCCATATTTGAAATTCCCGCCAAGAAACTCGCGCTGCGCATGTGCATCAGGCTGCTGCGCGTGCGCAGTGCTGCAAAGGCAGAATTTCTGCTGCCTTCAGCTCCCCTTGAAACTGACGGCTCGGGCAGCGCTGACGGCCCGTGGGCTGCACAGACCTTCGCCTGTTACAAGCGCTGCGGATGAAAGGCACGGAGAATTATGCCTACCTAAGAGATCGATCTCTTACATAGGCATAATTCTCCCATGCCTTTACTATTTATATTTAAGAATTGCCATTTCATAATTTTAGTCAGGGTAGGCAGTGCCTACCTTGCCTACCCTGACGGCACGTGCCTGCTTGGAGCATCCGGGGAAAACCCATGCAGTCACAGAGAGGATGTCCAAGCTCCGTATAAGCCCTCCCTCCACTCCCCAGAATCCATCATTGTCATTATTTTAGTGAGCACAAAGCAGCAACAATTCTCCTTTTCCCAAATTCATGAGTTGCGGAGATAGCTGAAAGTGCTATTGCCAACACTAATTGCCCTTGCGTAGAGTGGATAATTAAGAGTCAACCACATTGTTGTGGCTGGTGCCGAATAAAAGGGGGGCAATTTAGTTAGTCATTAAGCTAATAACAACAAATAACAAAAAATATTTAACTAATAACTTAAAACTAATTATTTTTCTGATGAACCAAGTGGAATTTTACTGGTTTCAGTATTACCATTAAGAGTAGCTTTAATTTCAGATTTGTTTAATTACATTAATTTAATTTATTCTGTCATGACATGATTTGAACGTACTTCTGGATCAATAGCCCCATTTTCTGGCTGCTCATTACTTGCGCTCGGTCCACCAAGGCCTGCTGCATTTTGCAGATGGTAACCATTTTAATTCCCCTTTCCATTCCCATATATTCCTTTCTATCCTTGGCCTCCTATATTGCCAGGGTGAGGCCACATGAAAACTGCGGGGTACAACACCTCTTACTCCGCTTGGGTAGCTTACAACGCAGCGATATATCCCAATTCGATATATTCTCCAATTTCAAGTAATATCGTACACCCACCTCTCTTTCCTGTGTAGTAAGGAACTGCAGGTTTAAACCTAAGATAGACACAGAATGTTGGAGTAACTCAGCGGGATATGCATCATCTCTGAAGAGAAGGAATGGGACCCTTCTTCAGACTGAAAGTCATGGGAATGGGAAACAAGATGTAGACAATGATGTTTAGTAATAGAGAACGAATTAATGAAAGATGCAAAAAGGTAACTGATAAATGAATAGGTCATTGTTAACTGTAGCTAGGTGAGAATGAAAAGCTGGTGTGACTTGGGTAGAGGAGGGATTGGGGGAGAGAGAGAGAGATAGGGAATGCAGGAGGTACTTGAAGTTCGATAATATTTAAACCACTGTGTACATACAACCCTGCAGTATGAATAATGATTTCTCTAACTTCAAGTGACCCTTGCATTCGCTATCTGTCCGTCCCTCTGCCACCTAAGTCGTACCAGCTTCAAAGTCGTCTTGTTGCGTCTCATTGTATGTACTCGTTCTCACCTAGGCCACAGCTAACAATGGCCAGTTTCCTTTATCATCATTTTTTTGCATATCTTTCATTAATTTGTTCCATATCTCTCCCTACATCACTGTCTATAATCTCTTGTTTCCCTTTCCCCTGACTCTCGGTCTGATGAAGGTTCCCAAACCGAAACATCACCAATTCCCTTTCTCCAGAGAGGCTGTCTGACTCGCTGAGTTCATCCTGTTTTTTATGCGTATCTTGTGATCAGCTATTGACATTTTACTATTGGGAAATACTAACTAAGTTTGAAATTCTCCATAGGCCAGGCATCCTGTCACAATTCCAATTCTGGGCCAACATTATTAATAAATTGTGCAATTAATTGAAGTCGTTTGGCTTTTACATATTGCACAACAACAGTTTGTGAGCATTCTTTTCTATTTCATGCTGAGTTAAATTAGAAGGTATCATGTGGTATGTTATTAGTTTGAGTTTATTGTAACATGTACTGAGGTACAGTGTGAAAAGTTTTATTTTGTAGGCTATTCAATCAAATCAGATAATACCATATGTGAAAAACGTTATAAACCCTTTGTCAGACCTGTTGGAGTGCCACGCACAGTTCTGGTCACCAAAGTATATGAAGAATGTGATTATGCTGGAGAGGCATTAGGATGGAGCCGATCAGTTATGAGGAGAGACGCGAAAAGTTAGGTCTGTTCTCTCTGGAGTGGAGATTAAGAAGGGACATGATTAGTTTAAGATAGACACAAAATTCTGGAGTAACTCAGCGAGATGAGCAGCATGTCTGGAGAGAAAGAATGGGTGAAGTTAGTTTAGTTTAGAGATACAGCGCGGAAGCAGGCCCTTCGGCCCACCGTGTTCGCGCTGACCAGCGATCCCCGCACATTAACATCACCCGACACGCACTAGGGACAATTTTACATTTACACCAAGCCAATTAACCTACAAACCTGTATGTCTTTGGAGTGTGGGAGGAAACCGACGATCTCAGTGAAAACCCACGCAGGTCACGGGGAGAACGTACAAACTCTGTAGAGACAAGCACCCGTAGTCGGGATCGAACCTGGCTCTCTGGCGCTGTAAGGCAGTAGCTCTACCACTACGTCACTGTGCCGCCCTACCTCTTATAAAATTGAGGGGTACAAATGGAGAAGAGCGCAGCGAACCTTTCCCAGTTTCAGAGGCTGATAAAGTTAGAGGATGTAGGTTTAGGGTGAGGGAGAAAAGATTCAGGGAGGGTCTGTGGCGGGGGGGCTCCTTCACCCACACAATAGTAAGTGACTGGAATGCACTGTCTAGAAGAGTGGCTGATGCTAGGCTGCTGACCGCATTTAAGAAGAGCATAGATGACTACTTGAATTGCTTGGGCATGCAGGCTATGGACCAAGTGCATGGGTGATGAGTTCATATGAAGGAGCGCTCACTGGTCAGCATGGATGAGTGGGCTGAATATCCTGATTCCATGCTGTCTCCAGCGATAGAGTTGCTGTCTTACAGTGCCGGGCACCAGAGTTCAATCCTGACTATGGGTGCTGACTCTACTGGATTTATACATTCCCCCATGGGTTTTCTCCAGATGATCTGGTTTCCTCCCACATCCCAAGGACGTACAGGTTTGTAGGTTAATTGGCTTTTGTAAGATTGCAAATTGTTCCTAGTGTGTAGGATAGTGCTAACGTAAGGGGTGATCGCTGGTTGGGATAGACTGAGTGGGGCTCAACTCTAAAGGTTTGTGAAATATCTCTGCTCATTGCTGTGAACCCTTGGAATTCTCTATTGCAGAGTGGCTGCGGAAGCTAAATTTATCACCATTTAATGGTTATAATCATTAAAAAAATTATTATTTGAATCTTTTACAAAAATGGTGGTAGGTATTTGGAACAAGCTGCCAGGGGAGATAGTTGAGGCAGGTACTATCACTATGTTTAAAGAAACATTTGGATGGGATGTTTGGAGGGATATGAGCCAAATTCAGGCTGGTGGGAGTAGTGTAGATGGGGCATTTTGTTTGTTGTGGGCAAGTTGGGCGGAAGTGCCTGTTTCCATTCTGTATGACTCTAATTTAAATTCCCTTTTTTCCGCTGGTCAGTAGTCTTGGTATCCAGGTACTCATCCAGTAATTGGCTTCTAGGCTATCACACCTCTGGGCAGTACGTTTTTCTGTGAACTGCAGCTTTTGTTGCAGCATCGAGTATTTCTCCATGTGTTGGACAAGCAATGCTGATTCCACCTGTGCACTGTGTGGCTCTTTGGTCTGACGATCTCATGGTCCTTTTGATAGAATCTCATGACACTTAGAATTTATCAATACACGGGTTCACCACCAATTTTCTGGCAACTGATAGTCGGGCACCTCCTTTAATCCAGACAAAATTACGCGAGCGTACTTGGAATCTCTCTCCCCCCTCCCTTCCTCTCCAGAAATCCCCTTGGGCCGGGTGAGGCAGCCAATCTCTACCTCATCGTGACTTGTGCGCCGATCAGCGGGTTGAATTTGCGGCTGGGTGTCCCAGGCTGACGTTGCGAGCCGATATCTCGGCTGCCACGGCAAACCGTTCCGGTACAATTGGACTCTCCGAGGCTGTGACCTCTGTTGGTCCAGCAAAACGGATAATCCAGAAAGGCTCTGGAACCAAGGATGCCGGAAAATCGGTGGTTGATAGCTAATTAATATTGTAGATAGACATACAATATAGACCTACTTTACCGTTATTGGAAATGCCACATGATGCTGTTGCATTAGTAACATGTTAGGATGGAGTTTGCATTTGAAATTGGCAACAAAACCGCTCTTTCTTTTGTTTTGTACAGATTTTGATCAGCAAACTAGGTATTGCTGGGCACATTCACCGATTAATGGCTGGATCCATGGCAGGTATTTATTTCCTTTTGAATTCCAGATACATTCCCAGGGTATCTTCAGTCGAGAATGGTTGCAACGTTCCCAAATATCTCATTCCTGAATCTAAAAGTTTTGAAATTAATATTTACATGAATCGCAAGGATCAGTGTTTGAATATTCTCAGTTGGCAGGAAGAAAGAATAATCATCAAGTTTACTGAAATCATGTTAATCATCCACACACCAGTTAACTCATCATATTGCTGATACTCCCCAGATACTGCGTGGAAACGGGTCCTTCTGCCCACAGAGTCTGCGCCGCCCAGTGATCACCGAGTACGCCAACACTATCCTGCACACTAGGGCAGGGGTCGGCATCCTTTTCTGCCATGGGGCCAGGACATATGAGTGGATGGCGGGCCACATCTATCATGCTTACCCATGGATCCCTGCCCCGGGTGGCAGACATCAAATCAAGTGTTCACATAGACCCCGCCCCTACGAGGACGCCACCCGGAGCACAGAGCTCAAATATCATATCGCTCTTCCCTGGCAACCTACTGACAACCCCGATCCTGACAGTGAAGCCTGGACACAGAAGGTGCGCGGCCGTGCCGGCTGCTTTGCGCAGGATGCGGGAGTAACTCACTCCAGCATTTTTTTTTCTGCCATCGATTTTTCCAGCATCTGCAGTTCTTTCTTAAACATTCCAGGAACCGGAGATGACGGAATTCTGCAGGCCAGATGAGTGAGGAAAATCAAACTGTCTGCGGGCTGGATAATTACGGGTTTCGGGCCGGATTCGGCCCAGGGGCCGTAGGTTGCCAACCCCTGCACTAGGGCCAATTTACAACGGTCAAGTAACTTACAAACCTGCACGTCTCTGGGATGTGGGAGGACACTGGAGCACCCGGAGGAAACCCACACAAACACAGGGAGAACGTGCTAGCTATGCGGACAGCACCTAAGGACTGGTTTGAAGCTGGGTCTCTGGCGTTATGTGGCAACAGCTCTATCAGCTGTACCACTGTGCTGTTCTAATTCCTTATCCCAGAAAGCTGTGGCGATGGAAAGTTGGCCCTAGTGCAGGGGTCGGCAACCTACGGCCCCCGGGACGAATCCGGTCCGCAGGTGTGGTTTTTTTTTTTCCCCTCAATCCTCCGGCCCACAGTCGTTTGAACACAAAGGTAGTCATGGGATATGTGGACTGAATGTTAAAGTGGCATTGAGGTCATGAACCTAATGAATGGTGGAGTAGTCATTTAGCTTTCCTATTTCTTATATTAGTGTAGTTTGGTGCGGATGTGGATCTGTTCCTGCATTATCCTGTTGTATATTCTTAAGGCGTTGACAGTTAGCCTTGTGAGAAATTGATTTATGTTATCGGTGGTTATTTTACAACAAGGGTTATACATTGGCGCAGGTGCAGCTCGAGGGGCCCGGGTTGGATCCTGACTACGAGTGCTGTCTGTGTGGAGTTTGCATGTTCACCCTGTGACTGCATGGGCGGCATGGACTTGGCGGGCCGAAGGGCCTATTTCCATGCTGTGTCTCTAAACTACGAAGGCTAGCTATCATTGTGTATACAAGCTGTTAATGTACTGATATTGCAGTTAACATATCTCATCCTCGCATGTTAGGGGTTTTTACTGACGGTGGCCAATAAATAGTGTTGTCTTACAGGGATTACTGCAGTGATATGCACCTATCCGCTAGATATGATCCGAGCACGCCTGGCCTTCCAGGTAAAGGGTGAGCACAGGTATGCTGGAATCATTGATGCTTTCAGAGTTATTTATACACAGGTGCGTATACACTCAATCTTTCCGTCACACTATGTAGGACTCTAGCTAAGGGCTTGTGATTGTGGTAGTTTTGAGTTTACCAACCGTATCGTCAGTGCACATTTGTTTGTATACTGTTTATACGTTACTGGCTTTCAGTTATTTTATAGTTGATGCAACAAGCATATTTGTGTGTAAAATTCACTGAGTGGCACGATGGCGCAGCGGTTGAGTTGCTGCCTTACAGTGCCAAAGACCCGGGTTTGGTCCTGACTAAGGGTGCTGTCTGTACGGAGTTTGTATGTTCTCCCTGTGGCCTGCGTGGGTTTACTTCTGATTTCCTACCACACTCCAAAGATGAACAGGCAGTGACTCCAACTCTCCCGCTTTCGGGCGGGAGAAATTATATCTCAAGCGGGAGAGCGGGAGATTTTGCGAAAATGCCCTTTCAGCGGGCGATCTCCCACCGAAAGCGGGAAAGTTGGAGTCACTGAACAGGTTTGTAGGCTAATTGGCTTGGTTAAGATGTAACATGTCCCTAGTGTATATAGGATAGTGTTAGTGTGCGTGATCGCTGGTCGGCGTGGTCTTGGTGGGCCAAGGGGCTTGTTTCTGCGCTGCATATCTCTAAACTAAACTAAATTCAATTAAATGGTAATAAATAGATCTTGGTTTAATTCATATTATCTGTAGGCATTTTTCACAGACTTCCCTCCATTTAAAAAAACTGTAATTTCTCTTTCCAAGCTGGAATCTTGCTTAATTTACATTTAGCTGCTACTGAAGGATAGGACTCAAAGCAATGGTTGAGATCTCAACATCATAACCATTAGACTCGGTGTAATGTGGATGATCACCTGCTGTTTAAATGTATATATAGAGAGTGGATTGATAGAAGGAATGACTGCTGTGCTGAGCAGAAGGGCCAGACACACGATGCAGGAAAACCCTGAGTGCAACAATCTGTACAAGACCCTTCTTCAGACTGCTAAGATACTCCAGCATTTTGTGCCCATCTTCTGTGTAAACCAGGATCTGCAGTTCCTTCCTACACAGCAGCCAGCAATTGTCCTTCTGGGGAAGCCAATAATTCCTCAAGAGTACAGCAATGACAGCATCAATTGTAAAATGTTGGACTAGTTTAGTTTGGAGATACAGCATGGGAGCAGGCCCTTCGGCCCACTGAGTCCACATCCACCATTCATCACCCGTTCACACTAGTTCTCTACTAGTTTTCCACTGCATGCACACAAGGGGCAATTTGCAGACGAAACGACAAAACCCACACGTCTTTGGGATGTGGGAGGAAACTGAAGCACCTGGAGGAAACCCACGCAGTCACAGGGAGAACAGACAAACTTCACACACACAGCACCTGAGGTCAGGATCTGGGCCTCTGGCGCCGTGGCACGTTACGGCTTTTCAAGAGGCCCAACACTGCCATTTTCTCGATCTCAAAATTACCTTGAATATTGCTGTCTTCCACACCAATCTTTCTATTCTCTACATCCTCCTCCTTGCAAAGTACTCACTTAGGCCCTTGTGGCTACGTTGTCTGACTCCAAGCTCAAATTCCCTCCTTTATTCTTCATAGTTCAATCCTTTCCTTTGCTACCCTATTTTTAGTGTATGAAAAAAATCTTTTTTAGTCTTTTTGGTGAAATATATGGAATTCACTGCCATTGAAATGTGTGGAGGCCAAGTCAATGGATATTTTTAAGGCGGAGATTGAGATTCTTAATAAGTACGGGTGTGAGGGTTTATGGTGAGACGGCAGGAGAATGGGGTTGAGGGAAAGATAGATCAGCCATGATTGAATGGCGGAGTAGACTTGATGGGCCGAATGGCCTAATTCTCCTCCTATAGCTGATGAACATGAAAATACCTTTGAATTTTCTTGTTTAAGAAAGAACTGCACATGCTGGAAAAATCGAAGGTAGACAAAAATGCTGGAGGAACTCAGTGGGTGAGGCAGCATCTATGGAGCGAAGGAATAGGTGGCGTTTGGCGTCTCGACCCTTCTTCAGACTGATGTGGGGGTGGGGAGGGCGGGAAGAAAAAAGGAAGAGGGCTGTGGAAGGAGCTTTCTCCCTCCTTTCCCTCCCCTTCCCAGCTCTCCCACAGCCGTCTCCACTTCCTTTCTTCTTCCCGCCCCCCCCCCCCCAACCCCACATCAGTCTGAAGAAGAGTCTCGACCCGAAATGTCACCTATTCCTTCGCTCCATAGATGCTGCCTCACCCGCTGAGTTTCTCCAGCATTTTTGTCTCCCTTTGAATTTTCTTTAATTGTACTCACAAGGACATTTCACGGCCTCTTCAGGCCCTCCTCATTCCCTTTTTCTTGCTTTCTTTATATTCCTTCAGGGCCACGTCTGATATCGGCTTCCTAAATCCTTGTATCTGCTTTCTTTCACTTTTTGACTAAATGTTTTACGTTTCATGTCACCCACGGATCCCGAACCTTGGTATCCTTGTCTCTTTCCCTCACTGGAACATGCGATCGATCTTACATTCAGCTCATGATTACAAGGATGAACTTCTGTAGGCAGATCAACAGGGAGTTTGGGAGGAGGTTTCAAAAGGAATTCAAAAGTAGTAATTTGCAAGTTATTATTGGTGTATGACTAGAACAGTTCTTGGGCAGCATCCAGAATAGCTGTGTAAAATAATTTTATAAGGACAGAATTATATGCCTAACAACATAGTTGACAATAACTTGCATCCCTTGCCCTATGAAGCCTTTATAACTGAGGTGCATTTTGCTTCATTCTTCTCTCTATGATCATTGAGCCTGTGTACATTTTCTTTACAATGCTGAGCTTTTAAACTCGCTGTTCCCCTACTCAATCTATGTCCACAACAGAGTCCACGTGATTGCAGTGGTCAAAAAAGTCACTGCAACCTTAAACCGTACGACATTTTTAAGCTTAGTTTACAGATACAACATAAAAACAGGCCACTCGGTGCACGCCGACCATTGATCACCCATTCACACTAGTTCCCACTTTCTCATCCGCTAGGGGCAATTTAGTTTATCTTAGTTTAGAGATACAGCGCGGTATCAAGCCCTACGGCCCACCGAGTTCGCACCAACCAGCGATCCCCGCACATTAAAACAATCCTACACACACTAGGGACAATTTACACTTATACCAAGCCAATTTACCTACATACCCGTACGTCCTTGGAGTGTGGGAGGAAACTGAAGATCTTGGAAAAAATCCACGGGAGAACGTATAAACTCCGTATAGATAGCACCCGTAGTCTGGATCGAACCCGGGTTCAGGCTCTGTACGGCAGCAACTCTAACGCTGCGCCATCGTGCCTCCCTATTCTACGTTCCTGTACTTTCCTCCGGTAGGGGGATGAGAGAAAAGGAAATGGCCATGGTGATTGTCATCTTAGACTATATTTCCAGCTTTCCTGATGCAATGCACCATGAAGATAGAGTCACAGTGGTCAACACGTCCCAACTACACTAGCCCCACCTCCTCTACTACCACCTCTGGCATCTTGTTCCATGCCTCCACCACCCTTTGTGTGAACAAGTTACCCCTCGGATTCCTAATAACATTTTTTCCTCACCGCAAACCTATGTCCTCTGATCCTCGATTTGCCTACTCTGGGCAAGGGACTCTGTGCATCTACCCGATCTATTCCTCAAGATAGGAAGATGTTCAAGATAGAAGGAAGGGACCAGTCTCTGATGGGCTAGGCCGTGTTCGCCACTCTCTGAAGATTCATGTGCTGAAGAGCGGAGCAGTGGCCATACCAGGCTGGACATATCGCGTCAGAATGCTTTCCATTGTATCACTGTACCAAGAGCATTCACACAAAATACAAAATGTCAAAGCGGGAAAGTTTAAAGGAGCTTTGTGAGGCAATTTTCTTTTTACACATAGAATAGGAGGAGCCCGCAATGCACTGCCTGGGAAGGTGGTAGAAGCAGATATGATAGCAATTTTTGAGACGGACACAAGTACAGGCATAATATGGAGGGATATGGACCATGTGCAGGCAGATGGGATTGGCATTTAGATTTGCATTATAGTCAGTGCAGACATGGTGGTTCAAAGATGCTGTTCCTGTACTGTCCTCTATTCTGTTTTTCTGTATTGTTCGATTCAGTGTACACACGTATGTTTGTTTAAGTAATTGACATTTTGACTTTTTAATCCCATTCTATTTTACTGGAGAACTCTTAAATTATTCACTGATGCCTGTGATAGACACAAGTGCTGGAATAACTCGGCATGTCAGGCAGCATCTCTGGGGAGAAAGGCATAGATTACATTTCGGGTCGGAATCCTTTTTCAGACTGACCTGAAAAGTCACCTATTCTTTCTCTCCGGAGAAGCTGTTTGATCTGCTGAGTTACATCAGCATTTCATAGTATGGTGGTATGTTGCCTCCCTGGTGCAAGGGTCAGGGATGTCACTGAAGGGCTGCAGAACATTCTGGAGGGGGAGGGTGAATAGCCAGCTGTCGTGGTGCACATTGGCACCAACGATATAGGTAAAAAACAGGATTGGGTTCTACAAGGCGAATTTAGGGAGCTAGGAGATAAATTTAAAAGTAGGACCTCAAAGGTAATAATCTCTGGATTACTACCAGTGCCAAGTGCTAGTCAGAGTTGAAATAGGAGGATATTGCAGATGAATACGTGGCTTGAAAAATGGTGCAAGGGGGAGGGATTCAAATTTCTCGGGCATTGGAACCAGTTCTGGGGGAGGTGGGACCAGTACAAAGAGGACGGTCTGCACCTGGGCTGGAATGGAACCAATGTCCTTGGGGGAGAGTTTGCTAGTGCTGTCAGGGAGGATTTAAACTAATGTGGCAGGGGGATGGGAGCATGAGCAGAGAGACAAAGGGGTAGAAGCAATAGGTAGCAAGGTGAAAAGTAAAAGTGGCAGGCAGAAAAATCCAGGGCAAAAATCAAAAAGGGCCACTTTTCAGCATAATTGTATAAGGGGTAAGAGTGTTGTAAAATCAAGCCTAAAGGCTTTGTGTATCAATGCAAGGAGCATCCGTAATAAGGTGGATGAGTTGAATGTGCAGATAGTTATTAATGAATAGGATATAGTTGGGATCACGGAAACATGGCTCCAGGGTGACCAAGGCTGGGAGCTTAACATCCAGGGATATTGAATATTCAGGAGGGATAGACAGAAAGGAAAAGGAGGTGGAGTAGCGTTGTTGGTTAGAGAGGAGATTAACGCAATAGAAAGGAAGGGTTGGAGGATGTGGAATCGATATGGGTAGAGCTGCGAAACACTAAGGGGCAGAAAACACTAGTGGGAGTTGCGTACAGGCCACGTAACAATAGTAGTTGAATTGGGGATGGCATCAAACAGGAAATTAGAAATGCGTGCAACAAAGGTAAAACAGTTATAATGGGTGACTTCAATCTACATATAGATTGGGTGAATCAAATTGGCAGGGGTGCTGAGTAAGAGTATTTCTTGGAATGTATGCGGGATAATTTTCTAAACCAACATGTATAGGAACCAACGAGAGAGCAGGCTATTCTAGACTGGGTATTGAGTAATGAGCAAGGGTTAGTTAGCAGACTTGTTGTGCGTGGCCCCTTGGGCAAGAATGACCATAATATGGTTGAGTTCTTCATTAGGATGGAGAGTGACATTGTTAATTCAGAAACAAGGGTTCTGAACTTAAAGAAAGGTAACTTTGAGGGTATGAGACGTGAATTGGCCAAGATAGACTGGCAAGTGATTCTTAAAGGGTTGACGGTGGATATGCAATGGGAGGCATTTAAAGACTGCATGGATGAACTACGACAATTGTTCATCCCAGTTTGGCAAAAGAATAAATCAGGGAAGGTAGTGCATCCGTGGATAACAAGGGAAATCAGGGATAGTATCAAAACAAAAGATGAAGCATACAAATTAGCCAGAAAAAGCAGCTTACCAGAGGACTGGGAAAATTCAGAGTCCAGCAGAGGAGGACAAAGGGCTTAATTAGGAAATGGAAAATGGATTATGAAAGAAAACTGGCAGGGAACATAAAAACTGACGGCAAAAGTTTTTATAGATATGTGAAGAGAAAAAGGTTAGTTAAAACAAATGTAGGTTCCTTGCAGAAACAGGTGAATTGATCATGGGGAACAAGGACATGGCAGACCAATTGAATAACTGCTTTGGTTCTGTTTTCACTAAGGAAGACATAAATAATCTGCCGGAAATAGCAGGGGGTCAAATGATTTGGAGGAACTGAGTGAAATCCAGGTTAGCCGGGAAGTGGTGTTAGGTAAATTGAATGGATTAAAGGCCGATAAATCCCCAGGGCCAGATAGGCTGCATCCCAGAGTACTTAAGGAAGTAGCCCCATAAATAGTGGATGCATTAGTAATAATTTTTCAAAACTCTTTAGATTCTGGAGTAGTTCCTGAGGATTGGAGGGTAGCTAATGTAACCCCACTTTTTAAAAAGGGAGGGAGAGAGAAAACGGGGAATTAAAGAACAGTTAGTCTCACATCAGTAGTGGGGAAAATGCTAGTCAGTTATTAAAGATGGGATAGCAGCACATTTGGAAAGTGGTGAAATCATTGGACAAAGCCAGCATGGATCTATGAAAGGTAAATCATGTCTGACGAATCTTATAGAATTTTTCGAGGATGTAACTATTAGAGTGGATAAGGGAGAACCAGTGGATGTATTATATCTGGACTTTCAGAAGGTTTTCGACAAGGTCCCACATAAGTGATTAGTGTACAAACTTAAAGCAAACGGTATTCGGGGTTCAGTTTTGATGTGGATAGAGAACTGGCTGGCAGACAGGAAGCAAAGAGTAGGAGTAAACGGATCCTTTTCAGAATGGCAGACAGCGACTAGAGGGGTGCCGCAAGGCTCAGTGTTGACATCCCAGCTATTTACAATATATATTAATGATCTGGATGAGGGAATTGAATGCAACATCTCCAGGTTTGCGGATGACACGAAGCTGGGGGGCAGTGTTAGCTGTGAGGAGGATGCTAGGAGGCTGCAAGGTGACTTGGATAGGTTGGGTGAGTGGGCAAATGCATGGCAGATGCAGTATAATGTGGATAAATGTGAGGTTATCCACTTTGGTGGCAAAAACAGGAAAGTAGATTATTATCTGAATGGTGGCAGATTAGGAAAAAGGGAGATGCAATGAGACCTGGGTGTCATGGTACACCAGTCATTGAAATTAGGCATGCAGGTGCAGCAGGCAGTGAAGAAAGTGAATGGTATGTTGGCATTCATAGCAAAAGGATTTGAGTACAAGAGCAGGGAGGTTCTACTGCAGTTGTACAGGGTCTTGGTGAGGCCACACCTGGAGTATTGCGTACAGTTTTGGTCTCCTAATCTAAGGAAAGACATTCTTGCCATAGAGGGAGTAAAGAGAAGGTTCACCAGACTGATTCCTGGGATGGCAGGACTTCCATATGAAGAAAGACTGGATAGACTCGACTTGTACTCGCTGGAATTTAGAAGATTGAGGGGGGATCTTATAGAGACTTACAAAATTCTTAAGGTGTTGGACAGGCTAGATGCAGGAAGATTGTTCCCGATGTTGGGGAAGTCCAGAACAATGGGTCACAGTTTAAGGATAAGGGGGAAGTATTTTAGGACTGAGATGAGAAAAAACATTTTTCACACAGAGAGTGGTGAATCTGTGGAATTCTCTGCCACAGAAGGTAGTTGAGGCCAGTTCATTGGCTATATTTAAGAGGGAGTTAGATGTGGCCTTTACGGCTAAAAGGATCAGGGGGTATGGAGAGAAGGCAGGTACAGGATACTGAGTTGGATGATCAGCCATGATCATATTGAATGGCGGTGCAGGCTCGAAGGGCCGAATGGCGTACTCCTGCACCTATTTTCTATGATCTATGTTTATGTCTATCTTTGTCATAAACCAGTATCTACAGTTCCTTCCTATATATTTTCCCTGTGATACATCACCTCCACTTGGCAGACTATGGCCTCTGCTCACTTGCCTTATGTTGTCAGATTTCAAGGAAATCAATACCTTTATATATGGCCCTGAGACTTAAATCTGTTATTAACACGTGGCAACTTAGTTTCACTGTAATATTATTCAAATATTTGTGTTTTTGTCTTGTTTTGTAAGGAAGGAGGATATCAAGGATTTTACAAAGGCCTGACTCCCACTATCATTGGCATGGCTCCTTATGCAGGTAATCTAAAAGAACATTTAATTTCATTTGGCTTATTCTTGGTTGGCTGGTGTAAGATTTATAATAGTTTTTGGCAGGGTAATGTAAAAACTGGGGTTATGATGAATTTAGTAAGTACTCTCCCAATTTTGCCATTTTAACTTCTGGATTAGACTTTACCGTAGAGATACAGTGTCAAAACAGGCCCTTCGGCCCACCGAGTCTACGCCAGCCAGCGATCACCCCATACACTAGCACTGTCTTACACACCAGGGACAAATTACATTTACAATTTTACAAAAGCTAAATAACGTACAAACCTGTATGTCTTTGGAGTGTGGGAAGAAACCGGAGCAACCGGAGAAAACCCACGCAGTCACAGGGAGAACATATAAACTCCATACAGGCAGGACCCTTAGTCAGGTTCTATCCCAGGTCTCCAGAGCTGTAAGGCACCAACTCTACTGCTGTGCCGCCCTTGAAGTGTTATTCAGTGAGATGTCATGCACCTCTGCAGCTTGAAGAGTAATGCATAGGCCATGCCTTGCTGCAGTCTTTATCCTGCACCCTCCATGTTGACTTATTTTACATCCTACTCTTCAGTATTTTTTTGGCTTGATCAGAAGAGCCCATTTGCAATTGCAGCATCTTGTGTTGTTTAGGATAGGCAGCAATTTAAAAAAAATCCAGATATTTATTTTGCATTCTTGATATTATTGTCAGGTATTTCCTTCTTCACGTTCGGCACCTTGAAGAGCGTTGGACTCAGCCATGCCCCTGGTGTGCTGGGAAGGCCTTCTTCTGACAATCCCAATGTCTTGGTATTAAAATCCCACGTTAATCTGATGTGTGGTGGAATAGCAGGGGCGTTTGCCCAAACAATATCGTAAGTTTTCATCTTCTCCTTTGTGGGCATGGGGGGGGGGGGGGGGGGGGGGGGGGGAATTGAGGACCAGAGGACATGGGTTCAAGTTAAAGGGGAAAATGTTTAATAGGAATCTGAGGGGTAACGTTTTCACACAAAGGATGGTGGGTGTATGGAACAAGATGCCAGAGGAGGTAGTTGAAACTGGGACCATCCCAACGTTTAAAAAACAGTTAGACAGGTACATGGATAGGACAGGTTTGGAGGGATATGGACCAAGCGCATGCAGGTGGAACTAGTATAACTGGGACATGTTGGCTGGTGTGGGCAAGTTGGGCCAAAGGGTCTGTTTCAACACTCGATGACTCTATGAATACTTAGCTTCTCTGAAGTATAAATATGAGACTTATTTAAAAGATATAATTCAGGAAAAGTCCAAATATTTCTTCATTGAGAGATGTTTACAAGATACAATACTTGCCCATGTTCATAAGCAGAAATTGAAATAGTTAATGTGTAATAAAAAGGTATTGCAGATGCTGGTTTATACCAAAGGTAGACACAATGCTGAACTTTCAGTTTTATCCCCGCATTCTCTATACTACATTTGGTCTGAAGAAGGGTCCAGACCCGAAACATTACCCATCCATGTTGTCCAGGGATGCTGCCTGATCTGCTGAGTTACTCCAGCATTTTGCGTCTTTCCTTGGTAAACCAGCATCTGCAGTTCCTTGTTTCTACAAACATCCACGATTGATTGAGTTGCACAGAAGTCCAGACAGGGAGCACAGTAACCAGCGACAGAGGTCAAGGTGGAAAGATTGGTGGGAAGATGAATAAAGTAATTACACGCACGGTCTGAAGAAGGGTCTCGACCCGAAAAGTCACCCATTCCTTCTCGCCAGAGCTGCTGCCTGTCCCACTGAGTTACTCTAGCGTTTTGTGCCTATCTTCAGTGTAAACCAGCATCTGCAGTTCCTTCCTGCACACACACAGTGGAGTTTGGATTCCCCTGTCTGAAAGCATAATTTCATCACCTTCACTGGATGACCATTGCCGGAAATGTAACCTTCCGGGGCAGCAGTTGGAGACTGGGAATAACTCCGGGAAGATCCAATAGAAATATATACAATTATATAGGGTAGACAGTCAGAACCTTTTCCCCAGCATGGATATGTCAAAGACAAGCGGGCAGGCATAGCTTTAAGGCTAGAAGGGTAAAGTTTAAAAGAGATGTGCAGGCAAGTATTTTTACACGGAGGGTAGTGGGTGCCTGGAATGCACTGCCAAGGGTGGTGGTGGTGGAGGCAGATACGATACTGGCATCTAACAGGCTTTCAGATAAGATAAGCACATGGCTATGCAGGGGATGGAGGCCTGTGGATCACATGCAGGTAGATGAGCTGAGTATATCTTGACATGTTCCGTGGGCCGAAAGGCTTGTCGCTGCGCTGTTCCGCATAAATAGTTCCCAGCTCTGCTGATAAGATTTAATGGGGATTCTGCAGGTGGGATTGAACCAGGTTCTGCTGATAGAGGTCCTGTTGGTCAAAGTTGAACAGGATCTCCTGATCAATAGCACCCTTTGGTAATGTTGATAGAGGATCTGTTATGGATTATTTCTGGTTCTGAAGAGTCCAATTTTAACCCATGTTGCTGATCAAAATTACTGTAGGTTCAAGTAACCAGACTATTCGAGCACATGTTTTTGATTTGGCCTCGTGATCGGGACTAACATCATGGACCAGGACCAAGATATTTCCTCAAATTTATAGACACTTCTGAATAGATCGTAGTAGTTTCCCCAATAACATGTGTACGGTTGGGGATATTTTTACGGTGGAGATTGACAGATTCAGGATTGTAAAGGTATCGGGGGTTATGAGAAGAAGGCAGGAGAAAGGGGTAAATAGGGAAAGATCGATCAGCCATGATTGAATGGTGGACTAGGCTTGATGGGCCGAATGGGCTAATTCCACCCCAAGAACTTATGAACTGAATGCTTTTCCAGATTTCAATGAAACTGGATCTTGTGATCAAATTGGATCTCGTGACTGGATTATAGTAGCTTCATACAATTGATTTTGAGGCATCTCTGATCTTCAACATACAAGAGGATTTGGTGACAAAATTGAATCCGCTGCTGTGAATAGATTATAATAAGTTCAGCAATTACATGAAGAGATTGTAGCTGATCGAACACCAGGAACTGCAGGGATGCTGCTTTACACAGACACACAATGCTGGAATAACCCAGCGGGTCAGGCTGAATGTAGTCAGGTGGCGTTTCGGGTTGGGACCTTTCTTCAGATTGTAATAGATTAGATTAAATTATACAGATGTTATCATTTTCTGCTGATCATGCATCTATGATTGAATTGCTATGTTATTGGATCAGAATTAGCCATTTGGGCCCATCAAGTCTACTCTGCCATTCAATCGTGGCTGATCTATCTTTCCCTCTCAACCCCATTCTCCTGCTTTCTCCCCATAACCCCTGACACCCGTACTAATCAATAATCTGTCAATCTCTGCCTTCTGGCAATGTATTCCTCAGATTCACCACTCTCTGAAATTCCTCCTTATCTCCTTTCTAAAGGTCCTTTTATTCTGCGGCTATAGCCTCTGGTCCTAAACTCTCCCACTAGTTGAAACATCCTCACCACATCTACTCTATCCAGGCCAATCACTCTTGGGTAGGTTTCTATTAGGTCCCCCCTCCTCCTTCTAAACTCCAGTGACTACAGGTCCCATGTTGTCAAACGGCCATCATGCGTTAACCCAATCATTCCTGGGATCAGAGCCAGCACATCCTCCCTTAGATAATAATAGATCTGCGTGTGAGATGTCGCGCTGCGGACAGAGTAAGATTATAACGAACCAAAGTCTTCTGATCAGTTTATAACAGACTTTGCAGGTTAGAATGTGACCGGTTCCCCAGATCGTAGGGTTTCTGCTGATCTAGAAAGCAACAGGTTCCTGGGATCAAATCACACTGCCACCTTGTGGACATATTTCTTCATGATCATTGCTTTAGTTTTCAAATGGTAATCGGATCAGCTGGTCATGGTCTCTACTGCTCCATAGTGATCAGAATGTAAGAGACTTGTGGTTGGGGCATGTAAATGAATTGGTTACAATAATAGACCAGAATCTAGAAATCGAGAGAGTCGAGAGTGTTTTATTGTCATCTGTCCCGAAGCAAGTTCCAACTTGCAGCAGCACACTATTGCACAAAACATACCCAAAAAATCAAAGAAATAATAATAGTGCAAAAACAAAAATAATGCCCCCAAGTCTACGTAGTTTGAAGTTTATTTGGAGGTTGCAGTGTTCAATAGCCTGACGGTTGCAGGGACGAAGCTGCTCCTGAACCTGGACATTAGTTTTCAGGTTCCCATACCACCTTCCCAATGGCAGGAGTGAAATGAGATGGCTAGGGTGGTGTGGGTCTCTAATGATGCTGGCTTCCTTTTTGAGGCAGCGACTCCTGTAGAACTCTTTGATGGTTGGAAGTCAGTATCTGAAATGGACTGGGCAATATTCACTTCTTTTTCTGCAATCTTCTTTGTCCCTGGGCACTTGGGTTGCTGTGTCAGTGTGGTCTCCACTGTACACCTGTGGAAGTTCGAGAGAGCATTTGTCGACATATATCCGACAAAACTCGCAAGGAAATCGAGGCGTTGATGGCCTTTCTTTCTGGTTGCATCAATGTACTGGGTCCAGGACAGATCGTCACAGATATGCACGCACAGGAACTTGAAGATTTTGACCGAGCCATTTATTCAGAATCACAGGTTTAAATCTGACCATTGGTAACTGAGGAGTTAGTCTCGACCCGAAACGTCACCTATTCCTTCGCTCCATAGATGCTGCCTCACCCGCTGAGTTTCTCCGGCATTTTTGTCTACCTATGGTAACTGAGGAAGTCATATTCAACTACAGGTCATTCTGCGTGCTTTCATAAACCGGAATTAGATATAACACCATTGCTGTATTGGGTATACAGCGTGGATTATGCAAACCAAATTGTTTGTAATGCGAGACATCACAGGTGGCCATAGAAATTGGCAAGGAATCACCTCGAATTACATATGTGCCACCTTACTCTACTAAACAATACAACATACAGTTGTTATGTTGTATGATCATGTCGAATGGCGGTGCAGGCTCGAAGGGCCGAATGGCTTACTCCTGCACCTATTTTCTATGATACCGCCTTTAGTATTTTTAGCTTGCAGTAAAGTAACAAAAATAAACTTTGTTTTTGATTAAAAAAACTTCTAATATTCAAAATTCTTCATGCAAAAAAAGTTACCATTCCAAGTCTGAAACCATGCCAACCTACCAACAACTAGAGAGCAATCCTGAGCTACTCTCTACCTCATAGGAGACCCTCGGACTATCTTTGATCGGACTTTATCTTGCACTAAACATTATTCGCGTTTTTCCCATGATCATGTATATGTCTCGATTGTTGATCACTGTAGATGTCTCGATTGTAATCGTGGATTATCCTTCCCCTGACCAGTTAGCACACAATGAAAGCTTTTCATTGTACCTTAGTGCATGTGACAATAGGCTAAACTAAACTCTCTAAGCCCCTAAGCTTCTTTCCCCATTAACACAATGGCTTTTAAAGCACCGTTTTCTATAACACAAGCTTTCAAGGTAATAGCAGATTAATAGCAGAGCTACCTGTAATTCAATAAACCTGGAATAAAGTAAAAGAGAGAGAGGTATCAATTTCCAAGCTCTCTCTTCTCTTGTTCCCTGCTAACCATTCCTCCGTTCACACCTATAGTTTTTTTCTATAAATGCGACCTGCTGAGTGTTTTCAGGATTTTCTGGGGGTTTCCCCACGATCTCTAAGCTTTTTCATTTTTGTTTTAAGCCAATAGTTTGTTTGTAAGAGGTTCTCCTGGTTTTAATGATAGTTTAAATTGCACACACAGAAATGTTCTTATCTCAATTATTAGGTAATTTTCCCCCAACATGTTCAGCAGGTTTTGTTCGATATGATTTCCTGATCGTCAGAATACGTTGCGTAGACACCAAGTGCTGGAGTAACTCAGTGGGTCAGGCAGCATCTCTGGAGAAAAAAGATGGGTGACGTTTCTTGTCGGGACCCTTTTTTCAGACTGAAGGTTGTGTGGAGGGAGTGGGGGTGAAAAGCTGGAGGTGAGAAAACACTAGGACCAATCTGAGTCAGCCACAAATGATCTTGGGCAGAGCGGTGCCCTGGTGTGCCCATTGTTTGCGAGGGAAGGTCATAAGTGATAGGAGCAGAATTAGGCCATTAAGTCTAATCCACCATTCCATCATGGCTGATCTATCTCTCCCTCCTAACCCCACACTCCTGCCTTCTTTCCCCCCCCCCCATAACCCCTGACACCCCTGGAAGGTGTGATCTCAAGGGGGATACAATGTAGAGAGCTGTGGAACTGGTTAAATTACTAGAGGGGTGAAATGAAAGGGGGTGTTGAGTTGAGGGGAAGGGTAACGTAGGTAGAATTACTTAAAATGAGAGATTTCAATGTTAATTCTGTTCGGTTGTAAGCCACCCAAGTAGAAATATGAGTTGGTGTCCTCCCAATTTGCCCTCACTCTGACCCTGGTGGAGCCAGGCCCAGGACATTATGGGAAGGGGGAATTAAAATAGTTGCCAACCGGAAGATCCCGCCGACCTCTGCGGTCCGCCTGTAAGGGTTCAGTAAAACGTTCATCAGAATACATTAATCAGCTAATCTTTCAGTCACTCTCAAATAAAAGATTGTGTTGACTGGGCACTACTGTAAAAGCCAAAGTATGAATGGATTTTTGAATGGATAAATAATGGAATTGGGTCTGGTACATGTGGATGGATATCAATGGACATTTTTCTTTTCTCTCCGCCATCTCCCTCCCCCCCCCCCTCGCTCCCTTTCCCAATCTCCGTCCTGTAAGGGAAAGGAGACGTGGGGGGAAACTGTATCCACATCCCCACCACCGCAGAGATGATGGCGGGTATGTGGAACAAGCTGCCAGAGGAAAGCGGGTACAATTTCAATCTTTGTTAGACATTTAAACAAGGACATGATAGGAAAGATTTGGAGGAAGATGGAGGCAAATGAAGGTGAAGGTGGTTGTCAAAAATTGCAGCAGGATCTAGATCGGTTGGGTAAGTGGACTGAGGAAAGATTGATGGGATTTAATACCGAGAAATGTGAGGGGTTTCATTTTGGGAAGTCTAACATAGGCAGGGCCTACACAGTGAATGGTAGGGCTCTGGGAAGTGTTGTAGAGCAGAGGGTTCTAGGAATGCAGGTACATGATTTCTTAAAAGTGGCATCGCAGGTAGATACGGTGGTCAAAAAGAATTTCTGTACATTGGCCTTCATCAGTCAGAGTATTGAGTATAGAACAATTTTTACAATTTTACATTTCTGCCTTCTGGGAGTGAGGGATTCTGGGAGTTAAGGATCCAGTATTTAGTAGTAAAGTTTAAAGGATAAGTTTTTGTGTTTTTTTAATATTTAATACAGTGTAATTTGAGAGTAAGGTTATGGCAGTAGAGATTGGCCCGTGGTTTGTTCAGCCTGCAACAAATGTGGGAGATCAGGGATTTTGGTCTGTGTCCCTGGTGACTATGTTTGCAGGAAGTGTGTCCAGCTGCAACTCCTGGCAGACCGCATTGAACGATTGGATACTGCGGCTGGATTCATAACTGGAGCATCCACGATGCGGAGAAAGTCGTGGATAGCACGTACAGTGAGTTGGTCACAACGCAGGCAAACGGTAAGAGGACAAGAAGGGAACGGGTGGCCAATAGCCAGCAAAGCAGTAGGAGGTAGTGCAGGAGTCCCCTGCGGTCATCTCCCTCCTAAACAGGTTATACCATTTTGGATACTGTTGAGGGAGATGGCTCATCAGGGGAATGCAGCAGCAGCCAGGTTCATGGCACCATGGGTGGCTCTGCAGCACATGAGGGGGGAAAAAAGAGGGGAAGGGCAATAGTAATAGGGGATTCAATTGTCAGGGGAATAGATAGGCGTTTCTGCGGCCGCAAACGAGACTCCAGGATGGTATGTTGCCTCCTGGTGCAAAGGTCAGGGATGTCACTGAACGGCTGCAGATAAACATTCTGGAGGGGGAGGGTGAACAGCCAGTTGTCGTGGTGCATGTTGGCACCAACGATATAGGTTAAAAAAAGGGATGAGGTCCTACAGGTGAATTTAGGGAGCTAGGAGATAAACTTAAAAGTAGGACCTCAAAGGTAGTAATCTCCGGATTACTACCAGTACCACGGGCCAGTCAGTAGAAATAGGAGGATAATGCAAATGAATACGTGGCTTGAAAAGTGGTGCAAGGGGGAGGGATTTCAAATTTTTAGGGCACTGGGACCAGTTCTGGGGGGGAGGTGGGACCGGTACAAACAGGACGGTTTGCACCTGGAATGGAATGGAACCAATGTTCTTGGGGGAGTGTTTGCTAGTGCTGTCGGGGGGGGGAGGATTTAAACTAATGTGGCAGGGGGATGGGTACAAGAGCAGAGAGGCAGGAGGGTGTAAAATGAGGGTAGAAGCATTAGGTAGCAGGTGAAAGGTAAAAGTGGCAGGCAGACAAAACCAGGGCAAAATCAAAAAGGGCCACTTTTCAGCAAAATTGTATAAGGGGTAAATGCGTTGTAAAGACAAGCACTGAAGGCTTTGTGTCTCAATGCAAGGAGTATTCGTAATAAGGTGGACGAGTTGAACGTGCAGATAGATAGATATTAATGATTATGATATAGTTGGGATCACAGGGAGACATGGCTCCAGGGTGACGTAGGCTGGGAGCTGAACATCCAGGGATATTCAATATTCAGGAGGGGATAGAGAGAAAGGAAAAGGAGGTGGTGGGTAGCGTTGCTGGTTAGAGAGGAGATTTAAAGCAATGGAAAGGAAGGACATTAGCTTGGAGGATGTGGAATCGGTATGGGTTTAGAGCTACAAAACACTAGGGCTTGGGCAGAAAAAACGCTTTGTGGGTGTTGTGTACAGGCCACCTAACAGTAGCAGAGAAGTTGGGGATGGTATCAAACAGGAAATTAGAAATGCGTGCGACAAAGGCAAAACAGTTATAATGGGTGATCTTCAATCTACATATAGATTGGGGTTAATCAAATTTGGCAGGGGTGCTGAGGAAGAGGATTTTTTTTGGAATGTATGCGGGATAGTTATCTAAATCAACATGTAGAGGAACCAACGAGAGAGCAGGCTATTTTAGACTGGGTTTTGAGTAATGAGGAAGGGGTCTTGTTATACGTGCCCCCTTGGGCAAGAGTGACCATAATATGGTTGAGTTCTTCATTAGGATGGAGAGTGACATTGTTAATTCAGAAACAATGGTTCTGAACTTAAAGAAAGGTAACTTTGAGGGTATGAGACGAGAATTGGCCAAGATTGACTGGCAATTAATTCTAAAAGGGTTGACGGTGGATATACAATGGAAGACATTTAAAGACTGCATGGATGAACTACAAAAAAATTGTTCATCCAGTTTGGCAAAGAATAAATCGGGGAAGTGGTAGTGCATCGTGGATAACAAGGGAAATCAGGGATAGTATCAAAGCAAAGGTGATGCGTACAAAGTAGCCAGAAAAAGCAGCATACCAGAGGACTGGGAGAAATTCAGAGACCAGCAGAGGAGGACAAAGGGACTTAATTAGGAAAGGAAAAATAGATTATGAAAGAAAACTGGCGAAGGGAACATAAAAACTGACTGCAAAAGTTTTTATAGATATGTGAAGAGAAAGAGGTTAGTTAAAAACAAATGTAGGTCCCTTGCAGTCAGAAAACAGGTGAGTTGATCATGGGGAACAAGGATATGGCGGACCAATTGAATAACTTACTTTGGTTCCGTCTTCACTAAGGAAGACATAAATATCTGCCGGAAATAGCAGGGGACTGTGGGTCAAAGGAGGAATTGAGTGAAATCCAGGTCAGTCGGGAAGTGGTGTTGGGTAATTGAATAGATTAAAGGCCGATAAATCCCCAGGGCCAGATAGGCTGCATCCCAGAGTACTTTAAGGAAGTAGCTCAGGAAATAGTGGATGCATTAGTGATAATCTTTCAAAACTCTTTAGATTCTGGAGTAGTTCCTGAGGATTGGCGGGTAGCAAATGTAACCCCTCTTTTTAAGAAGGGAGGGAGAGAGAAAACGGGGAATTACAGACCAGTTAGTCTAACATCGGTAGTGGGGAGGAAACTGCTAGAGTTCAGTTATTAAAGATGGGATAGCAGCACATTTGGAAAGTGGTGAAATCATTGGACAAAGTCAGCATGGATTTACAAAAAAAGGTAAATCATGTCTGACGGAATCTTGTGGAATTTTTCGAGGATGTAACTAGTAGCGTGGATAAGGAGAGAACCAGTGGATGTGGTATATCTGGACTTCCAGAAGGCTTTTGACAAGGTCCCACATAAGAGATTTAGTATACAAACTTAAAGCATACGGTATTAGGGGTTCAGTATTGATGTGGATAGAGAACTGGCTGGCAAAACAGGAAGCAAAGAGTAAGAGTAAACGGGTCCTTTTCACAATGGCAGGCAGTAACTAGTGGGGTAACGCAGGGCTCTCAGTGCTGGGACCCCAGCTGTTTACAATATATATTAATGATCTGGATGAGGGAAATTGAAGGCAATATCTCCAAGTTTGCGGATGGATGACACTAAGCTGGGGGGCAGTGTTCGCTGTGAGGAGGATGCTAGGAGACTGCAAGGTGACTTGGATAGGCTGGGTGAGTGGGCAAATGTTTGGCAGATGCAGTATAATGTGGATAAATGTGAGGTTATCCACTTTGGTGGCAAAAAACAGGAAAGCAGACTATTATTTAAATGGTGGCCGATTAGGAAAAGGGGAGATGCAGCGAGACCTGGGTGTCATGGTACACCAGTCATTGAAAGTAGGCATGCAGGTGCAGCAGGCAGTGAAAAAAGCGAATGGTATGTTAGCTTTCATAGCAAAAGGATTTGAGTACAGGAGCAGGGAGGTTCTACTTCAGTTGTACAGGGGTCTTGGTGAGACCACACCTGGAGTATTGCGATACAGTTTTGGTCTCCAAATCTGAGGAAGGACATTATTGCCATAGAGGGAGTGCAGAGAAGGATTCACCAGACTGATTCCTGGGATGTCAGGACTGTCTTATGAAGAAAGACTGGATAGACTCGGTTTATACTCTCTGGGAATTTAGGAGATTGAGAGGGGATCTTATAGAAACTTACAAAATTCTTAAGGGGTTGGACAGGCTAGATGCAGGAAGATTGTTCCCGATGTTGGGGAAGTCCAGGACAAGGGGTCACAGCTTAAGGATAAGGGGGAAATCCTTTAAGACCGAGATGAGAAAGACTTTTTTCACACAGAGAGTGGTGAGTCTCTGGAACTCTCTGCCACAGAGGGTAGTTGAGGCCAGTTCATTGGCTTTATTTAAGAGTGAGTTGGATGTGGCCCTTGTGGCTAAGGGGATCAGAGGGTATGGAGAGAAGGCAGGTACGGGATACTGAGTTGGATGATCAGCCATGATCATATTGAATGGCGGTGCAGGCTCGAAGTGCTGAATGGCCTACTCCTGCACCTAATTTCTATGTTTCTATGTTTCTATAGAAGTTGGGAGGTCATGTTGCAGTTGTATTAGACGTTGGTGAGGCCGCATTTAGCGTATTGTGTTCAGTTTTGGGCACCATGTTATGGGAAAATTGTTAACCTGGAAACCTGGTCTGTGGAATTCTCTGCCTCAGAAGGCGGTGGAGGCAGGTTCTCTGGATGCTTTCAAGAGAGAGCTAGATAGGGCTCTTTAAAATAGCGGAGTCAGGGGGTATGGGGAGAAGGCAGGAATGGGGTACTGATTGGGGATGATCAGCCACGATCACATTGAATGGTGGTGCTGGCTCGAAGGGCCAAATGGCCTACTCCCGCACCTATTGTCTATTGAAAGGGTAGAGAGAACATTTACGAGGACGTTGCGAGGACTCGAGGGTCTGAGCTATAGGGAGGTTGAGCAGACTAGGATTCTCTTCCTTGGAGCGCAGGAGGATGAGGGGTGATCTTATTGAGGTGACGAAAATCATGAGGAATAGATTGGGTAAACACACAGTCTCTTGCTCAGAGCAGGGCAATCAAGAACTAGAGGACATGGGTTTGAAGTGAGGGGGGGAAAGATTTAATAGGAACCAGAGGGGTAACTTTTTTACACAAAAGGGTGGTGGGTGTATGGATTGAGCTGCCGGAGGAAGTAGTTGAGGCAGATACTATCGCAACATTTAAGAAACAATTAGACAGGTACATGGATAGGATGGGCTTAGAGGGATATGGGCAAATGCAGGCAGGTGGAACTGATGTAGATGGGACATGTTGGTCAACATGGGCAAGTTGGGCCGAAGGGCCCGCGGTAAAACTGGGGACTACCTCAGCTACTTCAGTATTGATCGGCAGGTACAAGGTGGGTTGAAGGGCCTTTTTCCATGCTGGTCGTCACTATGACACGCGGACTTTCCAAGAAGACTGTTCCATTTTAAAATCGGATGCATGAACCGAGATTTGACCTTGATACTGTTTTCCTGAAGGTTGATTCAGAACAATAATAATAGTTGATTTTAACAAATGATTAACAAACTGTGTGGTTTGTAGGTACCCACTAGACGTGGCTCGACGGCGAATGCAATTGGGTTCCGCTTTGGCTGAAGCTGACAAATACGTGTAAGTACCAGTATTTCTGGCAACAATGCCAAAATGAAACATCTCTGTTTCTACCTGTGCTCCACTGTAAAGCACTCTTCAAAATTCCCACGTACATCCAAATCAGTGACCGAAATATGATGAGTGGGCAGTTTTGATGTCCATGAGCAACAAATGGATATCACATGTGTAGGAAGAAACTGCAGATGCTGGTTTAAAGCGAAGATACACACTAAATGCTGGAGCCACTCAGCGGGACAGGCAGCATCTCTGGAGAGGAATGGGTGACGTTTCGGGTCGAGATCCTTCTTCAGAACGTCTTGACCCGAAACGTCGTTCATTCCTTCTCTCCAGAGATGCTGCCTGTCCCGCTGAGTTACTCCAACATTTTGTGTTTATCTAAAATGGATATCACAACTAAATCCCCCAAAAAATTGCTCACAGGGAGAATGCACAAACTCCAAGCGTACAACTCCCGCGGTCAGGATCGATCCTGGACCTCTGGCAATGTGAGGCAGTAGCTCCTCCTGCTGCACCACTGTTTACGTGTCATCCATTGCCTTTGCTGCTGACCGCTACATCTGTGGTGCAGTAGTTCTGTATGCCAAACCTGCCCATCCTGGCTCAGCTGACACTGCAGGTCATTGCGTGCAAGCTATCAGCTGCAAGGTAATAATTGCATGCCAGAGTGTCGTTTTGGACGGGAGCAGAGCCTCTGGTATTACTTTGCCAAGTCCACAGTTAGTGGACCCCAGTTTTGCGACCCCCTGATAGTTGGATATCTAACAGTAGGGACCATTCCAACTTCAGTGACCTTATGTTCACGCTGAAAACCCTAGAAACCCCTAAGGGCAGCACGGTGGCACAGCGGTAGAGTTGCTGCCTTACAGCACCGGGTTCGATCCTGACTACGGGTGCTGTCTGCACGGAGTTTGTATGTTCTCTCCGTGAACTGTGTGGGTTTTCTTGGAGATTTTTGGTTTACTTCCACGCTCCAAAGACTTACAGGCATGTAGGTTAATTGGTTTGGTAAATGTAAAAATTGTCCCTAGTGGGTATAGGATAGTGTTAATGTGCGGGGATCGCTGGTCGGCGCGGACCCAGTGGGCCAAAAGGGCCTGTTTCCGCGCTGTATCTCTAAACGAAACAGCAAAAATCCCACAGAATGATTGGGTGGCACGGTGGAGCAGTGGTAGAGTTGCTGCCTTTCAGCTGCAGAGATCCGGGTTCGATCCTGACTACGGGTGCTGTCTGTATGGAGTTTATACGCTCTCCCTGTGACTTGCGTGGGTTTTCCCATTTCATTTTCCTACACATTCCTCCACTACCATCTCTACAGTTTGAATTCTCCCTTTCCAAGTTCTGGCAATGGATCTTCAAACCTGAAACATTAACTGGTTCTCTTTCCACAGATGTTGCCTGACATTCTGCATGTCGACAAAATTTCTGCCTTGATTTCCATAACCATCAGTTTAGTTAAGTTTAGAGTTACAACGCGGAAACAGGCCATTCGGCTCGCCGACCAGCGATCTCTGTTCACTAACACTATCCTACGCACTAGGGACAATTTAACCAAAGTCAATTAACCTATATACCCGTACGTCTTTGTGGGAGTATATGTGGGACATAGGAGTGTGGGAGGAAACCAGAGCACCTGGGGAAAACCCGTGTAGGTCATGGCGAGAACGTACAAACTTCACACATGCAGCACCCGTAGTCAGGATTGAACCTGGATCTCTGGCGCTGTAAGGCAGCAACTCTACCTCTGCATCACCATGCCGCCCCTGATGGTCATCGAACATAGAACGGTACAGCACAGGATCGGGCCCTTGGGGATATGTTTGTTCTGAACTTGAAGCCAAGTTAAACTGATCTCATCTGCCTGTACTTGATCCCTATCCCTCGATCCCATGCACTTCTATGTATCCATCTAAAAGCTTCTTAAAAACGCCACTACGGTATCTGCCTCCACCACTACCACCCCTGGCAATGCGTCCAAAGCCCCCACCCTCTTTTAATCAATGAAGTTGTAATTATTCGGTTAATTCGGAGGGAAAATAATTAGACTGTGACACTTTTATGTGTAAATGATGATGGTTTCTTGTTCTATCTTCCTCCTTCATCAGGACAATGTCCAAGACTCTGAGATATGTCTATAATCAACATGGCTTACGGAGGGGCCTGTACCGAGGCCTCACTCTCAATTACATCCGCTGTATCCCCTCGCAGGCTGTGGCCTTTACCACCTATGAACTCATGAGGCAGGCTCTTCACCTCAACTGAGGGCGTTGCAGGACCATCAAGTTCATCGTCACAACCACCACGTATCAATCATGAGAAGATTTACCTCTGCTGACTGTTCCGACCGTCTTTGGCGACGATTATTTATTTGATGAAGTGACTGATTCGGGTTTGATGAACGGCATCACTGTGCTTCGGCCAAGATTTTGCTTTTGGATGGTCCCTCAGTATTACGCCACGGGTTCTTTAATGTCATTTCAAAAGAGCTGAAGGGCCTCGGCAGAACCATCATTAGACGATTTGACCGTGCTGCCGGGTCTTAGTGCCGCACTGAAGTGCCGGCCAAGGAATTTAGCTTCAGTTCTGTCCCGGTAAGCCACACTTCTAAATCTTTCAACTCTAGCAAGAGTGCTGCCAACTGGACTGTACCTGCTGAACCACAAGCGAGTCTGGCCCTGTGCATAGACACAATGGCGTCCGTTAACTGAGATACAACCACCACATCCACCCTCCACAAGCTTTCAGCTGTGAGGAAACCATTTGAACCCAACTTGAGGGAAAGATCCTTTGTATCCACTGTTCAGAACATTTCACTGCATCTAGAGATGTGCACCTTCCATAAGCTTCCATCTCTGAGGAAACCATCCTTAAGGATAAGACCCTTTGTATCTCCCGTTCATAACATTTCACTGCACCTACAGACGTATGTACACCTGTCGAGAAATTGACTTGAAAATAACTTGAAATAACTTGTTGAGAAATTGACTTGAAGTTCGACTTAACTCAAACGTCTCTACGTAAAATGAAGTACTGCTGAAGTGGTCGCTGGTTTAGGACATGCCCGTTTTCTCCACTGCCAACAGGCGTCTGGGCTATTTGGGGAAACACGAGACCGTTGTTATTTACTCGCAGAAAATCTGGGAACAGCTCAACCAGCAGGGTTTGGAAATGAGAGCTGGCAGTCTGGTCTGCAGAGTCTTGCCAACGCCTGGCCACAACTGGCACAGAGTCCACCGCTAAATGCCACACATGCGTAATCCACCAAGGCCATCACATTTCTCGGCATTTATTTCTTGTAATCTTCAACTGCAGTAAATCCTTGTGAGCATTTGTTGCTGCTGATGTTTTATTGTTTTCTGCTTCATTGGAGGCAGGAGATCATACAATCATATTAATGAGTCACATTAATGTCACATCATATCTAGTGATGCTGTCATGTTTCAGGGCAGCAAAGGCAAGGCCATTTAGGAGCAGAATTAGGCCATTCAGCTCATCAGGTCTACTGCGCCATTCAATCATGGCTAATCTATCTTTCCCTCTTAACCCCATGCTCCTGCTTTCTCCCCATAACCCCTGGCATCTGTACTAATCAAAAATCTGTTGATCTCCGCATTAAAAATATCCATTGATATTAAAACAATTCCTCCTTGTCTACTTTCTAAAGTTATGCACGTCCTTTTATTCTGAGGTTGTGGCCTCTGTTCCTAGACTCCCACAAGTGGAAACGTTGTCTCCACATCCACTGCCCAGGCCATCGTTGAGTTGGTCATTGAACATAGAAGGGTACAGCTCAGGACTGGACCCTTTGGGGCATGTTGGTGCTGAACACGATGCCAAGTTAAATTGATCTCGTCTGCCTGTACTGGATCCTTATCCCTCGATTTCCTGCACCTGTATGCATCTATCTAGAAGCCACTTAAATGCCACTATCATATCTGCACCACTCCCACCCCTTGTCTGTGTGTGGGGGGGAAACTTGACCCGCACATCTCCTTTAAACTTTCCCCCCTCCACCTTATGCCCTCGTGTTGGGGAAAAAGGTTCTGACTACCCTATTTATGCCCCTCATAATTTTGTATACTTTCTCTCAAGTCTCCTCTCAACTCCTGATGTTCCAGACTAAACAATCCATGTCTATCCTACTGAAACACCCTAATCCAGGCAGTGTTCTGGTAAACTTCCTCTGCACCCTCTCCAAAGCCACCACACTCTGATATTGTAATGGGATGACTAGAACTGCACACTATCTTCCAAATGCAGCCCAACCAAAGTCCTATAGAGCTTTAGGGCAGCACAGTGGGGCATCGGCAGAGTTGCTGCCTAACAGCACCAGAGACACAGGTTCAATCCTGACTACGGGTGCTGCCTGCATGGAGTTTGTAAGTTCTCCCTGTGGCCGCGTGGATTTTCTGTGGGTGCTCCGGTTTCCTCCCACACGCCTAAGACATGCAGGTTTGTAGGTTGATTGGCTTTGGTTAAAAATTATAATTGTCCCTCGTGTGGATAGTGCTTGCGTACTGGGAATGATCGCTGGTCGGTGTGGACTCGGTGAGCCGAAGGGCCTGTTCCACGCTGTACAATACAATACGGTTTTATTCCTCACATTGCACATAACGTGCAAGTGAAATGAATTTGCCAGCAGCGGTACAATGATAAAGAACACACAATAAAAATTTAACATAAACATCCACCACAGCATTAATCACTGTGGTGGAAGGCACAAAAATTGGCCAGTCCTCCTCCATTTCCCCCCGTGGTCGGGACCTCCACCCTCCGCTGCGGGTGTCCAGATGTGCAGACAAGGTAAAAAGTCCAGGTAAGTCCTGAATCGGTGCCTTCCCACTGGAGACAGCGGCTTCAGGCTGGTGTAGGCCGCAGGCCGGCGGTCGGAGATTTAAAGTTCGCGCCGCAGCCAGAAGCACCGCAGACTGCAGGGCCGGCGGTCTGGAGCTCCTCTCCAGGGATCCCTGGCGAGGAGCTCCAGAGCTGCATCCTGACTTTTATACTCAATCCCCCCAGCAATGAAGGCACCAGGCGCCGCCTTTACTACCATAATCTACATGCTGCCATCTTAATGTGCCACGTTTCTGAATTGCTGCAATCCTTGGTGATAGTACCTTCTCAGTGTGATTATATTGGGGAATTTTAGGGTTTAGAGCCACTTTTGCCTTGTTGGGAGAGCCTGCTGGAGTAGCCTCAGTGCTACTGTAGATGGTAAGCACCATGGCCATTGTGTGTTGGTGGGACTGAATGTTTTGGATGGCTGGTGAAATAGATGCCCGATCCACATTGACACATTCGTTACGGATAGGCAAGGAAAGGAGGGATTATGGATCACATTGCAGGCAGAGATTGGTTTAGCATCACGTTCGGTACTGACATTGTGGGCCCGTTACTGCGGTACAGTTTAGAGGTGCAGCACGGAAACAGGTCCTTCGGCCCAGAGTCCGCACCGACCAGCGATCCCCACACATTAACACTATCCAACCCACACGCACACACAAGGGACAAATTACAGTTCTTACCAAAGCCAATTAACCTACAAACCTGTACGTCTTTGGAGTGTGGGAGGATCTCGGAGAAAACCCACGCAGGTCACGGGGAGAATGTACAGACAAGTACCTGTAGTCAGGATTGAACCCGAATCTCTGGTGTTGTGAGAGTAACATTACTGCTTCGCCACTGTGCCGCCTAATTCTGTCCCATTTTCACTCATTATCCATGGCTGACTGTTTATAGTCCAATCCTCATGACCTTCAGAAGGCAACCAGTGAAAGAAGCAGGAAGATGGCGCAGTGTCAATATTTGCGTCTCGGTGGGTGGTTGATCGGGAAGTGATGATGATTGACTGGAATTTGCAGATGCTGGTATTTCCACACACTGGGTGTACGAGGAACATGCTCATCTCGAAGTATTTGAGGTGTTCTAAATGTATCTTTATAGGTTACTAAATAAGACACAGTGCTGCAGCAGCACAGGTCAGGCAGCATCTCTGGCGAAGAGAGATAGGTGGCGTTTTGGGTCAGGACCTTTTTTCCATGTCAGTTCCATATTGGAAAGAGCCTAACCGTGATGTTTAGTTTTAGACGTACAGCGTGGAGACAGGTCACCAAGTCTGCACCGACCAGCAATTTTTGCCCCGTACAATAGCACTACCCTGCACACTAGGGACAGTGTACAATTCTTACCCAAGCCAATTTACCTACAAACCTGTACGTCTTTGGGACGTGGGCGGAAACCAGACATCACAGGGAGAACGTACAAGCTCCGTACAGACAGCAACCGTAGTCAGGATTGAACCAAGGTATCCGCTACTATAAGGCAGCAACTCTACCACTGAGCCACCCCACAGTCAATGATAAACCACAGATTAGCTCGGGGGTCTCCAAACTATGGCCCCCGCACGGGATTTTATCCGGCCCGCAGCAAGCCCTTAACACGTTCCGTGCGGAGAGCCTATTTAGCGGATTTTATGGTAGCACAGGAACCTACGCGTCATTTTGCCGTGGGCTATCAAGTTGAGGATTTGTGTGCAGCTGCTGACAGGTTACCGTTAGTTGTACGTGCCTATACCCAGGGGTACAGTGCTGCCAGAGCTCACTGGAGCCTCAGTAACAAAAAAAAGCCAAAATAAACCGGGGAATTTTAACTAGCGGGTGTGTCAGCTAGCTGGATTGTCAGCATTCCCAAACCTGTATAATCACATTTGACATCTGCAATGGACAGGCCCCACATCAACAACAGAAGGTTCCCAAAATAGACATGTTACTGAGCTCTGCCAAGAGATTAGCAGGCTCATACTTAACAGAGAGTAATTGTAACAGCCTGACCATAATCCACCTTGGATCTTGATTAATATCAAATTGAACAAACTGAGCAAGTGTGTGAATATTTATTTATTGGGCACCATACTTTATAATTATCCAAAGTGTATTCTATTCTTCACAGATGTACATTAAGTGGTAGTCTTCGCTTATCCCTTTCTTTGAACTAGCCGGCTGAATGAGCCGTCGAGAAGCAGCAGGGATTTGGACGACACCCTCAACACCAATTACCTCGCTCAATTCTTCTTCCCGTACCACCACTGGTCCACTGCAGGGAGAAACACAAACGGCAAATAAACGCACGTGCAAATGCACCTTCTCGTGTCAAAAATGCAATACGAAACCACGCCGAGAAGGACTTAGCAACGTCTGTCCAGGTAGTGCAGGCGATGGGGCTTCAGGCCGGGTCTGCCGTGGAAAAACTCCACAGTGGAGTCCCCCATAACTTAGTGGTCGGCCGCAAGTCAGTTTGACCACTTGACTAGGTTTATAGGCTAATTGGCTTGGTATAAATGTAAAATTGTCCCCAGTGCGTGCAGGACAGCGTTGATGTGAGGGGATCGCTAGTCGGCGTGGACTCGGTGGGCCGTATGGCCTGTTTCTGCGCTGTATCTCCAAACTAAACAAAACATTATCTAGGCGACAAGCTGAAGACTGTATTTTGCAACTGGCTTCTCTGGCCAAGCTGGACCAGTACAACAGTAGAGCTGAGGTTCAAAAAGACGATGTACTGGCCGCATTTGTGGAGTATTGTGAGCAATTTTGGGCACCGTATCTGAGGAAGGATGAGCTGGCTCTGGAGAGGGTCCAGAGGAGGTTTACAAGAAAGATCCCAAGAATGAGTGGGTTAACATATGATGAGTGTTTGACAGCACTGGGCCTGTACTCGCTGGAGTTTAGAAGGATGCGGGGGGGGGGGGGGGGGACACCTCATTGAAATGTACCGAATAGTGAAAGGTTTGGATGGAGTGGATGTGGAGAGGATGTTTCCATTAGTGTCTAAGACTAGAGGTCATATCCTCAGAATTCCTTTAGGAAGAGGAGGAATAATTTCTTTAGTCTCTAATTTCTGAGGGCGGCGAATCTGGAATTCATTGCTACAAAAGGCTGTGGAGGCCAAGTCAGTGGATATTTTTAAGGCAGAGATAGATAGATTCTTGATTAGTATGGGAGTCTGGGGTTGTGGGGAGAAGGCAGGAGAATGGGGTCAGGAGGGAGAGAGAGAGATCATCCATGATTGAATGACAGAGTAGATGGGCCATGATTCTGCTCCCATCACATATGACCTTATGACAACTACAATACTGGGATCAATCCACCAAAACCTTGTTTAATGTATTGTAGGTGCTTCGGTTCACGAGAGGCATGTATTGGGCCTGAGCTATAGGGAGAGGTTGAGTAGGCCGGGTCTCTTCCTTGGAACGCATGAGGATGAGGGGTGATCATGTAAATATCATGAGAGAAATAGATCGAGTGTACACACAGACTCTTGCCCCGAGTAGGGGAATTTCCGTAACCTTTACCGTAACCGTAACGAGGTCTAACAACAATTAACGGGTGCTGTACAAACACGATGAAAAGACATCATGCAGACATGGGGAATATTTCAGAAAATACAAGAGCAAAACACTGGAAATCAAACAAAAATACGAAGTTCCGAACAGACTTTAAAAGTAATTTATCGTCTGTGGATATGGCAGCACGTTTCAATTGCACTAGAACTGAATTTTTAACTGCTTCGCTTGCCACAGACGACGCTGTGTCTTTTGAAGTCATGTAAATCTATTTTTGTTAGTTTAGTTTGGAGACACCGCACGGAAACAGGCCCGTTGGCTAACCCAGTCCACGCCGACCAGCGATCCCCGCACGCGAGGGACAATCAATTTAACCAAAGCCAATTCATCTACAAACCTGTGCGTCTTTGGAGTGTGGGAGGGAACCGGAGCACCTGGAGAAACCCACGCGGGTAGCAGGTGCAAACTCCGAACAGGATCGAACCTGGGTCTCTGGCCCTGTAAGACACTGTGCTGTCACAGTGACCCAGCTTATTCTTGACCTGCCAAGTGAGCAATACCTGGGATGGACATTTGGTCTTTACTGTCCAATGCAATTAGATTGCACAATGAATTCGCCACGGGTGAACTGTGGAAAGGGTACGTAATCCAGATGATCGCATCTCTTAGTTATAATCGAGTATTATAAAAGAGTTCAGTAAAAGTGCTGGGGAGGTGCCACTGACTAATGGAACAACCAGAGAGTCCAGAAAACCACTCACCGTTTGCTGCCGTCGAGTCGCCCATTCCAAATTCTGGCAACTACACAAAAAAAGATAAAAGTTTAGAAATATTTTAATTTTAACCTTAACATCTAATGGAACAAAAGCGACATCAGGAGCTTGGTCTGTGAAAGAACGATCCATCAGAACTACTCCCACAGTTAGGCCCAAACGACTGGAGTAACTCAGCGGGTCAGGCAGCATCTCTGGAGGAAAAGAATGGGTGACGTTTTGGGTCTGGACCCTTTCTTCAGACTCCCACATTCTTCCACCCGAATCAAAGATTATTTTTTTTATATGGTATGGTAGAACTTTATTTATCGCAGGAGGGAAATTGATCTGCCAACAGATAAATAAAAAACATAAAATAAATGAAACGGGCGATGGACTGTGGCTGGCTGCCGTGTGCTCAGCGCCGGATTGGAAAACCTTAAAAAAAAAAATTTGGCCCTTCGGCCCAAATTTCCCCATGCTGACCAACATGTCCCATCTACACTAGTCTCACCTGCCTGCATTTGGCCCATATCCCTCTAAACCTGTCCTATACATTACTCATGTACTTAAATCGAAGAGAGACACAAAATGCTGGAGTAACTCAGCGGGACAGGCAGCATCTCTGGAGAGAAGGAATGGGTGACGTTTCAGTTCTTCAGACTGAAGAAGGGTCTCGAACCAAAACGTCACCCATTTCTTCTCCACAGAGATGCTGCCTGTCCCGCTGACTTACTCCAGCATTTTGTGTCTACCTTCAGTTCTCCTGTGAACGTTATTAAATTTGGTTCCATGAAGCTTTCATTTAGCAGGTTACAGATTGTTGCAGCAGCAAATATAATCATACTCGCACCCCACCTCCTTTCCACTTGCTGTCTTGCCAAATACGTATCTCATACAGGTTCACTAATCCTGCAATTTAAAATTTCTCATTAAAAAAATGCCATGGATTTTGTATTTCAAATCTCCCCAAACCTAATTCTGGGAAATAAGGCTAAATATGGGAAGAGTCAGTGGGTGCAGTCAGAGTTTATAATCCCAGTTTTAACTTTGTATCCCTTCTTAAATAGAGACATCTTCCCGCATCTCCTCTGTGTGCATCTGTGATTCATACATCACAGCCTGCACTCCTGCAATTTCTTCTCTAGATTCCCAGTGTCCTTTGATATCTTAGTCATACTGCGTGGAAACAGGCCCTTTGGCCCAAATTGCCGATGCTGGCCAACATGCCCCATCTACACTAGTCCCACCTGCCTGCATTTGGCCCATATTCCTCTAAACCTGGCCTATCCACGTACCTGCCTAAACGTGTAGGAAGGAACTGCAGATGCCGGTTTAAACCGTAGACCCAAAAAGCTGGAATAACTCAGCAGGACAAGCAGCACCTCTGGAGAAAAGGAATGGGTGACGTTTCGGGACGAGACCCTCTTCAGACTGAAGTCGGAAGAAACGCCACCCATTCCTTCTCTCCAGAGATGCTGCTTGGCCCGCTGAGTTACTCCAGCTTTTTGTGTCTAACTGTCTAAATGTTTCTTAAACGTTGCGATAGTCCCAGCCTCAACTACCTCCTCCAGCTGCTTGCTCCATACACCCACCACCCTTTGTGTGAAAAGGTTACCAACCAAATTCCTATTAAATCTTCCCCTCCCCTCACCGTAAACCTATGTCCTCTGGTTCTTGATTCCCCTACTCTGGGCAAGAGACTCAATCTATTCTACCCAATCTATTCCTCTCATGACTTTGTACATAAATCTGATACACGACACCTGATATGCCTGCACCTCCTCACGATAAAACAGATTGTCTTCAAGACATTTCCATTACATTTCCCTCTAAACCTTTCCTATCCATGTCCCTGTCCAAACATATTTTAAATGTTGTTATAGTACCTGCCTCAACTACTTCCTCCGGCAGCTCGTTCCATACACAGACATTAGCCAAGTCAGTGGATATTTTTAAGGCAGAGATAGACAAATTCTTGATTGGAACGGGTGTCAAGGGTTATAGGGAGAAGGCAGGAAAATGGGATTAGGAAGCAGAGATCAGCTATGATTGAATGGCAGAGTAGACTCGATGGGCCAAATGGCCTAATAACCTATAACTTTTGAACGTGTCCAAATATCAGACAATTGTCTGTCTCCTTTTATGCTCTAGGTAGATGAAGGTATTTCAAACGTATGACACAACTAACATACACTAGAAACCACAAATAGACACAAAGTGCTGCAGTGACTCAGTGGGGTCAGACAAGGTTTCCAGAGAAAAGGGATGGGCGATGATTCGGGTCAGGACCCTCAAGCCTGAAGAAGTGTCCCGAATGAAACGTCACCAGCTCTGAAAAAGGATTCCGACTCAAAATGTCACCATGTCTGAATAAGGGTCCCCACTCAAAACGTCACCCATCCCTTTTCTCCAGAGACGCTGCCTGACCCTGCAGTGTTACTCCACCACATTGTGCCTATCGCTGGTATCAACCAGCAGTCTAGATCTTTGCTTCCAGAAACCACAAAGTAGCATTTACAAGGCACATATCACCAGCTCGCATCCGAGACCAAACTATTGCTGTTGAAATGGGTATCCTTTTGATCAGTGTACTCACATTATTCAAAAGAGTAGCAGCATCAGGGGCAGAGAACAGGGACGGGCTGCCAAGCACAGTGGTGTTTGTACTGTGAAAATAAATGAATGTTTGGTAAACAGGCCAAAGTCTAGAGCAGTTAGACACATCGCAGTGGGATCAAAAACAACACTTCACGCTGCCTCGGCGAGGCCACCAGCACAACCAACGACAAGTCTCACCCTGGTCACTCCCTCTTCTCCCCGCTCAGGCAAAAAGGTACAGAAGTGTGAAAATGCACACCTCCAGATTCAGGGATAGTTTCTTCCCAGTTGTTATCAGGCAACTGAACCATCCTCGCACCAACTAGAGAGCTGTCGGTTCTGAGCTACTATCTACCGAAGATCCTATAGCGAGCAAGATGGTCCACTCCACGAAAAATACATAGTACGCTCATGGGCAGATTCATGGGTCATTTTCGGCCCCATTTCCGTCTCCGCACCAAAGACCCCATAGTGCGGAGATGGAAGCCGGTTACGGAAACATACTCGTAAAAATAAAAGTTATTTGGTAAAAATCTTCTCCTCATTTTCAGAATTTAAATTTATTAACACAAACTGTTCCCCCGCAACGTTGATTACACTGCGAGCCGGGTCGGGTCCGGTTACAGAAATGACGGAGAAAAAGGCCCACGTTCCATTCCGTTGCGTACTACGCATCAGTCCATTGCATTTAGCAGGAGTGATCTATCTTGCTCCGCTATAGGATCTTTCCTATCTACCTCATTGAAGACCCTCGGTCTATCTTTTATCGGACTCTACTGGACATTATGTACTAAACGTTATTCCCGTTATCCAGTATCTGTACACCGGGGATGGCTTGATTGTAATCAATCGTGTATAATTTTAGTTTAGTTTAGAGCAGGGAAACAGGCCCTTCAGTGCACCGAGACCGTGCCACACAGCCATCCCCATACACTAACACTATCCTACACACTGGGGAGAATTTACAAATTCTTACAGAAGCCAATTAATCTACAAACCTGCACGTTTTTGGGATGTGGGAGGAAACCGGAGCATCCGGAGAAAACCCACGTGAGAGAATGTGTAAACTCCGTACAGACAGCACCCATAGTCAGGATCGAACCCTGGTCTCTGGCGCTGTGAGGTAGCGACTCGAACGCTGCGACACGCTGACAGATGTTGATGGCAAACACAGAATACCCATTTCCAACACAAAAGATTCAACCCCTTCCACAGCCCGTGCACAGACTCTTCAATATTTCCCCACATAACTCTGTCCAAACAGCAATTAACAACAGGTCAGGTCAAGATCATTCATGAAAACAAAGTGTAATAGTCCCTTTAGATTAGCCGGAGTTATCTTCATTTCGTCAGTCATTGTAACACTTACCAGTTGATTCCTTCAGTTGGGGATTTTTTCATTACCAGTGCTTTCCAAAAGGCATGTGTGCTTTTGATCACCTTAATGGCAAAGTCCTGAAAGCAAAGACGCCGTGTGTGAGAGTCATGGTGTGATAGAGCATGGAAACAGGCCCTTTGGCCCAACTTGCCAACACATGTCCCAGCTACACTGCCTCCAAACTTGTCCCATCAATGCACCTGTCTGTTTCTTAAACTATTTCATTAACTGTGTTAATAAACTTCAACACACCTGCTCAACTAACAATTCCAATGGCAACCACTCCACAGGCCGCTTGTTGAGCAGGCAGCTCATGAGGGTACGTACAGAGTGGGGGAATTTGAGGAAGGACATTCTTGCTATTGAGGGAGTGCAGCGTGGGTTCACTAGGTTAATTCCCGGGATGGCGGGATGTCATATGTTGATAGAATAGAGCGGCTGGGCTTGTATACACAGGAATTTAGAAGGATGAGAGGGGATCTTATTGAAACATAAGATTATTAAGGGTTTGGACATGCTAGAGGCAGGAAACATGTTCCCGATGTCGGGGGAGTCCAGAACCAGGGGCCACAGTTTAAGAATAAGGGGTAAGCCAATTAGAACGGAGAAGAGGAAAACCATTTTCAAACAGAGGGTTGTGAATCTGTGGAATTCTCTGCCTTAGAGGGCAGTAGAGGCCAATTATCTGGATGCTTTCAAGAGAGAGATCTTAAAGTTAGCAGAGTCAGGGGTTAGGGGGAGAAGGCAGGAACGGGGTACTGATTGTGGATGATCAGCCATGATTACAGTGAATGGCGGTGCTGGCTCGAAGGACCAAATGGCCTATTGAAGCGCGAGTAACGAATGCAAGGTACAATTCCATTCAGATCATCATAGAACAGTGCAGCACCAGAGTGTCACCCATTCCTTCTCCCCAGAGAAGCCGCCTGTCACGCTGAGTTACTCCAACATTTTCAGTCTACCTTCAGTTTAAACCAGCATCCGCAGTTCCTTCCTACAGCCCAGGAACAGGCCCTTCGGCCCACAATGTCCGTGCCAAACACAACGACAAGACCAACTCTTCCCAGTCTGCGCAAAATCCATGTCCCACTGCTTCCTGCATATGCATGAGCTTATCTAAAAGTATCATTGGTTTCTGTAACAATGTAAATCGTCCCTAGCGTGTAGGATAATGCGAGTGTACGGGGTGACGGTCGGTACGGACTCCGTGGGCCGAAGGGCCGCGTCTGTGCTGCATCCCTAAAGTCTGTATCTCTCTGAAGAGTCTGCGCCGACAACAATCACCCGTACACTCGTTCTATCCCACACACACTAGGGACTCAAGCCAATTAACCTATAAATCTAGACGTCTTTGCGATGTGGGAGGAAACCGGAGCATCGGGAAAATCCCAGGCAGTCACAGGCAGAACGTGCAAACTCCGTAAACAGGCCAAAGTCTATAGTAGTTAGATATATCACAGTGGGATCAAAAACAACACTTCACGCTGCCTCGGCGAGGCCACCAGCACAACCAACGACACGTCTCACCCTGGTCACTCCCTCTTCTCCCCTCTCCTCTCAGGCAAAAGGCACAGAAGTGTGAAAACACACACCTCCAGATTCAGGGAGTTTCTTCCCAGCTGTTATCAGGCAACTGAACCATCCTCGCACCAACTAGAGAGCGTTCTTGAGCTACTATCTACCTCATTGAAGACCCTCGATCTATCTTTTATCGGACTTTGCGGACTTTATGTACTAAACGTTATTCCCTTTATTGAGTATCTGTACACTGCGGACGGCTTGATTGTAATCAATCATGTATAATTTTAGTTTAGTTTAGAGCATGGAAACAGGCCCTTCAGTGCGCCGAGATACAGCGTGGAGTCAGCCCTTCGGCACACCGAGTCCTCGCCGACCAGCGATCCCCCAAACATTAACACTAGGGACAATTTTTTACACATACACCAAGCCAATTAACATACAAGCCTGAACGTCTTTGGAGTGTGGGAGAAAACTGAAACGCTCAGTGAAAACCCACCTGGTCACGGGGAGAACGTACTAACTCCACACAGACAAGCACCCATAGTCAGGATCGAACCCGGGTCTCTGCATGGGCTGCATGGACTGTAAGACAACAACTCTACTGCTGCGTCACCGTGCCTCATATGTATGCGAGGAGAGTAGAAGGATGGGCATGGATTGGAAATCGAGTCTAAGGACAAGAATCTGCACTACCTTAAAACAGCGTAGAGATCCAGAAGCCACAATACCTTGTCCTTGAATTCACCGTTGAACGCAAACTGGTTTTCAGGTTTACCATCAGGCACCTTGTAACGTTTGAACCAGTCAACTGAGGCGGCCAGATATCCCGGTTTCAGCCTTTCCACATCACCGATATCTGGTAGCGAAAAATCAAAAAGTGCGGTCATTTGGATCTTTCTCTGGGTGGCACCATCATCAAAGTTTAAAATGAAAGATTTAACGTCTCCTGTAAAGATAACCAATGACCCCCCCCATCACTGTGACCAACCGTGACGAAGACTATTTTCTAAATGGGGAGAGAATCCCATTTCTCATCCCATGGGGAGAGAAATCGGAGGTGTAAAGGCACTTGGGAGTGTTGGTGCAGGATTCCCAAAAAGTCAACCTGCAAGTGGAATCGGTAGCAAAGAGAGCAAACTCAAGGCTAGCTATTATTTCAAGAGGAGTGGAATACAAAAACAAGTTTATAAGGCTGAGGCTCTTCTCTATAAGGCACTGGTAAAGCCGCATTTGGAGTATTGCGAGCAATTTTCGGCACCATATCCGAGGGAGGATGTGCTGGCTCTGGGACTTTAGGACTTTGGAGATACAGCGTGGAAACAGGTCCTTCGGCCTACCGAGACCGGCAATCACCCCGCACACTAACACTATCCGACACACACTAGGGATAATTTACTATTTTACCGAAGCCAATTAACCTGCACGTCTTTTGGAGTGTGGGAGCAAACCAGAGCGCCCGGAGAAAACCCACGCAGTCACAGGGAGAACAGGCATACAGAGAGCAGCCAAGGTCAGGATCGAGCATAGAAAGGTAGGTGCAGGAGTAGGCCATTCGGCCCTTTGAGCCAGCAACGCCATTCAATATGACCATGGCTGATCATCCAAAATCAGTATCCCGTTCCTGCTTTCTCCCCATATCCCTCGATTCCGTTAGCCCCAAGAGCTAAATCTAACGCTCTCTTGAATACATCCAGTGAATTGGCCTCCACTGCCTTCCGTGGCAGAGATGGTAAAGAACCCGGGTCTCTGGCGCAGTGCGGCAGCAACTCTACCGCGGTGCCAATGCGCCGCCCGCCAGGTGTGCATGAGTTAGGCAGGTAAACCGCGTGAACTTACTATTAAATTGATCTGCCTCAGGGTCTTTGATATTAATGGCAATAATTTTCCAGTCGGTTTCACCTTCATCAATCAAAGCCAGAGTCCCCAGAACTTTAACCTGGATCACCTCACCTCTTGCGCACACCTGAGAACAAATGAATGAAACAAAACCAAAAGCATTAAATCGCCCCAGGCTGTGTCCAGGAGCCGACCTTTCACTGTCTAGAAAAGCAAATCTCAAAAGAGAGGCCGGGATGGAGTGGATGTTTCCACTCGTGGGCGAGCCCAGGACCAGAGGGCACAGCCTCGGAATAAAAGGACATACCTATAGAAAGAGGATGAGGAGGAAATTTAAGCCAGAGGGCGGTGAATCTGTGGAATTCATTTCCACAGATGGCTGTGGAGGCCAAGTCATTAGGTATTTTTAAAGCAGCGATTGACAAATTCTTTATTAGTAATGGGCCTGTCTCACTTAGGCGACTACCGAAAATTTTTCAACACGTTGAAAATTTTTCGGTGACAGTGCCGACAATTTGGGCTGTAGTAGGCGCTGTTGTAGACTGTTGCTAGGTTAACGTAGGTTGTCGCCGGTGCTGACTTTGGTGAATTCCATTGTCCTAGTCGCTGGCAGTCGCCTAAAAAAAATCGACAGGGCCATAAGGGCGTCAAAAATATGTGCAAACTCTCCCCCTCCACCTCACCGTAAACGTATGATCACTGGCTCTCGATTCCCCTACTGGGCAAAAGACTAAAGCGGTTACCCGATCTATTTCTCCCATTCCTCCGAAGAGTCAGACTTTGCTGGAGGAAGACATCTTGTGGAATGTCTGATTTGCCAAACTTTCACACTCGTTTTAAGGAGATGACAGTAATAATTTACAGGAGAATTTAAAAAAAAATCAACGATCACTGGACAAAGGGGATGGAGATCACGAAATGTGTAAGAGGGAACAGCAAATGCTAGTTTACACCAGAGATAGACACAAAATGTTGGCGTGACTCAGCGGGTCAGGCAACATATATGGAGAGAATGTGGCATGCTGGCGTAGCGGTAGAGTTCCTCCTTACAGCACAAGAGCCCTGGGTCCCGGTTCGATCCCGACTATGGGTTCTGTCTGTACAGAGTTTACGTTCTCCCCGTGACTTGCTTTCCACTGAGTTACGCCAGCATTTTGTGTCTACATTCGAGAATGGAGATTAAATTGAATCACGTCCGATGCACAAAGCAAAAACCGAGAGAAGGCAAGAAAGTGCTGCAGGAACTCAGCGGGTCAGGCGGCATCTATGGAGGGAGAGGGCAGGTGACATTTTGTGTCGGGACCCTTCTTCTGACTGTTTGTAAGGGGAGCGAGAGAAAGCAAGATAGGACTGAAAGACGAAAGAAGAATATAAACAGTTAAAACCTTTTTATAACCATTTAACATCGTCCAGCTTCAGGGCTGCAACTTCACATTTTTAATTATTCCCTTCCTGAGCTGATCAGGGGAAGCACAATTTTATTATCAGAGAGATAAGGAAAAGATCTGCTCTGACCTGAATCCCATGTAGTTATTGGAGCTTAAATAGATCTGATGAGGGGCGGGGGATGGCGGGATGAGGAAGCAATGAGGTGCGGTGAAACATGTATCTATACACTTATACACGGTACATGGTTCGGTTGCAATCATGTATTGTCTTTCCGATGAATGGTTAGCACGCTACAAAGGCTTTCCACTGTACCTCAGTACAGGTGACAATAAACTCAACCAAGCAACCTATTTCCCATTGCATTGCCATCCAATTTTTCCTAATGTTGTATATTGTTGTAGAGCCCGAGTGAGACCACACCTGGAGTATTGCGTACAGTTTTGGTCCCCTAATTTGGGGAAGGACACACTTGCTATTGAGGGAGTGCAGCGTAGGTTTACAAGGTTAATTCCCGGGATGGCGGAACTGTCAAATGCTGAGAGAATGAAGCAGCTGGGCTTGTACACTCTGGAGTTTAGAAGGATGAGAGGGGATCTTATTGAAACATATAAGATTGTTAAGGGTTTGGACACGCTGAAGGCAGGAAACGTGTTCCCGATGTTGGGGATGTCCAGAACCAGGGGACACAGTTTAAGAGTAAGGGGAAAGCCATTTAGAACGGCGATGAGGAACTTTTTCTCACAGAGAGTTGTGAGTCTTTGAAATTCTCTGCCTCGGAGGGCGGTGGAGGCAGGTTCTCTGGATGCTTTCAAGAGAGAGCTGGATAGGGCTCTTAAATATAGCAAAATCAGGGCATATGGGGAAAAGGTAGGAACGGGGTACTGATTGGTGATGATCAGCCACGATCACATTGAATGGCAGTTCTGGCTCGAAGGGCCGAATGGCCTACTCCTGCACCCATTGTCTATTCCTATTTATCCTGACGCCTGCTTCGCATCCCAGGCTGTGGTGCGTTTAAGAAAGAACTGCAGATGCTGGAGAAACTCAGCGGGTGAGGCAGCATCTATGGAGCGAAGGAACAGGTGACGTTTCGGGTCGAGACCCTTCTTCAGACGGGAAAAAGAATGAAAGTAGGCAGAGACAGTAGGACTTGTGGGAGAACTGGGAAGGGGGAGGGGATGGAGGGAGAAAGCAAGGGCTATCTGAAATTAGAGGTCAATGTTGGGGTAAACTACTCAAGCAAAATATGAGGCGCTGTTCCTCCAATTTGCGCTGGGCCTGACTCTGGCAATGGCGGAGGCCCAAGACAGAAAGGTCAGATTGGGAATGGGAGGAGGAGTTGAACTGCTGAGCAACCAGGCGATTGGGTTGGTTAAGACGTGAACTCGGTGGGCCGAAGGGGTTGTGTTGACACTATATCTCTGTAATAGTCGAGGATAGTCAGGGATACACTTGGAACAGTAAGTTGCAAGTGACGACCTTCAAGTGACTGAAACGAATAGAGGAAAAAGACTACACAGGTAACAGTCACTTCACACATATCTTACCAGAAGGTAGACTCAAAATGGTGGAGTAGCTCAGTGGGACAGGCGGCAATTCTGGACAGAAGGAATAAGTGACCCTTCTTCTTTCCAGAAATGCTGCCTGTCCCACTGAGTTCCTCCAGCATCTTGCGTCTATCTTCCTTCGTGCACATTTTAACAGAAGACATTTTCTAAACACCAGCTGAAAGCTGCCATACTTTGGTTCCGATTTCACAGACATCAATAGGATCATTGTCTCCAACATATCCAGTCAATTCATCGGTGTGAGTGGGGTCTTCCCAAGTCTGGAGAGAGAAAAGCAAAGCAGGAGTTACAGGGAAAGGACTGGTTTAACTAATCACAGTCTACAGTATTCACCACAACCAGAGAGCAGTCCTGAACTACTATCCACCTCATTGGAGACCCTCGGACTATCTTTGATCGGACTTTATTGGCTTTGTCTTGCACTAAACGTTATTCATGTTATTCCCGTTATCATGCATCTCTGTCCACTGCGGATGGGTAGAATGTAATCACGTGTCGTCTTTCCACTGACTGGATAACACGTAACAAAAGTTCACCGTACTCTGGTACACGTGACAATAAACTAAACTCAAATTCAAACCAGACACATAAATTAGTTTTAGTGTTTAGTTTTAGTTTTAAAGATATGGCTGGGTGGCAGTGTGAACTGTGAAGAGGATGTCAGGAGATTGCAGGGTGACATGGACAGGTTGAGTGGGCAGATGCAGTATAATATAGATAAATGTGAGGTTATCCACTTTGGCGGCAAAAACAAGGGGGCAGATTATTATCTCAATTTTGGTTAGGTTAGGTAAGGGGGAGGTGCAGCGAGACATGGGCGTCCTTGTACACCAGTCACTGAAAGTTGGCTAACAGTACAGCAGGCAGTGAAGAAAGCTAATGGAATGTTGGCCTTCATAAGAGGATTTCAGTATAGGAGTAAAGAGGTTCTTCTGCAGCTGTATAGGGCCCTGGTGAGACCACATCTGGAGTATTGTGTACAGTTTTGGTCTCCTAATTTGAGGAAGGACATCCTTGTGATTGAGGCAGTGCAGCGTAGGTTCACGAGATTGATCCCTGGGATGGCGGGACTGTCATATGAGGAAAGATTGAAAAGACTAGGCTTGTATTCACAGGAGTTTGGAAGGATGGGGGGGATCTTATGGAAACATATAAAATTATAAAAGGACTGGACAAGCTAGATGCAGGAAAAATGTTCCCAATGTTGAGCGAGTCCAGAACCAGGGGCCACAGTCTTAGAATAAAGGGGAGGTCATTTAAGATTGAGGTGAGAAAACACTTTTTCACCCAGAGAGTTGTGAATTTATGGAATTCCCTGCCACAGAGGGCAGTGGAGGCCAAATCACTGGATGGATTTAAGAGAGAGTTGGATAGAGCTCTAGGGGCTAGTGGAGTCAAGGGATATGTGGAGAAGGCACGCACGGGTTATTGATAGGGGACGATCAGCCACGATCACAATGGTGCTGGCTCGAAGGGCCGAATGGCCTCCTCCTGCACCTATTTTCTATGTAAACCTGCACGTCACTGGAGTGTTGGAGGAAACCAAAGATCTCGGGGGAAAACCCACGCTGGTCACGGGGAGAACGTACAAACTCTGTACAGACATGCACCCTTGGTCAGGATTGAATCCGGGTCTCTGGCAATGTGAAGCAGCTGCTCTACCTCTTCGCCACCCGCGCCGCCCATGTGACTGTGACTGCATGGGTTTCCTCCGGGTGCTATGGTTTACTCCCACATCCCAAAGACATAATCAGTTTATTGCCATGGGTAGCGAGGTACAGTGAAAAGCTTCAGTTATTAGTTTATTGTCAGTGTACAGTGAAAAGACATGTGGGTAAATCGCCCCATGTGTGTAGGGAGGCCTTGTGAAAGCGGGATAAAATATAGGTGTGGACCCAGAGCACCAAAGGGCACGATTCCATGCTGCATCTTTCCATCAACCAAAAATAACTACGCTTTCTGGTTTAGATATTGCCCCTCTTACAGTCCTCAAGAGGGGCAACACATTTGAGTTGTGTCAAAAGAGAATCCAATTGAAATCAGAACTGATGCCAGGACTCGAGGACCTGGGCTGTTGGGAGAGGTTGGGCAGAGTAGGACTTTATTCTTCGGAGCACGATGAGGGGCGAACTTAGAGAGGTGTAGTCTTGCAGAGGCGTATAAAATCACGAGGGGCACAAAGCCCTTTACCCAGAGTACCCAGGAATCAAGAACCAGAGGACATAGGTTTGATGAGCCGAATGGCCTAATTCTACTCCTACCACTTATGGCCTTATGAGGTTTAAGGCAGGAGGGGAAAGATTTAATAGGAACCTGAGGGGTTCACACAAATGATGGTGGGTGTATGGAACGAGCTGCCAGAGTGGGTCATAAGTAATAGGAGCAGAATTAGGCCATTCGGCCCATCAAATCTACTCCACCATTAAATCCTGGCTGATCTATCTCTCCCTCCCAACTCGGTTCTCCTGCCTTCTCCCCATAACCCCTGACAAGAAAGTTAAGTTAGCTACCATCACAATGTTTAGAAACGTTAGATTTAACTTTTAGGGATAACGGAAAAGCAGGAATGGGGTGCTGATTTTAGATGATCAGCCATGATCATATTGAATGGAGGCACTGGCTTGAAGGGCAGAATGGCCTACTCCTGCACCTATTTTTCTATGTTTCTAAAACATTTGAACAGATATGACAGGTTTAGAGGGATATGGGCCAAATGCAGGCAGGTGGGACATAGTATAGGTGGGTGGGGGCATGTTGGGTTGAAGGGCCTGTTTCCACGTTGTATGACTAAACCATTGCAGTACCTACATCAAAGTGAAGGGCGGACTCATCGGGATCAAGCCAAATGTAGCTATTTGCATGAGAGAGAACAATTTAATCACACTCACCTGTGGCAGGGCACCGTAATTCCAAATATATCCCTTATAAGGGAAAATATTTGCCACAAATCGCAGGTTCCCCTTTTTAATGTCTTGCTTAATGGGATTCAAGGGTTCCTGTGTTGCAATCTGAAAACAGAGGTTTGGTGAAGTTTCATTGTCCTTTGTCCGACAGCAACGGCAGCTGACATGCCGGTTAACAGCAGGCACTGGAGACGAGGGAAATCCGGCACTTCCCCAGAGGCGGGCACCAATTAACACAGATGCACCACGGAGAGCATTCTATCGCATTCACCTCGCATCGCAGCTTGCCATGGCAACAAACAAAAAACAACTCGTAAATCTGCTTTAAACCTCCCCGTTCCATGTCAAATCCATGCTCTCTATACGGAGAAAGCATGGAGCGCAGATGCTGACTAATACACAAAAGGACACAAAGTGCTGGAGTAACTCAGCGGGTCAGGCAGCATCTCTGGACACATGAATTGAATAAAAAAAAGACAATATTTTTTACTTTTCTGTCTGTCTGTCTGTCTGTATAAACAAAGGCATATATCTTCACACACACACACATGCGTGTAGGAAGGAACTGCTGATGCTGGTTTAAACCAAAGATAGACACAAAAGGCTGGAGTAACTCAGGGGGGCAGGCAGCATCTCTGGAGGGAAGGAATGAGTGACATTTCGGGTGGAGCCACCCGCCATTGCAAGAATCAAGATTTCATACTTTAGTATATTTAGTGTAGAGGTACAGCGTTGAAACAGGCCCTTCAGCCCGCTGATCAGCAATCTCCCTCTACATGAGGGACGATTTACAATCCTCAGCAGCCAATGAACTGACAAACCTGTACGTCTTTGGAGTGTGGGAGGGAACCGGAGGATCACGGGGAGAACATACAAACTCCGTACAGACAGCACCCGTAGTCAGGATTGAACCCGGGTCTCTGGCGCTGCTAGCGCTGTAAGGCAGCCACTCTAGCGCTGTGCCACTCTGCCAACTGTTTGGCAAGGGTTCAGCTTCATTGACAAGCAGTCAGTTGGGGATTGGTTGGCTTGCCTTTGGCAAGTGACTTTACAATCAGAAACAATAGCAACCACCGGCAATCACGGTTGTTCGCTGTTGGCTGACTGCCTGAACATTCCAGCCCGAGGCAGATGTTTACTTGCAAACCCTCCAACCTCGTCTACTGTATTCGCTGCTCAAGATGTGGAGCCTTATACATCGGTGAGACCAAACGTAGACCGGTCAATCGTTTCGCTTTTGCTCAGTCCGCCTAGACCTAGCTGATCTCCCCGTTGCTAAACACTTTAATTCCACTCCCATTCCCATGCTGACCTTTCTGTCCTCAGTCTCCTCCATTGTCAGAGTGAGGCTAAACGCAAATTGGAGGAACAGCATTGTTATTTCGCTTGGGCAGCTTAGAGGTATGAATATTGTTTTCTCGACCTTCAAGTAACCCCTGCATTCCCTCCTTCTCCATTGCTCCCCCACCCGAGTCGCACCAGCTTCTCGTTTACACCCAACAGCTAACAAAGGCCCGTTTCTTTATCGTCTTTACTTTTTTGCATATCTTTCATTCAGTGTTCTTTATCTCTCAACATCATCGTCTATATCTTTTGTTTCCCTTTCCTGTGACTTTCAGTCTGAAGGGTCTCGACCCGAAACGTCACCCATTCCTTCTCTCCAGAGATGCGCTCTGTCGCACTGAGTTACTCCAGCTTTTTGAGTCCATCTTCGGTTTAAACCAGCATCTGCAGTTCCTTCCTACACGCTCCCATTAGTTTTCTCCAAAACTAATCATTGATCTACAAACCCTCCTCTCTCCTAAACTACAACTTCCCTGCTGTAATATGTGAAGAGCATTTCTGAGTAATCCATTAATCCCAGATGTCACGCCATGAAATCAAATTAGATTATGAAGCCACGTGGGGAAATGCTAAACTTCATCTACATCAGAGATACTTAGATTCTTGACTAGTACGGGTGTCACATGTTATGGGAGAAGGCAGGAGAACGGGGTTGAGAGGGAAAGATAGATCAGCCATGATTGAATGGAAGAGCAGACTTGATGGGCCAAATGGCCTAATTCTGCTTCTATCACGTATGAACATCAAACAGAAGGCGGTGAAAGCCAACTTCAACCATCAGGACCCAGACACCATTTTAAGGCATGCAAGTCTCCAGCAATGTGCCGTTTCCCCCCCCCCCCCCCCCCACTACAATCAGTCTGAAGTAAGGTCCCTTCCTGAAACGTCACCTGTCCATTTTTTTTCCTCCAGAGATGCTGCCTGACCTGCTGAGTCACTCCAGCATTTTGTGCCTATCTTCGGTATCTGCAGTTCCTTTCAACATTTACCCATCAACTGGCTTTTATGGTCAGCTGCACATGTAGCAAATATAGAAACTCTAGTACATTGTCTCAGTGGACTACTTCTGGACAATTTGTACTCAGTCTGAACAAGGGTCCCGACCTGAAACTCCACCCATTCCTTCTCTCCAGTGATGCTGCCTGTCCCGCTGAGTTACTCCAGCATTTTTCGTCTATCTTTGGTTTAAACTAGCAGCTGCAGTTCCCTCCTACAACCTTTGTACTTCATTAAAGGCTTGGGCCTAGGAGATATTGTAATACTTTGCTAAATTACCCCAGAATTGTGTGTGTGTATCGTTTGTATAACATCACGAGGTTCAAATATAATGAGGTCCACCATCTTTTGCCCAGGGAAGGAGAAGCAAAAGCCTAAAGAGGACATGCTTATGGCGAGTAGAGAACAAATTATTGGGAACCTGTGGGCCAGTTTATTCACAAAGTGGGCGGTGATTGTATGGCACGAGCCAGAAGATGTGGTTGAGACATGTATAATTACAACGTTCAAGACATTTGGATAGATATTTACATAGATAGGAATGGTTTAAAGGGATAGAGTCCAACAAATGGGACTAGTGTCGATGGGCATCTTAGTTTGCATTGAAGAGTTGGGCCAAAGGGTCTATTTATGTGCTACATGTGTCTACAGCTCCTTTGTCATTACTGGCCCACCACCGATGTTCCGGCCACTGGTGGTTCGGCACCTCTTTTAACCTGGACTTCTCCTGGAAGTTTCCCTGCAAATGTGACGCCTAGGCCGGGTGAGGCGGCCGATCTTGAGATCATCCGAACTTCAGTGCTGTTCGGCGGGTCAAATTTGCCAGCTGTGGCCGGGGCTCTGGAACTCCGGCCCGGCATGAGCCGGCAGATCCGTTCCCATAGCCGACTTTGTGGGTCGGCATCTCAGCCCCCCCTCTGTTGGTCCGGCAAGACGGATACTAAATGGCACAGCTCTGGAACCAAGGGTGCCGGAAAATCAGTGGTGGACCTGTAATACACTCAGTACAACTTCAGAGTGTTAAAGAATAGCTTGAAATGAGAACAAATGACAAGTTATTTAAAAACCGAATTACATATTAATGGACAAAAATGTAGAATTACCTCCATCTTGGCATTGGTCCAACGAGGAACTTCAACCACCATGTTACACACATTCTGCAGGGGAATTCACAGGTAAGTATTAGTGAACACAATCTATTAGAGACCCACCTTTTACCTGCTGGCACATACACACACTTAAACAGATACCAACGGTCAGATTAATCACAGCAATAAATTAATGGTACTATTTATTTAAGATTAACTATGAAGTAACCATGCAATGAATTAACAAAGCAACGCCTTTAGCTGGGAAGCAACGCGTCTGCAAATGAAACCATATTTATGAGTTGCAGATTCTCAAAGCCCTTGTCGACACAAGCTGAAGAAGTGTCCTGACCCAAAACGTCACCGACCAACCATCCTGCCAATAAGATGGTGGGAGCAGTCCTGAGCTACTACTCACTACATTGGAGACCTTCAGATGATCTTTAATCGGGCTTTACTCTGTGTTAATTCATTAACACTTGAAGTAAAACAGCCATATAGACTCAAACAGCAAGGAAGCATTTTGGGTCTTGACCCAATACGTCGCCTATTCCTTCTCTCCAGAGATGCTGCCTGTCCCGCTGAGTTACCCCAGCATTTTGTGTCTACTATATTCTGCGCTCTGCTGGGTCGCGGAGCAATCCCACTCCGTGCTTCATTCACCATACACGTCTCCCTCGTGTGCCCATTAGCACCATCTGATTTTTTCCTTTCCCCACCAGACACCTTCAGCAGCATAATCTAGCCCTGTAACTAAGCTACCATCATGCCTTTGGGATGCGAGAGGAAACCTGAGCACGCGGGTAAACCCGTGCAGTCACTGGAAAAGTGGGGTAAACTCCACAGATGGGGGCCGGAGGCCAGAATTGAACCTACGGCCCCCACTTCCTGTCCCCGATTTGTTACATACAAACTTGTATAAAGATTCGTAAACCGGACTGCAAAGGCTTGAGTGCTGGAGTAGCTCAGCAGGTCAGGCAGCATCTCCGAAGGACGTTTAAATTAGTTTATAGTCTCGTACACTGAGGTACAGTGAAAAGCTTTTTTGCTGCGTGCCAACCAGTCAGCGGATAGACAGTACATGATTACAATCGTGCCATCCACTGTGTACAGATACATGATAAAGGAAATCACATTTAGTGCAAGGTAAAGTCCAATGAAAGATAGTTTGAGGCTCTCCAATAAAGGTAGATAATAGGTCAGGACTACTTGGGATAGGAAAGGGATGAGAATGTGAGACTACTCATTCAGTTAGGCAAACCTTCAAGCTTTGCAAGGGGGAACTGCAAGATTTCGATCCAGCTGTCCAGGAAAGTCACACAAACAGCTCACCAGTCAGCGATAGAGGACAGATGGTCATGTTCAAGGAGCAGAATTAGGCCTTTCAGCCAACCAAGAACCCAGAGACACGGGTTCGAACCCGACTATGGGTGCTGCCTGTACGGAATTTGTACGTTCTCCCAGTGACCATGAGGATTTTCTCTGAGATCTTCGGTTTCCTCCCACACTCCAAAGACGTACAAGTATGTAGGTAAATTGGCGTATGCGTAAATTGTCCCTAGTAGTAGGATAGTGTTGATGTGCGGGGATCGCTGGTCGGTGCGGACTCAGTGGGCCGAAAGGCCTGTTTCCGCGCTGAATCTCTAAACTAAATACGAATCCGTCAATCTCTGTTTTAAAACTACCCATCGACTTATTTGAGGCAGGAAACATGTTCCCGATGTTGGGGCAGTCCAGAACCAGGGGCCACAGTTTAAGAATAAGAATAAGGAGTAAGCCATTTAGAACGGAGACGAGGAAACTCTTTTTCTCACTGAGAGTGGTGAGTCTGTGGAATTCTCTGCCTCAGAGGGCGGTGGAGGCAGGTTCCCTGGATGCTTTCTAGAGAGCTAGCTAGACATAGAAAATAGGTGCAGGAGTAGGCCATTCGGCCCTTCGAGCCTGCACTGCCATTCAATATGATCATGGCTGATCATCCAGCTCAATATCCTGTACCTGCCTTCTCTCCATACCCCCTGATCCCTTTAGCCACAAGGGCCACATCTAACTCCCTCTTAAATATAGCCAATGAACTGGTCTCAACTACCTTCTGTGGCAGAGAATTCCAGAGACTCACCACTCTCGGTGTGAAAAATCTTTTCCTCATCTCGGTCCTAAAGGAATTCCCCCTTATTCTGGACCTCCCCAACATCGGGAACAATCTTCCTGCATCTAGCCTATCCAACCCCTTAAGAATTTTGTAATCTTAAAGGGCTCTTAAAAATAGCAGAGTCAGGGGATATGGGGAGCAGGCAGGAACGGGGTACTGATTGGGGATGATCAGCCATGATCACATTGAATGGCGGTGATGGCTCGAAGGGCCGAATGGCCTACTCCAGCACCTATTGTCTATTGTGCTCCACAGCTGTCTGTGGCAATGAACTCCACTGCTTCGCTATCCTCTGACCGAAGAAATTCCTCCTCATCTCCTTTCTAAAGGCATGTCCTTTCATGCTGGGGCTGTGCCCTCTGGCCCAGGACTCTCCCACAAGATGCTGAGCAAAGGATGTGGATGGATGGAGCAAGAGATGTCATTTTATTACCTGTGACTCTGAAGCCCAAAGTGGGACGTCATGGAAAGGAGACAGGATCTGACCCTGGGAGTTCTCTGCAACAGACAGCAAACGGACACAAGTATGATGAAATCTCCAAAATCAAGTACGCACCACCCACAAAACCTGCCCCTCTGCCCGATAGACCACCCAACTGGTTCGTCTGCAAACCTCCCCACCCTCTCTCCCTCCAACTAGTGCTTTCTCTTTCCCCAATTCAGCCTCTCCCCTCTTTCCATCCACCACTTATCCCCCCCCCCCCCCCCAACTCGGCCAGACTCTTTCCTCTTCCCTCAAATTCACACTTGTTTCCCGTCTCCCTCACCCATCTCCCTCCCTTCTCTGATCCCTGTCCTCTCCCTTCCCCGCCCACACTGCCTCCTCTAAAACCCGCTACCCCTCGCCTCCAGCACCACCCTCAAACCCATCACACCCCCTCCAGTCCCCCACTTCTCTCATATCCACCAATCCACTACCCTTCCCTCCACCCCAACCAGTCCGCTCACCACCCCTTCCTTTACCCACACCTTTCTTCTGCAACCTCCCATGTATCCCCTCCCCAAATCCTATCCTCCACACCATCCCACCTCGTCTTCCCCCTCCCCTCATCCTTCCTCCACGCTTTCCCCTCTACCGCCTCTACGTCCTCCACCCCTTCACTCTAATTTCTCCAAGCCCCCCTCTACCATTCTCCACTCTACCTCCTCCACCCCCTTCTACAACCATCCCTACCTCATCCCAACCTCACCTCTGCGCCTCTTCTCCTCCACGTCGTCCAGTTCATACTCTCCTCTATCCTTCCTCACCTCCACCCTCTCCTCTCATCACCTCCACCCCACTCATCACCTCCACCCCACTCATCACCTCCACCTTCCTTTCTACCACCTCCCTCCTCTCCATCCACCGCACTGTTGCTGCTCTCTCCCCCCCTCTCCGTGCTCCTCCTGCCAGGCGTGCACTCACTGAGGTAGAGGCGGTAAGAGGCGGTGTTGGTCAGCCCGCGTTCCACCACACGGTACATGGCTCCTCTCGTATCTCCGGCGCCGACCCTGACCCCGCCCCCGCGGACGCTTCCGGCGCCCCGCCCCCGCCCCGCCCCGCAACGGCCGGGTCGCCCATCACTTCCGCCCCGCTCCGCACCGCGCCTGCGCGCTCCGGCCGCCTAGCAGCGGGGCAGGTGGACAAGGTGGCGGGAAGCGTCGCCCATTCCTTCTCTCCAGAGATGCTGCCTGTCCCGCTGACTTACCCCAGCATCATCCAACTGGTTGCTGGAGTAACTCCCCACCCTCTCCCTCCCTCCCTCCAACTAGTGCTTTCACTTTCCCCCAATTCAGCCTCTCCCCTCTCTCCATCCACCACTTATCCCCCCCCCCCCCACCCCCACTCTTTCCTCTTCCCTCAATTGCACACTCTGCCTCCTCTAAAACCCGCTACCTCTCCCCATCTCTGGCCCCCTCGCCCCCACGATCGCCCTCAAACCCAGCACACCCCCTCCAGTCCCCCACTCCTCTCATACCCACCAATCCACTACCTTCCCTCCCTCCACCCCAACCAGTCCGCTCACCACCCCTCCCCCACCCCCACCCACACCTTTCTGCTGCAACCTCCCATGTTTCCCCTCCCCAACACCTATCCTCCACACCATCCCACCTCCTCTTCCCTCTCCCTTCCTCTAATCCTTCCTCCACTGCTCTGCGACACGCTTTCCCCTCTACCTCCTCCATGCTGTCTCCTCTACGTCCTCCACCCTCCCATCTACTACCTCCTCCACGCTCCCCTCCCTCCACCATCCTCCCCTCTACCTCCTCCCCCCTTCTACTACCATCCCTTCCGCCACCCTACCGCCTCCAACCTCACCTCCACGTCTTCCCCTCCACGTGGTCCAATTCATCCTCTCCTCCATCCTTCCTCACCTCCACCCTCTCCTCTCATCACCACTACCCCACTCATCGCCTCCACCCCACTCATCACCTCACCTCCATCCTCCCCACTCATCACCTCCACCTTCCTTTCTACCACCTCCCTCCCCTCCATCCATCCATCCACCGCACTGTTGCTGCTCTCTCCCCCCCTCTCCGTGCTCCTCCTGCCAGGCGTGCACTCACTGAGGTAGAGGCGGTAAGAGGTGGTGTTGGTCAGCCCGCGTTCCACCACACGGTACATGGCTCCTCTCGTATCTCCGGCGCCGGCGCCGACCCTGACCCCGCCCCCGCGGACGCTTCCGGCGCCCCGCCCCCGCCCCGCCCCGCAACGGCCGGGTCGCCCATCACTTCCGCCCCGCTCCGCACCGCGCCTGCGCGCTCCGGCCGCCTAGCAGCGGGGCAGGTGGACAAGGTGGCGGGAAGCGTCGCCCATTCCTTCTCTCCAGAGATGCTGCCTGTCCCGCTGACTTACCCCAGCATCACCCAACTGGTTGCTGGAGTAACTCCCCACCCTCTCCCTCCCTCCCTCCAACTAGTGCTTTCACTTTCCCCCAATTCAGCCTTCCCCCTCTCTCCATCCACCACTTATCTCCCCCCCCCCCACCCCCACCCCCACTCTTTCCTCTTCCCTCAATTGCACACTCTGCCTCCTCTAAAACCCGCTACCTCTCCCCATCTCTGGCCCCCTCGCCCCCACGATCGCCCTCAAACCCAGCACACCCCCTCCAGTCCCCCACTCCTCTCATACCCACCAATCCACTACCTTCCCTCTCTCCACCCCAACCAGTCCGCTCACCATCCCCTCCCCCACCTTTCTGCTGCAACCTCCCATGTTTCCCCTCCCCAACTCCTATCGTCCACACCATCCCACCTCCTCTTCCCTCTCCCCTCCTCTAATCCTTCCTCCACTGCTCTGCGACACTCTTTCCCCTCTACCTCCTCCATGCTGTCTCCTCTACGTCCTCCACCCTCCCATCTACTACCTCCTCCACGCTCCCCTCTACCCTCCCTCCACCATCCTCCCCTCTACCTCCTCCACCCCCTTCTACTACCATCCCTTCCGCCACCCTACCCCCTCCAACCTCACCTCCACATCTTCCCCTCCACGTGGTCCAATTCATCCTCTCCTCTATCCTTCCTCACCACCCTCTCCTCTCATCACCACTACCCCACTCATCGCCCCCACCCCACTCATCACCTCCACCCTCTCCTCTCACCTCCTCCTCCCCACTCATCACCTCCACCTTCCTTTCTACCACCTCCCTCCCCTCCATCCATCCATCCAGCGCACTGTTGCTGCTCTCTCCCCCCCTCTCCGTGCTCCTCCTGCCAGGCGTGCACTCACTGAGGTAGAGGCGGTAAGAGGTGGTGTTGGTCAGCCCGCGTTCCACCACACGGTACATGGCTCCTCTCGTATCTCCGGCGCCGACACACGTCCCCGCTCCGCCGGCCCGGACCCCGCCCCCGCGGACGCTTCCGGCGCCCCGCCCCCGCCCCCGCCCCCGCCCCCGCGGACGCTTCCGGCGCCCCGCCCCCGCCCCGCCCCGCAACGGTTCGCCCATCACTTCCGCCCCGCTCCGCACCGCGCCTGCGCGCTCCGGCCCCCTGGCAGCGGGGCAGGTGGACAAGGTGGCGGGAAGCTTCTCGACCCGAAACGTCGGCCATTCCTTCTCTCCAGAGATGCTGCCTGTCCCGCTGACTTACCCCAGCATCTTGCGTCTATCTTTGGTCAAGAGGAATGGGGAGGGGTCGACATCTACCACCTCCTCCCTCATCTCCATTTCTCCTCCGTTTCCCCTCCAAATCACCTTCCATCTCCTCCCCTCTCCCCATCTCCCCTCTCCCCATCTCCCCTCTCCCCATCTCCCCTCTCCCCATCTCTCCTCTCCCCATCTCTCCTCTCCCCATCTCTCCTCTCCCCATCTCTCCCCATCTCTCCCCATCTCCCTCTCCCCATCTCCCCTCTCCCCATCTCTCCTCTCCCCATCTCTCCCCTCTCCCCATCTCCCCATCTCCCCTCTCCCCTCTCCCCATCCCCTCTCCCCTCTCCCCATCTCTCCTCTCCCCATCTCTCCTCTCCCCATCTCTCCTCTCCCCATCTCTCCTCTCCCCATCTCTCCTCTCCCCATCTCCCCCCTCCCCATCTCCCCTCTTCCAGGGCTGCCAACTCTCACGCATTTCACGCCATTCTCATGTTGATCACAGAATGTCTCACACTCAAATAAATAAAGAAAAAAAGAAAGAAAGTCACGAACAATTCAATTCGCCCATGGCTTCCAGATCTCCTCCACGCTCACCAATGAGAATAGTTTTCTGTCGGCGGGTTTCCCATAAAGAACGAGCAATTTGATTGTCTTAAGCCCATCGCACACTATTTAATATGGTAATGGAACTGCATTACTAATAATTCCATTTGACATCCATGGAACCAAAATCTGCAGGTGCTGGAAATTCAAAATAAAGCAATAATTGTTTTAGAGGTGAGTAAAAACCATGAGGGGCATATATAAGGTGAATGCATAGTATTTTTCCCGGGATATGTGATTCAAGAACTAGAGGGCATTGGTTTAAAGCAGGGTTGTCAAACCACCGGCCCGCGATAGGGTCTAATCCTGCCCGCAGGATGATTTGGGAAAAAAAAGTAGCTTAGCTTAATGAGCATTGATGTATATGTTGTTGACTTTCATCCCAAATATCTTTCATTATAGGTTGAGCTAGTTCATTTTCCCATGCTTGTCTATGTAATTCCGTCGACGGGACCTCACTATCTAAAAGAATATTATAAATGTGAGATATTTATCTGTGTTAGGATGTTTATTCAAACATTCATCAAGGGTCTCTGGCTCCCTAGTTCTATATTCTTGTGTGTGTGATTTAACACAAGTTGTAAATATCTAAAAAAATTATTTGAATGTAGTCCATAATTCTGTTGTAACTCCTGAAATGAAAGAAAAATACCCTTTCTGTAAAGGTGCCCCACCTTTTTAATTCCATAATTTTTCCATTGTACAAAACCTTTATCCAACACAGAAGGTTTAAATGAAGAATTATTTACAATGGGGAGAAAGAGTGATAAATTATCCAATTTTAAAGTCTTTTTTAATTGTTTCCAAATTCGTATACCACTATTATAGGATTTTCACTATAGGTTTTTTAATGCATTTTTGTGGGAGCTAACAGAATTGATCCAATTTCAAAAGGTAAACAATCTTCCTTTTCCATCTTTAACCGATCTGGTTGTTGATCCATATCTTCCAACCAGAAGTTCATATTTTTAATATTAACTGCCCAAAAGTAAAATAAAAAATTTGGTAAAACTAATCCTCCATTCATCTTGGATTTACATACATGTTTTTTACTTATTCTATGGTTCTTATAATCCCAAATAAAACTTGTGACAATAGAATCATAGAAAATAGGTGCAGGAGTAGGCCATTCGGCCCTTCGAGCCTGCACCGCCATTCAATATGATCATGGCTGATCATCCAACTCAGTATCCTGTACCTGCCTTCTCTCCATACCCCCTGATCCCTTTAGCCACAAGGGCCACATCGAACTCCCTCTTAAATATAGCCAATGAACTGGCCTCAACTACCTTCTGTGGCAGAGAATTCCACAGACTCGCCACTCTCTGTGTGAAAAATGATCTCATCTCGGTCCTAAAAGACTTCCCCCTTATCCTTAAACTGTGACCCCTTGTTCTGGAGTCCCCCAACATCGGGAACAATCTTCCTGCATCTAGCCTGTCCAACCCCTTAAGAATTTTGTAAGTCTCTATAAGATCCCCCCTCAATCTCCTAAATTCCAGCGAGTACAAGCGAGTCTATCCAGTCTTTCTTCATATGGAAGTCCTGCCATCCCAGGAATCAGTCTGGTGGACCTTCTCTGTACTCCCACTATGGCAAGAATGTCTTCCCTCAGATTAGGAGACCAAAACTGTACGCAATACTCCAGGTGTGGCCTCACCAAGACCTGTACAACTGCAGTAGGACCTCCCTGCTCTTGTACTTAAATCCTTTTGCTATGAATGCCAACATACCATTCACTTTCTTCACAGCCTGCTGCACCTGCATGCCTACTTTCAATGACTGGTGTACATGACACCCAGGTCTCGTTGCATCTCCCCCTTTCCTAATCGGCCACCGTTCAGATAAGTCTACCCTCCTGGTTTTGCAACCAAAGTGGATAACCTCACATTTATCCACATTATACTGCATCTGTCATGCATTTTCCCACTCACCTAACCTATCCAAGTCACCTTGCAGCCTCCTAACATCCTCCTCACAGCTAACACTGCCCCCCAGCTTCATTCGCAAACGTGGAGATGTTGCATTCAATTCCCTCATCCAGATCATTAATATATATTGTAAATAGCTGGGGTCCCAGCACTGAGCCTTGCAGTACCCCACTAGTCACTGCCTGCCATTCTGAAAATGACCCGTTTACTCCTACTCTTTGCTTCCTGTCTGCCAGCCAGTTCTCTATCCACATCAACACTGAACCCCCAATACGTGCGCTTTAAGTTTGAATGCTAATCTCTTATGTGGGTCCTTGTCGAAAGCCTTCTGAAAGTCCAGATACAACACATCCACAGGTTCTCCCTTATCCACTCTACTAGTTACATAGAATCAACCTTTAAAAAAAAATAAATTGGGATATATATTGGAGTTGATTGAAAAAGGTACAGTAATTGTGGACGGAAAATCATTTTTATGGCATTAATTCTACCGAGCATTGTTACATCGCATCCTAGTAAATTATATTTTTAGTACAGTGGATATTCACAGCCTAACCAGAGCAAGAAACAAAAATGGTATAGAAAGCAACTAGTAGATTACACAACTTGGGATAATGACTAATTTAAAGATAGTAAGTTATATCGTCCACGGTTTAAATCAACCCATAAAGAGGATAAACATTCTGAGCCAACTCAAAAATTTAGGATGTGGAGTTGCATTGATTCAGGAAACACATCTGGCGGAAACTGAACATAATAAGCTTAGAAGAGAGTAGGTTAGTGAGGTATTTAGTGCCTCCTATGGGAAAAGGAGAGGAGTGGCTATCCTTTTCAATAGAAATGCAGTTTCCTCTGTGGAAAAAATACTCCAAGATACATTGGGGAGATATGTAATGGTAACTGGTACAATAAGTGGGAATGGTAGTATCAATTATAAATATTTATGCAGCAACGGAAGATGATTACTCTATCTTTAGAGACATTGCAAATATAATTGCAGAAAATGCCAAAGCTATGATAATACCAGGTGGTGATTTCAATGCCGTCCTTGATGGGAGGCTGGATAGATTACCAGATGAATACAACCAAACAAAAAAACCCAAAATACTAAAGAATGTGCTAGGGGAGTTAGGATTAGTAGACTCATGGAGATATAAAAATCCAAGGAGGAGGGATTATAGTTTCATTTTGAATGTGCACGGGAGTTACTCACGTATAGACATGCTTTGTGTTCTCAAACAATATACATATAAAGTGGTAGATTGTAAAATTGGTTCAATAACAATCAGTGACCATGCGCCCATAATCCTTACCTTGCAGTTAGGAACTGAAAAGAGTTTTAATTACTGGAGAGCAAACATTTCTTCTTTTTCATAGATAACGTAGTGACACAGGAAATTAGGAATTGTTTTAAAGAGTATTTTGACCACAATGACAATAGTGAGGTAACATTATCCACTCTTTGGGATGGTGCAAAAGCAGTAATAAGGGGAAAAATGATTGAAATATCGAGTAGAGTAAGGAAGAATGGGTTGAAGAAGCAATGTGACTTGGAAAGTAAAATAAAGATATTAGAAGTAGAACACCAAAATAACAATAGAAACAAGAATCTGTTAAAGGAACTAAAACAAAAAAGAGATGAGTTAGAAGAGCTTCTAACATATAAAGCAGAAGGAGCCTTTCGATTCTTAAATCAAAAATACTATGAGAAGGGAAATAGGGCTAGTCGCCTTCTGGCATTTCAGTTGCGTAAGGAGCAAGCTAATCGAGTAGTTTCCAAAGTTGTACATCCGATTTCTAGAAATTTAGTACCACAACCACAATCATAGAGGGGGCGGCCGCATTCTCTATATCTAATTGCCTTATTTCCATTTCTAATACCTGTTGTTTAGCACGATTATTTTTATTGTGAAAGGCTTGTGAGGAGATTAACGCTCCTCATACAAATGCTTTGAATGTTTCCCAGAAAAGGGAGGCAGATGATTCAGAAAAATGTCTCGAAAAACATATTAATCTGTGTAATAAGATTTTCGTGACATGTTTTATAATTTAAAATTTGAGGGTTAAGTCTCCATTGTGTCTGCTTCTCGGTCATTCCATTTATTTTAATCATAAATGTTAAACTTGCATGATCCGAAATTATAATATTATGATATTTCGAATTATAAGCAAATGGAATAAGTTTAGAGTCTACTAAAAAGTAGTCTATTCTTGAATAGGTTTTATGTACCGGTAAGTAGAATTAATATTCTCGTCCAGATGGATTTTCGATTCTCCAGACATCTTTGATATTAATGTATGAATTTAGTAATTCACTTGCCTTGGATTTTATTTTCCTTTGTCTTGATGATCTATCTAGATTAGAATCTAATGTACAATTTAAATCTCCACCAATTATCAAATTGTGTTGTGTAAGTTCCGGAATAGTATTGTGTTTTCTTGAAAAACAAAGGGCTGTCAAAATTTGATCCATAAACGTTAACAAGGATCACTTTAAAAAAATAGAATTCACCCACTAGTATAATATATATACCATCGATATCTGCAATAGTTGATATATGTTTAAAAGGTATACCCTTACGGATTAGAATTGCAACCCCTCTAGACTTATGAGAGAATGAGGAGTGATACGTTTGTCAATCCATTTTGCTTTCAATCCATGTTGCACTTCATTTTTACCCGACATTCTACCCGAACACAAGATAGATGAATTTTAGATTTAATAAGTCTTGCTCCCGAACATATCTCCTTAAATAAAACTTATAATTGAATTTAATATTATGGTTATAATTAAGTAAAGGGTAAAGAACGTGGGAAAATAGATGTAGTGGAGTTGTAGTTTGATCTTTATTTTATGAGACTTTGGAGTGAGAGACTACGTGAAGAACCCGCCAGCCCGCATGCACGTCAATCTTCAAAGCAACTGTATGAAACCACAGAACACTTGCACCAAATTAAACTATAGAAAGATTAATAACCCTTGACTTACTGAATGATCTTTATGAGATTCAGGGTTGGGAGTGGAGGGCACGTAGTCTCTCACTCCAACTTTTCATAAAATAAAGATCAAACTTCAAACGGTAAGTTCTCGTTTAATCTTTCTATTTTATATCGAAGTCTCGTGATGAGACTACGCGAAGCCTTCGAATCTCTGCGGTTTCATGCAGTAAACCAATCTGTATGTGAACACACTACACAGATAAACCATAAATGGTTGAAAGTAAAAACATAGGCCATTCAAACGTGATGTTAATTTTACATACATGTATATCGCCCTTAACAGAACCAAAGTCCTATTATATCGGGGTTAGACAATGTCTTAATTAACACAACCCAGAATTCTATCTGCAAATTGTCCAGATCTGTTAATCGGTTTATTATAAAACTTCCGAAACGTGCGTTCATCTGACCATCCTGCTGTTGCAAGAATGTGATCAAGAGGAGCCTCCATTCTATTTGCTGCCAATGCGGCTGCAGCCCTGGTAGAATGAGACTGGAAAATATCAGTATTCACTCCCGCTTTCAACAGTGTACATTTTATCCATCTCAAAATAGTCTGCACCGACACTTTCATGTGTGGCTTTTTATAACTTGTGCAGAAAGCTTTTTCCTCATCTTGAAGGTTTTTAGTAACCTCAATGTACTTCTTCACATAAATAACAACACACAATCTCTGATCTGGTGGATATGCTGCCAGATCTAACTTGTACTCCACCGCGCATGGCCTGCTCTGCTTTATCAGATCATCCACATAAATACCACTTTCTTGTCAGTTACAGCAGAATTATCCAGACGGAGTTTGTGCAAAGACTGAGCTCTTTGCCCTGAAATAAGTGCCATAAGCATCACTAATTTATGAGTGAGCTGTTCCAATGTCAGCGATGCAGCTGGTGCCGGGTTGCTACTTTCACATTCCACACCTCATTATATCTAGGCCTTGGAGGGTTCATATTAAATACACTTTTCATGAACGTTGACACCAATGGATGAGTGCCAATAGTTTGTATCTAGTGCTTGGGCTGGAACAACAATGATAAAGCACTGTAAGTAGTGTTAATAGTGCTATAACTTAGACGCTTCTCAAAAAACAAAACTGAAAGCTATTCCAAACATCAGCTACTTCTGCCTCAAAGTAGTTCAGTTGTGCATCTTCACAAAACTATTTCCCTTGTTTTATTATCCCCACAAACCTGCCACTTTTTTTAAAAAGTAGCTCACATGTGTCTCTTCACAAACCTTTTCCATACAACCATGCAGTGATAAATGCATGAATGTTAGATTGAACTAACCACTGCTCGTGCCTGTGAGCAAATATAGAAGCTTCTTTCAGCAGGCCTATTTACAATGGTTGAATAGGCCAATTTGGTGCTACTATAATTCATGTTGCCTTGTCTTTAATTATCTTTGAAGGCATCTTCCGATATTTATACCCCGCGCATGCCACTACAATATTCTGTTCTTATCTGTGGGTAGACATATCTGCAGAGTTTATGACAAAGCCTAGATATGTAATAGATTTTGGCGGCTCCAGTATGGATGAATATCAAACCCTAGATATTCTAGGAGTGCCTTTGTTGCTGAAACAGCTAACTCTGTGACACATGATCTCTTCCCTACAATGAGCATGTCATCTAAAACCCCACGATAATATGCCCTTTAGATCCGAGTAGGGCAACATTGGCTTTAGAACCTTTGTAAATAGCCCAGGGCTGAATTCAACCCTTTAGGTAGAGCCTAAAATAGCCACAACTGGCCTTGCCAAATAACCTACAGATATCATGTGGCTCTCATGTATTGGTACTGAATAGTTTGCATCTTCGAGATCGATTGAGGCCATAAAGCAATCCTCTGTGATCAGCTATTTTGCTGAAAGAAAAATATCCATCTAAAAATGGGTGTATTCCAAGCATGTGTTCAGCCTAGCTAAATCCTAGACATTAGAAATATACCCCTCTTGTTGATGGGCAGACTGCTCAATCACACCCTATTTGTGTAGTTTCGCTATTTCAACTTGGATAACCATAGTTTCCTCTTTAGACCATATGTACGGGAGTCTTGGCTTCTCTTGCCGCGGAGGAAATTGATCAGCTAGAAACTCAATCTTATAACCGTTTGTGATTAGTAAGCTGAAAGGATCAGAGGTTATCTGTCCCCACCTGTTTTTGAACGGTCTCAATCTACCTCCGACTTGAATATCGTCAGCACATCTCATGTGACTGATGGAAACATATTTGCAAACCTCAACGGCCCCCACCTCTTGGTCGTTTTGCTGTCCATGATGAAATGAGACGGTGGCTGTAGGTTTGATCAAGGCAGTTTTTAAGAAAGAGCTTGCTATAAAAACCACCAAGGCTGCCAATAGAATAATAGGCAAGAGATGATTATCACCACCACCCACCAAGATCCAGCAAACCCTGAGACTGACACCACCAAAATGGCCTTAGGCAGTTGATCAAGAGAGTCAACTGACTCTATATTTTGCTCAGTCCCTTTGGCTCTGGCACCGTGGCCTGCTGGGGACCGATACTGAATATGTGGAGTGCGCTGCCTCCATGGTGAGCGCTGTGAACCTGCTCATAAAAAAGGCCTCTGGCTTGGTTTTAATTGTGTAGGCCTGATGCTCCAACCAGCCTCAGTGTAGCGTTATGCGCCACTAGCTCGGTGGTGATGATATGCACGTCTACCACGTGGGTGTGGTAGACACAAAGAGTGTCTACCACACCCACCGCAGCCTTGAATTTTACTTGCTTGACCAAATCTTCTCCAAAGAGATACTTGCAGACTGCACATTACTTGCCTTGCACAAAACCCTCACAACACAATTGAGCTCAAACTGTGCATCACACAGAAGTGCTAAGGCATCTACTGCAAATCAGACAGCCGAGTTCCCTCTACCGACCTTGCAAATGCCGTAATCCCTCTCGTGAGAAATCTCAAAACTCACTGGAGTTTTAAGTCTTTTGACTTTGTTTTGCCATTCAGATTGCCCCAAATGGTGGCATTAACCTTCGTAACCTCCAGTGTCTGGCAGTCATCAGGACAAACATACTTTCCAGCATCGTCCTGAATGTTCTTCTCATTCAGCTGATGAGAAGCCAAGTAACCAACGCTACTTGCCAGTACTTTCTCTTACGGTTCTCCTATCCCCGAAGTGGATGGCAAATTTACTTACAAATGCCGGCAGCTCCTTTTAGACTTGAGTTGTAGCATATCATCCACTTATTGAGGGAATTCGAGTTTGCTGTCAACTTCCCCACAGTCAGAGTCTACCATCTAATACTCCTCAAAACACCTCTCCTCTGAGTGGTAAATATCAAAAGGCAACCCTGAACCAGGTATTGCTAACGCAGACATCTGACTGGAACTACCTGTATTCGTCGCCAGTGTGCATAGCACATTCACTTCGATCAACCTCTTAGTCAGGTTTTCCAGTTTTGAGAGCCGACAGATAATATCCCTAATGGATGATGAGGCAGTACCTACCTAGTCTCGTCCTTTTGGACATACTTTGCCATTTTGGCCTTGGCCTTCCCCAAACTCGGGTCGCCAAACTACTCCTTTTCGGTGCTTTGGCTTCTTATTTATGTATTTATTTATTTTTAACAACACAAACCTGCAAGTCAGTTAATAATGCTACCTGCCAGTTCGGCCTTTACTGCTTTGCCTATCCCCGACAGGAACGTCCCCCCCTCCCACAACCTCCCCCACTCCCACACCCTCCCCCCCTGCACTCCCTCGGGCTTGATCGCTGCACTCCCTCACAATTTCTCATTCTTAACTATCACCCAATGTTGGCAGACCTGCATTATTATCAGTATTATTATTAATCCTAATATTAACTCTTGAGACGTGGTTATAATTTGTATGTGTAGGGATTAAAAATTGAAGTGAATGCTTGCCCGCACTTGTCTGTAAATTTAACACCACCTGACTCCCACAGCTACCTCAATTACTCTTCCTCCCACCCTGCTTCCTGTAAGGACTCCATCCCCTATTCCCAATTCCTCCGCCTACGCTGCATCTGCTCCCAGGATGAAGTGTTCCACACCAGGTCATCACAAATGGCCTCATTCTTCAGAGAACGGGGATTCCCCTCCCCTACTATAGATGAGGCTCGCACCAGGGTCTCCTCCATACCCCGCAACACTGCCCTCTCTCCCCATTCCCCCATTCGCAAACAGGGCAGAGTCCCCCTGGTCCTCACCTTTCACCCCACCAGCCGGCAAATACAACACATAGTCCTCCGCCAGTTTCGCCACCTCCAACGTGACCCCTCCACTCGCCACATCTTCCCATCTCCCCCCCTGTCTGTCTTCCGCAAAGACCGCTCCCTCCGCAACTCCCTTGTCAATTCTTCCCTTCCCTCCTGCTCTACCCCTTCCCTGGACACTTTCCCTTGCAACCGCAAGAAATGCTACACTTGTCCCTTCACCTCCCCCCTCCACTCCTTTCAGGGACCCAAGCAGTCCTTCCAGGTCCGACAGAGGTTCACCTGCACCTCCTCCAACCTCATCTGCATCTGCTGCTCCAGATGCCAGATGATCTATATCGGTGAGACCAAGCGGAGGCTTGGCGATCGTTTCGCCGAACACCTGCGCTCGGTCCACATTAACCAACCCGACCTCCCGGTGGCTCAGCACTTCAACTTCCCCTCCCATTCCGTATCCGACCTCTCGGTCCTGGGCCTCCTCCACGGCCAGAGTGAGCAACACCGCAAGTTGGAGGAACAGCACCTCATATTCCGCTTGGGGAGTCTGCGTCCTTTGGGCTTGAACATTGAATTTTCTCAATTCTGTTAACCCTTGCTGTCTCCTCCCCTTCCCACCTCTCCCTCAGCCCTCGGGCCCTGGCATTCCCTCTCTCTCTATCTCCCTCCCCCACCTTAGTCGCACTAGCTTCTCATTTTCATACCACAAACAGCTTACAATGGCTTGTTCCCTTTATCATTGATCACTTTTTTGCATATCTTTCATTCATTGTTTTTTATCTCTCCGCATCACCGTCTATATCTCTCGTTTCCCTGATCCCTGACCAGTCTGAAGAAGGGTCTCGACCCGAAATGTCGCCTATCTCCTTCGCTCCTTAGATGCTGCTGCACCCGCTGAGTTTCTCCAGCCTTTTGTGTACCCTGTAAATTTAACATTACTGGTTTGGAATTTGAACCAAGGTTTTTCAGTTTCACAACTAGGCTGCACAGAGAAAAGGTAAGACTTGATAGTTTCAGTTTCTAGTTTCAGTTTCATTTCCACTTTCAGGGATGAACCATCTGAACTCAGCCCACCCAGTGCGCTATATAAACACCGCACACTGTCTCTGGTCCAGCCAGTTCTCGGAAGGAAGACGGAATCCTGAAGAGCAGCATGAGGTAAGGGACATCTTCACTTTGCACAGTGATATTGGAGATCAGGACCTTCTCAGGCACTGACGCCGACATTAGGTGGATGAGTAGAGAAGCTTAGTTTTCAGTCTTTAGAGATAGAGCGCGGAAACAGCACCTCTGGCTCACCGATTCCGCCTGACCAGCTATCCCCGCACAAAAACACTATCCTGCACACACTGGGGACAATTTACATTGATACCAAGCCAATTAACCTACAAACCTGTACGTCTTTGGGGTGTGGGAGGAAACCGAAGATCTCGGAGGAAACTCACACAAGTCATGGGGAGAACGTACAGACAAGCAGCCGTAGTCAGGATCGAACCCGGGTCTCTGGTGCTGAAAGGCAATAGCTCTACCCCTGCGCCACCCCGCCGCCCGTTAGGAGTTGAGAGGTCACGTTGCACTTATATAAGACATTGGTCAGGCCACATTTAGAGTATCGTGTTCAATTTTGGACACCGTGTTATAGGAAAGATGTTATCAAGCTGGAAAGGGTGCAGAGAAGATCTACCAGGGTGTTGCCAGGAATCGAGGGTTTGAGCAATAGGGAGAGGTTGAGCAGGCTGGAGTGGGCGGTGGAGGCCGGTTTATTCCTTGGAGTGCAGGAGGATGTGAGGTGATCTTATAGAGGTGTTTGACCTGAGGGACAACTTTATTACAGAAAGGGTGGTGGGTGTATGGAACGAGCTGCCGGAGGAGGTAGTTGAGGTACTATCGCGGCGTTTAAAAAAACATTTGCACAGGTACATAAACAGGACAGGTTTTGTGGGTTTATGGGGAAAAGGCAGGAGAATGGCACTGAGGGGGAAAGATAGATCAGACATGATTGAATGGTGTCGTAGACTTGATGGGCCAAATGGCCTAATTCTGCACTATGATCTATGAACTTACGATTAATTCTACATTAGTCTAGTTTAAGGATACAGCGCGGAAACAGGCCCTTCAGCCAACTGGGTCCACGGCGACCAGCGATTACCCCGTACACTCACACTATCCGATGCAACCCAGGGACACTTTGCAATATTTACCAACGTGAAATCAAACTACAAACCTGTACGTCTTTGGAGTGTGCGAGGGGAAACCGGAGCACCCTGGGGAAAAAACATGTGGTCACGGGGAGAATGTATAAACTCCATGCAGACGGCACCAAATCTCCTGAGCGGATGATCTAAGCGACAAATAGAAGCTGAACCTTAACGACAAGGTGGGGTGGGCTGGTGATCACGGGTGCATATGTGTTAATCTCTGGTCAAAGTACATCGGGAGCTCTGTTGTGAGTTCTGGTCACCATGCCAAAGACAGGACTTGAGTCAGAGGGTGCAGTCACAGGAAGCAGTAAAATGTGATGAAAGATTACAGAAACTGGACTGATATTGGGTTGAGTGCAGGAGTTGAAAGAAAACCCTTCTTACCTCCCACCTGACTCTCCTGTCTGAAGAAAGATCTCGACCCGAAACATAAAAAATAGGTGCAGGAGTACGCCATTCAGCCCCTCGAGACAGCACCGCCATACAATATGATCATGGCTGATCGTCCAAAATCATTACCCCGTTCCCCCCTTTTCCCCATATCAAAAAGTCAAGTCAAAAGAGTTTATTGTCATGTGTCCCTGACAGGACAATGAAATTCTTTCTTTGCATAGCACAACAGAACATAGTAGGCATTGGCTACAATTATATACTGAAATACACACATTAATAAATTAATAAAGTGCAAATAACAGATGGAGGGGTATTAATGTTCAGAGTTTTGTCCCTTAATTTCGTTAGCCCTAAGAGCTAAATCTAACTCTCTCCTTAAAACATCCAGTGAATTGGCCTCCACTGTCTTCTGTCAGATTCACAACTCTCTGGATGAAAAGATTTTTCCTCATCTTAGTCTTAAATGACCTTCCCCTTATTCTTAAACTGTGACCCCTGGTTCTGGACTCCCCCAACACCGGGAAATTTTTTTCTGCATCTAGCCTGTCCAATCCTTTAAGAATTGTATATGTTTCTATAAGATTCCCTCTCGTCCTTTTAAATTCCAGTGAACAAGCCCAGTTGACCCATTCTTTCATCATATGTCAATCCCGCCATCCCATCCCATCCCATCCCAATCCCAAAGAATGGACCAACTGGCTTGTATTCACTGGAATTTAGAAAGATGAGAGGGGATCTTATAGAAACATATAAGATTATAAAGGGTTTGGACACGCCAGATGCAGGAAACATGTTCCCGATGTTGGGGGAGTCCAGAACCAGGGGCCACAGTTTAAGAATAAGGGATAAGACATTTAGAACGGAGATGAGGAAACACTTTTTCACAAAGAAAGTTGTGAGTTTGAAGAATTCTCTGCCTCGGTGGGCGGTGGTGGCCGGTTCTCAGGATACTTTAAAGAGGGAGTTAGATAGGGCTATTAAACATAGCGGAGTCAGGGGATGTGGGGAGATGGCAGGAACGGGGTACTGATTGTGGATGATCAGCCATGATCACATTGAATGGCGGTGCTGGCTCGAAGGGCCGAATGGCCTACTCCTGCACCTATTGTCCATTACATTGGTTCCCATCCCCCTGCCCTGTTAGTTTAAACGTGACCTTTCTACACTCTCTTTCCCGTTGGCTGCACACATGCACTTCCACGTTGTTGACCCCAACCACCCACTGTTTAGTTTAAACCCACCCGTGTAGCACTAGCAAACCTGCCTGCCAGAATGTCGGTCCCCCTCCAATTAAGGTGCAACCCGTCCCTGTTGTCCAGGTCACCCCTGCTCCAGAAGAGATCCCAGTGGTCTAGAAATCTAAATCCCTGCCCCCTGCACCAACTCCTCAGCCACACATTCAGCTCCCCTATCTCCCTGTTCCTTCCCTCACTAGCACGAGGTACTGGAAGCAAAGCAGGTCATCGTCACCTCTTCCTTTTCCCCAGAATGCTGCCTGAGCCACTGAGTTACTCCAGCTTTCGGTGTCTGTCTTCGGTTTTAAGCCAGCATCTGCTGTTCCTTCCTACACATTAAGGAAGACCATCTTGAGCTAAAGCTGCTGTATAACATGATGTGATTGCGTGATGAGATGACAGGTGAGCAGCCATCTTGGCCAGGTCCGGGGGCAAACCGACATGGAAGTCCCCCTTCCTCCCACCACTGAACAAGCGACCGAACCTCCTCCTCCGTACCGGGAAACCTAAGAGCGTGGGGCTGAAATGCAGCTAAAACTTGAGGAGTTTTTTTTGCCTTGTGCTATTCAGTCAGCAGAATGACTATACATGATTACAACCAAGCCGTTCACAGCGCACAGATTCAGGATAAAGGGAGTAACGTTTAGTCCAAGGTAAAGTCCGATAATAGATAGACTGATGATGTAGCTGGAAGGTCAGGACCGCTCTCTAGTTGGTGATAGGATGGTTCAGGTGCCTGATAACAGCTTGGAAGGAACTGTCCCAGAATCTGGTGTGCGTTTTCACACTTCTGTGCCTCTTGCCTGATGGGAGAGGGTCGAAGTGGCCATGGTGCGACTCGTCCTTGATTATGCCTGACCCACTGAGCTACTCCAGCTTTTTGTGTGTTGTCCCATTGATCACCTTGTGCTTTCTTGCAGCGACACACTGAGGGAGTCCTTGTTGGTGAAGCTCGGCCAGCTTCAGTGCCACTTCACGTGGGGCCCACAGATAGACGACGCCGACCTGGACGACGTGAAGCAGAGGTTGCAGGATTCGATAATCACCGGCGGGAAGCACCAAGGCGTGCCGCACAACCAGCTGGCTTACATCAACTACCGGCAGGGCAACTGCGAAGAAGCTCTCCGTGACTTAGAGGAGGCGGAGAGACGTCTGAGGGAGATCCACGGGGATGGATTTGAGAGGAGGAGCATCGTCACCCATGGCAACCGGGCCTGGTTGCATTACCACATGGGGCAACTCAGCGAGGCCCAGTCCTACCTCGACAAGCTGGAGGTGACGTGTGGCCCCCTCACCCAGGGCCCGCACGTCACGGCAATGGTGCCCGAGGTGTGGGGGGAGAAGGGGTGGTCTTTGCTGAGCTCCCGCTCTCAGTGCTACGAGGAGGCGAAGGAATGTTTCGCCAGGGCTCTGGAGGAAGATCCCGACAACACGGAGTGGAACATGGGCTACGCCACCGCTCTGTACCGTCTGGAATCGATTTCCGCGATCCCGGAAAACCCCGAAGTGAGTCAGTCGGTGAGACAGCTGAGACGGGTGCTGGAGCTCGATCCGGGTGAATCTGTGGCCAGGGTGATGCTGGCCCTCAGGCTCCAAGAGTTCCAGCAAAAGGCGGAAGCGAATGAATTGGTTGAAGAAGCGTTGTGGACAAGCCCAGATTCTCCATTTGTGCTCCGCTATGCGGCAATGTTTTACAGAATACAGCAAGATGTTGATAAAGCGATAGGGCTGTTGAAGAAAGCCTTAGAATTCACTCCGCACTCTTCCTTCTTGCACCATCAAATGGGTATCTGTTACAGGGAAAAGCTATTTCCTCTGGTTAAATATCCAAGCATTGGAGACCCAGGCGTGAAGGCTGAGTTGATCAGCCATTGCAAACTCCATTTTGGAACGGCATTTGAACTGAAACCATCGTATATATTTGCACAGCTGGATTTTGCCGGGATCTGCTTAATGAATGGTGAATCAGACAGGGCGGTGGAGATATACAACAACCTCCAGAGTTTAGAGGATGTTACTCCAGATAAAAAGCAGGCAATAGAGTTACAGCTTGGATTATATGAACTGCATCACACCAAATCTGAATTAAACGCCATCCGCCATTTTATGGAAGGCCTTAAAATCCAGTGCGGCACGAAATATTGGAAAATTTGTTACACTAACTTGAAGAAGATTGCAGGAAGACAAATTAACAGGAACCCGGACAACAGCAGAGCCTGGGGTATCCTGGGGTTTCTTCACCGAGAAGCCGGGGAGAATTCTGAAGCTGTTGAATGCTTTGAAAAGGCCTTGCGGTTTGATCGTGGCAACGAAGAATATCTCAGCGCTCTTCATGAATTGCGCCCTTCTACTTAGGCTGGAGATACCAGGACCAGGAGGTAAGGGCGAGAAAGGTCCTTCCTCAACCCTTCCTCACTAGAGCATAGAACGTAACACAGTACAGTGGAGGAACAGGCCCTTCGGCCCAGGGTGTCTGTGCTGAACACGATGCCAAGGCCAAATCTTATCTGCCTCCATTCTCTGCGTATCCATCGGCCCATCCAAAAGTCTGTCAAATGCCACAATCGTGCCTCAACCACCACTCACGGCAGCAAGGACCGGGCACACACAGCCGTCTGTGTAAAAAAAAAACATGCCGCGCACATCTCCTGTAGCTAATACCCTCTAGTCCAGGCACCTCCTCTGCACCCTTTACAAAGCCTCCATATCCTTACAGCAATGGGGCACCCTGAACTACGTTGGTGAGACCGCATTTAGAATATCGTGTTCAGTTCTGGGCACCAAGTTACAGGAAAGATATTGTCAAGCTTGAAATGGTTCAGAAAAGATTCACGAGGATGTTGCCAGGACTAGAGGGTGTGAGCTATATGGAGAGATTGAGTAGGCTGGGTCTCTACTCCATGGAGCGCAGGAGGATGAGGAGAGACCTTATCGGGGTATACAAAATCGTGAGAGGAATAGATCGGGTAGATGCACACAGTCTTTTGCCCAGAGTTGGGGAATTGAGGAGCAGAGGACATAGGTTCAAGGTGAAGGGGAAAAGAGTTAATAGGAATCTGAGTGGTAACATTTTCATACAAAGGGTGGTGGGTATGGAACATGCTGCCAGTGGAATTAGTTGAGGCTGGGACTATCCCGTCGTTTAAGAAACAGACAGGTACATGTATAGGACAGGTTTGGAGTGATATGGACCAAGCGCAGGCAAGTGGGACTAGTGTAGCTGGGACATTATTGAGCGGTGTGGGCAACTTATGCCGAAGGACCCCACACTGTATCACTCTATGACTTATACTCAATGCTTGGACCTATGAAGGCAAGCATAGTATATGGTGACAGACACAAAAAGCTGGAAAACTCAGTGGGTCAGGCAGCATCTCTGGAGAAAATAAATAGGTGACATTTAGGTAAAGACCTTTCTTCAGACCCGAAACATCACCTATTCCTTCTCTCCAGCGATGCTGCCTGACCCGCTGAGTCCCCCCAGTTTTTTGTGTCTATCCTCGGTGTAAACCAGCATCTGCACTTTCCTTCCTCAGCTTACCGTACACCTTCTTCACCACTCGATCTACTTGTGCGGCCACTTTCAGGGCGTTGTGGAGTTGGATGCCATGATTATTACAGATTCTGACCAAGCTTGTGTGCGGTGCCTTAATGGAGACACTTGAATTGACATTTTGTTGATGATCTTCTGCAGGTTTGGTGCCCGTTTCTCTGACTGATCTACAGTGATCCCATCTCTCAACAAACCTTCACATTCAACCAGAGGTGGATCAGAGCTGCGTTGTGGAGGATGTGACGCCATTTCACGTGCGTCCGATGCGATGGTCAGAATAGAGGCACCGGCAGTGATTTCCCAGCCCGTTACTCAATGGTCACAAATTCACCTGGACGTTAATTGTTTGTCCACTAAATTCTGGGGTTAAAAGTTTAGGATTAAGTTTATTGTTGTCACGTGTACTAAGATACACTGAAAAGCTTTGTTTTGCTTGCTATCCAAACAGATCAGAGAATACTGTGCATAAGTACAGCTGTTTAGTTCAGTTTAGTTCATGGTCACGTGTACTGTTAAAGGTTTAGGATTAAGGTTTATGTTCATTATTGTCACGTATACCGGGGGACAATGCAGAGCTTTGTGTTGCATGCTATCTAAACATATCAGAGGCTTAAGGTGAGGCGGGGGGGAGAGTTAATGAGAACCTGAGAGGTTAACTTTCTTACACCAAGTGTGGTGGGTGTATGGAACGAGCTGCCGGAGGAGGTAGTTGAGGCAGGTACTATCGCAACGTTGAAGAAAGATTTAGACGGGTACATGGATAGGGCATGTTTAGAGGGATGTGGGCCAAACACAGGCAGGTGGGGCTAGTTTAGATGGGGCGTGTTGTTCGGTTGGGCCGAAAGGCCTGTTTCCCCACCGTATGACTGCATGACTATAATATTATACATAAATACAACTGTCAAACTCAAGTACAATAGATAGTCTAAATTGGAGATACAGAGTGCAGAACTAGAAAAGAGGGAGTTAGAACTGATTTTTGTGTGAGAAGCACCATCGCTGATGTGCAATCTGATTTAGTTTCTAGGATATAAAGCGTTTCAACATTTGCAATTTTTGTTTGTAGCTTTATGAACAATGGGGCACGTTTCATGATCAATATTGTTTAACATACTGTAATATCAGAGTGTGCATTAAAGTAATTAATAAATCACTCATAAAATGCGACAATTCTAGTGCATCATTACGCGTGAACGGTGCAGTCTAAGTAGTTTCCTTGGTCCACACTAAGGTGAACAGTATCAGCTCCAGGGCATTCAAGAAGTGGCACGGTGGCGCAGCGGTAGCGTTGCTGCCCTACAGCGTCAGAGACCCGGGTTCAATCCTGACTACGGGTGCTGACTGAACGGAGTTTGTACGTTCTCTCAGTGACCGGGTGGGTTTTCTCCGGATGCTCCGGTTTTCTCCCACACTCCAAAGTCATACAGTGTTGAAGGTTAATTGGCTTTGGTATGATGTAAAATTGTCCCTCGTGTGTAGGATAGTATTAGTGTGCTAGGACTCGGTCGGCCGAAGGGCCTGTTTCCGCGCCGTATCTCTAAAGTCTAAAATCTAAAACCTGCACTTCAGCCTTGAGCCGCTGTTAATAAAGTTTGCACTTGTTCAACGGTTCTTTGTCACGTGTACCGAGGTACAGTGAAATAATTTGCATACAGTTCAGCAAAGTATTACGATATATATAAGACACAAAGTGTACAGAAATAGTCCACTGAGACCATTTACAAGAGTCGCCAGGTTTTGGCGCCATTTTTCAAAGTCCTAGTTGCTTTAAGAGCAGCAGGTCATAAAGGCCCGTTGATAGGAATGTGTAGAAAGGAACTGCAGATGCTGGTTTACACCAAAGGTAGGCACAAAGTACTGGAGTAACTCAGCGGGTCAGGTAGCACATCTGGAGAAAAAGGATGGCTGACGTTATAGGTCAGAATCCTGCTTCAGACTGAAAGTATAGTGGAGGGAACCGAAGGTAAGTAAAGGCCAGAATAAAACGGGGTCGGCAACAGATGAACAAGGACGGGTCGGTAGATGGTTGGAGATAAAAATGGAAAGTGTGAGACAGGGTTGAAGAGTTGCAATCCTGGATTATGTGCAAAGTGTATAGAAATATTCCACCCAGACCATAAACAAGAGGTTTTGACGCCGTTTTCAAAGTCCAAGTTGCTTTAGGTGCAGCTGGCCATGAAGGCCCGTTGTCGTGGCGATGTTGCAGGGTGGGCCTGGCCAAGGGAAGGTGTACGAGTCCTCCACCGCTGCTCCACCGCTCTGTGCCGCTGTGGGCCGCCTCCGTTCCGTGCGCTCCGTCTCCTGTTGCAAAGCTGCAATTTTCTTGTAGCTCTTCCCAATTTAGTTCACGGTCTTCAGTGCTCACACCTCCCTTTGATCAACGAAGACCAAAGCAGCAGCTCTAGTAGAAACATAAAAAAATAGTTGCCGGAGTAGGCCATTCAGCCCTTCGATCCACCACCGCCATTCAATATGATCACGGCTGATCATCCAAAATCATTACTGCTTGTTCCCCATATCCCTTGATTTCGTTAGCCCTTCTTCTTTCGTGTGGCGTGCACAGCCTAAAGTTGTTGGACAACTTGTTCTATTTGATCTTCCATTTGTGCACGTCGAGTTGATTGCATTAGTCAAAACAGGCCGGGCCACGTGAAGGTTGCAATCCCTCCACCCCGCCCTAAGAGCTAAATCTGACTCTCGAAAATATCCAGTGAATTGGCCTCCACTGCCTTCTGAGAATTCCACTGATTTACAACTCTCTGGGTGAAAAGTTTTTTTCTTATCTCAGTTCTAAATGGCCTACCCCTTATATACCTTCAGCTCAGAGACATTAGGTTAGTCGAACTAGGTACCAATGTCTGACTATGGGAGTGTGTAGGGGGTCACCTGAAATGAACGGAATTGGGCGTATGCCGGGTGCCACCCGCTGTGTGTAGACCTGGAGGACCCCCCCCAAGAGGCCAAAAAATGGGTGCTAAATAGATGAGTGAGGTACCACTGAAATCCACTACCAGGTGTACTTACTGCCACGCCTATATCAACAACACAAACGGCAGACATTTTTCCCGCTGCAAAAGGCCCGCCAGACCCCCCCCCCCCCACACAGGGCTTAAAAAATGGGCTAGCATATAGACGAGCAAGGTACCACTCAAATATAATGCTGAATGAACAAGTTGAGTTCACAGGGTACAAAATGGGTTACGCCAGACAAATAGTCCGCTGCACTACAGGTACCAGACACCCGTAAAATGGACACTCAAGATCCTGCTGTCCAACGGCTAGCCTAGATATTGTGGGTACCAGTTGAAACAAAGTTTAAATGATCTATCACACCTTGGGGAATATGAATTGACCTATGACAGAACAATTATCTGCTGCATTGGGCCTACCAGACCTCCTAAAGGGGCCGTAGGTAGACAAAAGTGCTGGAGAAACTCAGCAGGTGCAGCATCATGAAGTGTGAAGTGCTACATCTTGGCAGGACAAATCAAAATAGGACGTACATGGTAAATGGTAGGGAATTGAGGAATGCTGTGGAACAGAGGGATCTAGGAATAACTGTGCATAGTTCCCTGAAGGTGGAATCGCATGTAGATAGGGTGGTAAAGAAAGCCTTTGGTGTGCTGGCCTTTATAAATCAGAGCATTGAATATAGGAGTAGGGAAGTAATGTTAAAATTGTACAAGGCATTGGTAAGACCAATTCTGGAGTATGGTGTACAATTTTGGTTGCCTAGTTATAGGAAGGATGTCAACAAAATAGAGAGAGTACAGAGGAGATTTACTAGAATGTTGCCAGGGTTCCAGCAACTATGTTACAGAGAAAGGTTGAACAAGTTAGGTCTTTATTCTTTGGAGCGCAGAAGGTTAAGGGGGGACTTGATTGAGGTCTTTAAAATGATGAAAGGGATAGACAGAGTTGACGTGGATACGTTTTTCCCATTGAGGGTAGGGAAGTTTTAAACAAGAGGGCATGACATGAGAATTAAGGGACAGAAGTTTCGGGGTAACGTGAGGGGGAACTTCTTTACTCAGAGGGTGGTGGCTGTGTGGAATCAGCTTCCAGCAGAAGTGGTGGAGGCAGGATCGATTTTAACATTTAAGAGTAAAGTGATAGGTATATGGACGTGAAGGGAATAGAGGGGTATGGTCTGAGTGCAGGTAGATGGGACTAGGGGAAAACAAATGGTCGGCACGGACTGGAAGGGCCGAGAGGGCCTGTTTCCGTGCTGTAATTGTTATATGGTTATATGGTTATATGGTTATATCATCTATGGAGCGAAGGAAATAGGCAACGTTTCTGGCCGAAACCCTTCTTCAGACTGATGGGCCCTTGGGCCAATCTAGACTGGCCTAGATATTAAAGGTACCAGCTAAAATCAGGTTTATATGATCAATCGCAGCCTAGGAGATACAAAATGACTCATGATAACCCATTGCCTTGGCCTTATCAGACCCCCCCCCCCCCACCCCCTAATAAGTCATTGGCCCCAAGTAGGCTAGTCTAGGAATTAAAGATATGAGCTGAACCAGGTTTATATGATCAACCACAACCTTCGGCTTGTGAATACAAATTGACTCATGTCAAAAAATTAACCACTTTATCGACCATTTCCACAACAACCCATTTCAATGAGAAAAGAGGGACAAGAGGCGAACAGTCAGTATAAACTGTTGGAGTGCCCTATTTGGCTTTCTATATATTTGGCCATTTGGATGAATGCGGTGACAAGCTCTCCTTAGCTGCAGCCAAACAATATATCAACATCAGATTGGATGGAAGTTTTTGCAGCAGAGAATCACTGTTTACGGCTGTTTGAGGTGAGTTGTTTTACTTTGCTACATAATTATAGTTTGCTGTTATAATGCAGGGATATTATACATGATTCAGTTATAGTGTTCAGTTTATAATTTACGTTAAAACCAATGCCATGGGGCAATGCCATGCCCAGAGCACATGGCCTGCAGAGAGGTACAATGACTGACATGTGGTTAGGATCAAGTATCAGCAAGTGCATATAAAAGCCCTGTGGTATTTGTGCAATAAACTTTGCTATATTGGCCTAAGTACAATCTAAGCTGGAATATCACAATATTTGATGGTGATTTATCTTAAATAGGGATGGACTTTAACTTGATAAGCTTGCAGAGTCATCTCCCGTCTTTAAGAAAAGTTACGGAAAGCTGTGTCAGACATCCTATAGTATGGACATAATTGCAATATCAGTAGTGATGCAGTGAGTGGATGCTTAAAATATAAAACTCAATAATGTTGTTTATTGTCACGCTCAACTTGTGCCATTATAGGATGTTTTATCTGTGGCATGGTCACAAATAGTTTGAAGATACTTGTTTTGTACTTTAGATTCATTACATTCAGTCTCGTGTTTAAAATTGTAAGTATGAATTTTGGAACATTTGCAATATTTACTTACCTTATATCACAGATCAAGAAGATAACAGTTGGCCCCCCTCGGTCATGACTGACCATGGGTGATGCATCCTAGTTTGCAGGTGATGTGTGTTTGGATGCAAGCCTGGGCGATGTCATATGGAGGACAGGATGTTCCCAACGCAGCACGTCCACCCTTTCCACGTCGCTGATCGATCCAAAGGAACAGCAGGGCCGTTATAGTTTGGCACCAGCGCCGTCGCAGGAGCTGCCAGAGCGAGGTTGTAGACAACAACGAACTGCCTTAGGGGTTCCGACTCCGGATTTTCTTGAAGTTTACTCCTGGAGCCTTTTCCATGACTGGATATGGAGATTTTAAATCAAGGAATTGGAGATTTTAAATCAGAGTTTTCCCTCTCCTAGATGGACTGCCTTCCCAGGCTGAGGAGCCCCATCTGCCCGAGATTCATGGGGGTGGGAGCGTCTACCTTCCCGTGCAGGTCTATAGCACCTGCCCACTGCCCACAAGAAGATAATTGCTACAATAATGGTAATGTTTTAGTGATTCATAAACTGATAATTTGTTATTTATGTTCGTTAGGTTTACCACCCTGAACCAAACTAACAAAAAAAAAATACCTCGATGACCTAGGTTTTTAAAGTTTTCTACATTCTAATGGAGGAACAAGCTTTGAAGGAGAGTATTTTTAGTCCACATTGTTCTGCCATTAAAAGCTTTTTAGTACAGTTCAGGCTAATATTATCCTGGGTAAATTAGGAAACCTAGCTAATACAAGTAGTAAGACAACGCACATGGAGGGTCCTGTAAACTGTAATGAAGTTTTACTATTCCATTTCACTACCAGGAAATCATAGCACACAGTGAGCTGGAAATTAATGCAAAAATGAGCATTTTGGGACATATTTGTGATTTTTCTTACATCCCGATGCGCAACCCACTAAATTTTCCACATGGTTGTTAAGATACAAGATGCAAGATACAAGATACATTTATTTGTCACGTGTGCCAATTGGCACAGTGAAGTTAAATCACCATGCAGCCATACAGTAAAAAATAAAGAACACAACATAGAGTTGATAGAATTCAACGTAAAACATCCCCACACAGCAGGATCAAAGTTTCCCACTGTGAGGGAAGGCACCAAAGTCAGTCTCTTCCCCTGATGTTCTCCAATGTTCACCCGTGGTCGGGGCCTCCCCGAGCCCTCCGCAGTCGCCGCTGTGAGCGGCACGATGTTCTGGCCCCCTCGCCGGGGTGATGTAAGTCCGACGTTGTGGCTGGGGTATGTCCTCAGCGGCCTGGACCCCGAGTCGGCCACCTCCTACCGGATTCCGCGGCTCCCAAAGTCCGCAGTGCGCAGAGATGCAACGCTGGCAACCCTCGGCAAAGGGCCCCAGGACTCCACGGGGTTGTTCAGCGCCGCCCGTCTTGGAAACTCTCCAAATCAGAGCTCCACAATGTTGGAGCAGCAGCCCAACGCTCCGGAGTGCCAAACGGCGACCCAAGTAGGGATCGCCCGCTCCGCGGTGAATCCAGCGCCGCGCCGTCGCTGATGCAGCTCAGGTCCGGTTCCCGGTCCCCGGCAGGAAAGGCCGCTCTGATCCAGCTGGTAGGCCACGGGGTGGGGGGCGAGGACGCGACTCGGAGAAATAGTCGCGCCCCCGCCAGGAAGCGATTGGGGATTAGTTTCCCCCTTACCCTGCCCCCCTCCCCCACATATAAAAGTTAAAGACTCCCCCAAAAACAAACTTTAAACTGACTAAAAATAAAAAAAAGATGGAAAAACAAACGGGCTGCAGGCAGAGGCTGTTGTCAGTGCAGTGCCCCTAGTGACCCCTAGGTCATATCATCTATATTAAAACACATATAAAACTTAGAAAGAGTTATCAAGCTAATTTTTTCTCAATGCAAAAAATTTCTCTGCTGTTCACTTTTGCCTATTTTGCGAATGACAACTGCTTGTGGTGCATGCTGTTTGTCCTGAAATGGCCATATAGTAGATCCAGTTTTCTTTTCACAATTATTCTCAGGTAAACATATTGAAGTACAGAATACGTTAACTGGAAGAAAAGTTATTGAGCTGTTTCATAATGCCCTAGCCACCTTAAGAAAGTCATGTAATTTAATTTCATTAAGCATTTTTTGTTCATTTTGTAAATCAAGATTTAGGGTAAACCGGGTAAACGATCTGGTTAAGCAGGTTTTGGATGCAGCTTAAAAATCCAGTGAGCTTTACTCTAATTACTGTGTGGTTTAAGCAGTACATACTCCCTTTGAAAGACTAATATACAAAATACCAACAACTGCATATTTCTTGTTAGGTCATCATATCACTTACATTTTTATTTGTAAATGAGGTGTGGTGTTGCTTGAAAAAATGACCAAAGCAACTAGCACAACTGTTGGTACAGTAATCATTTACATTTTCTTTCAAAAGCTGAAATCATTTTCTATTTTTGCCATAAAAAACTTTTCATTTTTGTACAGGTGTCCTCTAACCTCAAATACAGTTATTATGGCGACCTCGAGATTTTGGTCTTTCAGTAATGTTAGAAAACTGAAATGATTATTATAGTTTAACAGCGTATCACACAAATACGTTTAGAGAACATCTTATTGGGCATCTTCCAACTATTGTTACACAATTTGGAGTTCATATCTTTCAAATTTAAAGGTTTAATGTAACTATGTAACATAACAAAATAAATTTCCTTTGGGGTAGGGTTAACATTTGAGTCTGCTATTCCTTAATGAATCATTCATAGAAACATAGAAACATAGAAAATAGGTGCAGAGGTAGGCCATTCGGCCCTTTGAGCCTGCACCGCCATTCAATATGATCATGGCTGATCATCCAACTCAGTATCCTGCACCTGCCTTCTCGACATACCCCCTGATCCCTTTAGCCACAAGGGCCACATCTAACTCCCTCTTAAATATAGCCAATGAACTGGCCTCAACTACCTTCTGTGGCAGAGAATTCCAGAGACTCACCACTCTCTGTGTGAAAAATGTTTTCCTCATCTCGGTCCTAAAGGAATTCCCCCTTATCTTTAGACTGTGACCCCTTGTTCTGGACCTCCCCAACATCGGGAACAATCTTCCTGCATCTAGCCTATCCAAATCCCTTAAGAATTTTGTAAGTTTCTATAAGATCTCCCCCTCAGTCTTCTAAATTCTAGCGAGTACAAGCCAAGTCTATCCAGTCTTTCCTCATATGAAAGTCCTGACATCCCAGGAATCAGTCTGGTGAACCTTTTCTGTACCCCCTCTATAGCAAGAATGTCTTTCCTCAGATTTAGAGACCAAAACTGTACGCAATACTCCAGGTGTGGTCTCACCAAAACTGCAACTGCAGTAGAACCTCCCTGATCCTATACTCAAATCCTTTCGCTATGAATGCCAACATACCATTTGCTTTCTTCACTGCCTGTTGCACCTGCATGTCTACTTTCAATGATTGGTGTACCATGACACCCAGGTCTCGTTGCATCTCTCCTTTTCCTAATTTGACACCATTCAGATAATAGTCTGCCCTCCTGTTTTTGCCACCAAAGTGGATAACCTCACATTTATCCACATTATACTGCATCTGCCATGCATTTGCCCACTCACCCAGCCTATCCAAGTCACCTTGCAGCCTCCTAGCTTCCTCCTCTCACCTAACACTACCCCCAGCTTAGTGTCATCCGCAAACTTGGAGATGTTGCATTCAATTCCCTCGTCCAAATCATTAATATATATTGTAAATAGCTGGGGTCCCAGCACTGAGCCTTGTGATACCCCACTAGTCACTGCCTGCCATTCTGAAAAGAACCCGTTTACTCCTACCCTTTGCTTCCTGTCTGCCAGCCAGTTCTCTATCCACATCAATACTGAACCCCAAATACCATGTGCTTTAAGTTTGTATACTAATCTCTTATGTGGGACCTTGTTGAAAGCCTTCTGAAAATCTAGATATAACACATCCACTGGTTCTCCCTTATCCACTCTACTAGTTGCATCCTCGAAAAATTCGTCAGACATGATTTACCTTTCGTAAATCCATGCTGACTTTGTCCAATGATTTCACCACTTTCCAAATGTGCTGCTATCCCATCTTTTTTTTTTTTTTTAAATTTTTTTATTATGGAAACAAAGTTATAACAGATTATATTATTTTACTATAATGAAAATACATGATATTAATGATAAATTCATACTATTAATATTATTTGTATTGTTATTAATTATAAATTTCAAAGTTATATATTTTATATAATTAAGAATACATGGTACTAATAATACATTTATAGTATTAGCAATATACTCATACTGTTAATAATATTTGTATTTTCTCTAATTTTTAAATATAGGACCAAATTTTATGTAATTAATAATACGTAATACTAGTAAAACTTTTATGATATTCATTATATTTTCATAATGTTAACAATATTTGTATTATCATTGATTTTAAATTTAAAATTATTATATAATTGAAAATACACAATTTTATATAATTGAAAATATAAGATACTAATAATATTTTCATGAAGTTAATGATATTTATATTCGTACTGATATTAAGAGTTTAAGATAATGTGTTTCTATACTATTTTCTAATTTTTTGTATAGATATGAGAAAATAGAAAAAAGAGTAAAGAGTAAGAAAAGTTGATGGAGAATAGAATATTCCTCATTAATCCATCCTTGGAGATATATTCATGATTTATTATATATGTTTCTTCATCCATTCAAATATTCAGGTCTCAGTCAAGTCCTCGCGCCGAACCGTTATGACCCTGTAAATATTTAATATATGGAGACCAAATCCCTCTGAAGAGGTCTAACCTATCCATAAGGACAAGCCTCAATCTCTCCAAATGGAGTGTCTCCGACATTTCTGTGTTCCACATTTTGATTGTTGGGAATGCAGGGCCTTTCCAAAATTTTAATATTAATTTTTTCCCAATTATTAGACAATAGTCAATAAAAGTTCTTTGGTTCATTGTTATTAGTTGGTCAGTTTCAAGTATTCCAAGTATTATTAACTTTGGATCAGGAGTCATATTTATATTGACAACATTCGAAATTATCTTAAATATTTCGTTCCAATATTCTACAATTTTTATACAGTTAGTAAATGAATGTGACAAATTTGCTTCTGAGATTTGACATTTATCACATGTAGGAGATATTTTTGGAAAAATATTATGTAATTTAGATTTAGAATAATGTAATCTATGTAGTATTTTAAACTGTATAAGGGAATGTTTAGCATTTAACGAGCAATGATGTATATGTTGTAGACTTTCATCCCATATTTCTGGTCTTATAATTTGGCCTAATTCATTTTCCCAAGATTCTCTATATGTTTCTGTTGATGGGATATCACTTTCCAATAAAATATTGTATATATATGATATCATTTTTTCTGTATTTGGGTGTTTATTCAAGCATTCATCTAAAATTTCTGTCTTTCTATTTCTAAATTCTTGTATATTAGCAGAGACATAGTTTCTAATTTGTAAATATCTAAAATATTCTTTATTTTGTAGTCCATAGGTTTGTTGTAACTCTTGAAATGAAAGAAAAGAATTTTCCTTATAAAGATCACCCATCTTAGAAATTCCTTTATTTTTCCATTGTAAAAAAGCCTTATCCAACATTGAAGGTTTAAACACAAAATTATTGGCAACGGTAAGACCTAATGGTATAGATTTTAGTTTTAATGTTTTCTTTATTTGTTTCCAGATGCGGATTCCGTTTTCTATTATCGGATTTTCACTATAAACTTTCTTAGCTACGTTAGTGTTAGCAAATATTATAGAGCTAATTTCAAATGGAGAACAATCTTCTTTTTCCATATTTAACCAATTTGGTTTATTATCTATTTCTTCTAGCCAAAAATTCATATTTTTAATATTAACTGCCCAGTAATAAAACATAAAATTTGGTAATGCTAATCCTCCATTTATTTTAGATTTACATAAATGTTTTTTATTTATTCTATGGCTCTTATAATCCCAGATAAAATTAGTAATTAGAGAATCTACTTTTTTGAAAAAATTTTTAGGAAGATATATTGGAATTAATTGAAATAAACATAATAATTGTGGGAGAAAAATCATTTTTATTGCATTAATTTTACCAATCATTGAAATAGGTAAGCTTTTCCAATATAAAATATTCTTATTTAGTTTATTCAGTAATGGAGGGAAATTAAATTTAAATAAAGAATCAAATCTTTTTGTAACAAAAATCCCAAGATATTTAATATTTTCATTTGTTATCTTGAAAGGGAATTGATGTAATATATGTAAATTATTTACCGTTATTGGCATAAGTTCACTTTTATTCCAATTGATACTGTATCCTGAGAGTGATCCAAATTCCGTTATTAGTTTTAACAAATTTCGGATACTTGTTTCTGGCTCAGTGATGTAAAGTAATACATCATCCGCATATAAGGAGATTTTATTCTTAGTATCTCTAGTATCATATCCATGTATTTCCGGGTGTAATCTCACCCTCTGGGCAAGAGGTTCTATTGCTAATGCAAACAATAAAGGTGATAGAGGACAACCTTGTCTACAACCTCGAGATAAATTAAATTTAGTTGATAACATTCGGTTTGTTGTTATTCTAGCTATTGGTTTTTCATATAGTAATTTAATCCAAGTAGTAAAATTCTCTCCCAGTTTAAAGGCTTCCATCACCGAAAATAAATAAGGCCATTCCACTTGGTCAAAAGCTTTTTCTGCATCAAGCGAAATGACTACTAAATCTTTTTTATCACTTCTTTTCGAATATATAATATTAAATAACCGTCTTAGATTGTATGAGGAATATCTTTTTGGTATAAATCCTGTTTGATCGGGGTGGATTAGTTCATTAACGACTGAACTCAGTCTTTGTGCTAATATTTTTGTTAGTATCTTTTGATCTGTATTTAATAGAGCTATTGCTCTATATGATCCTGGTTCATCCAAGTCTTTATTTATTTTAGGTATAAGTGTTATAATAGATTCATTCAACGTATCTGGTAATTTCTGTTGTGTATATATCTGTTCATATAATGATTTCAGACGTGGAACCATATGGTCATGAAATATTTTATAAAATTCCGAACCTATACCATCGGGACCCGGTGTTTTACCATTTTTTAATGATCTAATAGATTCTTCAATTTCTTTTATTGAGATATCAGCATTTAATAATTCTCTATTTTGTAAATCCAATCCTTTCAGGTTACATTTTTTTAAGAATGCAGCTATTTCTGTTTTATTTACTGTTGCTTTAGCAGTGTATAAGTTTTTATAATATTGCATAAATCTTTCATTAATATCTTTAGGTTGTATTAATAATTCACCGTTTTGTGATTTAATCCTATGTATGATTTTTTCCGCTTCAATTTTCCTTAATTGTCGAGCCAATAATTTTTGAGGTTTATCCCCAAATTCAAACTGTAATTGTTTAGTATGTTGATAAAATTTTATAACTTGATCTGTATATATTTTGTTTAATTTATATTTCAATGCTACAATTTTATTATTTAATATTATATCTGGTTTTGTTGCATTCTGTATATCTAATTGTTTAATCTCCCTTTCCAAATCTTGTTGTTCTTTCCGAATCTTTTTGTTATGGAATGCTTGTGAAGAAATCATGATTCCCCGGAGATATGCTTTAAATGTTTCCCATAATAAGGAGCGAGATATCTCTGGTTGATCATTTATTTCAAAAAAAATCTTAATTTGAGTTATGATATATTCCTGAGTGGTTTTATTTTTTAAAATTTGTGGGTTAAGTTTCCACTGTCCTGAATTTTCTGTTTTGCCATTGATTTTAATTTTAAATGTTAATGGCGCATGATCTGAGATTATAATATTATGATATTTAGATTCATAAATAAGTGAAATAAGTTTTGCATCCACCAAAAAATAATCTATTCTTGAATAAGTTTTATGTACTGGGGAGTAAAAAGAATATTCTCGTCCCGTAGGGTTTTCTGTTCTCCAAACATCTTTAATATTAGTCGTTTGCATATATGCATTTAATAAATCACTAGAATGTGATTTAGTTTTTCTTTGTTTTGTAGTATCCCATCTTTAATAACTAGCAGTTTCCCCACTACCGATGTTAGACTCACTGGTCTATAATTCCCCGTTTTCTCTCTCCCTCCCTTTATAAAAAGTGGGGTTACATTAGCTACCCTCCAATCCTCAGGAATTACTCCGGAATCTAAGGAGTTTTGAAAAATTATCACTAATGCATTCACTATTTCTGTGGCTACTTCCTTGAGTACTCTGGGATGCAGACTATCTGGCCCTGGGGATTTATCGGCATTTACTCCATTCAATTTACCCAACACTACTTCCGGCTAACCTGGATTTCACTCAGTTCCTCCAGCTTATTTGACCCCCGGTCCCCTGCTATTTCCGGCAGATTATTTATGTCTTCCTTAGTGAAGACAGAAGACAGTTATTCAATTGGTCTGCCATGTCCTTGTTCCCCCTGATCAATTTACCTGTTTCTGACTGCAAGGGACCTACATCCTTAAACAAGTACATTAATAATAAACTTTAAAAATACATTGGGCCATATACAAATGAGCTTTGACCAAAATGTCAATTTTACTTCGGAGTCATGTGAGTGACTACGTGAAGAAACCCGTACAGCCGTTCGTGCATCATTGCGTAAGGCGATTTGTGCAGACGACTGTGGAGCAGCGCAGCTCCTCCAATGGTAAGTCTAAAAAAGTTTCAGGTAAGTGCTATTTCTTACCTGTTCTAGGTTTCCTGCAGGAACCTCCGGGGTTCTTGCGGGATGGTCGCGAGGCCGACGAGTGAACCAGCCTAGGGTTTTGGGGAAAACCCTGGCCCGACCACGGAAACGGAGAGCTGGCGAATGTCGGGTTTTGTGATCGGAGTCACTGATAACGCGGTCAGTGACTCCACATGTTGGGTTCCTGGGGAGGGGATACCCGAGAATAGTGCAGTTCTAGACCGCAGTAGTCCCTAGGGGATGGGGCTTAACTGACCTGAATGATCAGCCTGGGTTCCCGGTGGAGGGGAAACTCAAGTGTTTGCGGTTCCCAGACCGCAGTAGTCCCTAAGAAATGGGGTTTAATTCACATAAATGAGTAGCCTGGGTGCCAGGAGAATACCGCGGATATATATACATATATATACACATATATATGTATTAATATATATATGTGTATATATGTATACATATATATACATATATATATATTTATATTGATTACTGGGGAGAGGAAATTCACTTATGGGGTCCACAATAATCCCCAGGATATGGGGACAGCTGACAAAATAGTCAGTGTAATTAAGAAAGATTTGGTAGGTTCGCCTCTGGAATGAATTTAGAGAAACTCCTTTAGGCAGGAGTTGGATCAGTAGTACAGTTTCTGGCAATGTCAGCCTATTGCAGAGGCTGTGCCAGCAGCACCTTTGGGAAGGGCTGCTTCATGGGAATGCCAAGTTATGGTAGTCCCAGCCTATGGGAAAGGTTGTGCCAGCAGCACCTTTGCTCAGGACTGCTCCAGGGGAATGCCAAGCTATGGCAGGCTAGCCTATTGGAGCGGTTATGCCAGCAGCACCTTTGCTCAGGGCTGCTTCATGAGAACGCCATATCAAATACTGGCCTATGGGAAAGGCCACGTCAGCAGCACCTTTTTTCAGGGCTGCTTCATGGGCGCCAGCGGTACCTTCTTCAGGGCTGCTTTATGGGAATAGCTGTTTAATAGGGTATTCCCATTTACAGTGATCATGGGGGATGAGGGGTCATTGTTAGGATAAGGCAATTTAACAGAATCTGTTTAGTCTTAAACTATATTTGAGAAATTGGGCTCCTCTATCCAGTTAGATTAAGTCTATCAAATAGACTTGTAGGATGATGGGATTCACTTTTAGGTATTCAATTGGCCGTGACGCCAGCCTGGGCAACAGATGGCAGTCAATAAACTCTGGTAACAGGTTTACTAGTCGTTAGATTAATTGTTAATAGTATAGATGTGATTCAGCTGTGCAAGTAGAATCCGGCTGAGGGTGAGGGAGAGAGCGCGCACAGCGAGAGCAGAGTCGGAGGGTGGATGTTTTTTTTCCCATTTCTTTCATTAGTAGTAGGACTAGTATTAGTAGAATTAGATTAGTGTTAAATAAGGAGGGGTTCTAGGGACTGGTGGGGCTAAGGGTGGTGGGTGGCAGACTATGGATAAGGAAAAGCGGGGCTCTAAGAGAGTGGCATCGAGCGAAAGACCTGAAATGTCAGAAGATGAAGGAAATAAAGTTAGGAGAACTAGAATTATTGAAGAATTCATCGTGCTGTTTACAGTTAAAGGAACAAATCAAGGAGATGCAGGATTTAGAGCAGTGAATCCATTAAAAATTACCACCGCTTTGGAGAGCCAGATAGGCAGGGATTTTCAGGCCAAGATTCTGTATAATGGGATGATAAGAGTTTGTTGCAAAGACAGAAAACAGTTTAATGATGCTAGGGGTGTGGGGAAATTGGTGATTAAGGTGGAGAGTTTGCTCCCTAGAGGAAGACAGCAGGGAATAAAGGGAGTGGTGTATGGGATGTTTGCTGGCTTCTCTGAGAAGGAGATCTTAGAAAACGTTAAGGGGGCCCAGGTAACTGATGTTGTGAGATTTAAGAGTAGGAATGGATTCGGGGACCCGCCGGTCCTGCTTATGTTCAAAGATGGAGTACTGCCACAGAGAGTGTTTCTTGGGAGTATGGCGTATCAAGCGAGGGAGTACATTAAACCTCCGTTGCGTTGCTATAACTGTCAGAGGTTTGGACATGTTGCTGGGTCTTGTCGGGGTAAAAGAAAGTGCGGTGGAGATCATGCAATACAAAATTGCAAAGCAGAGGATCCTAAGTGCCCAAACTGTGATGGGGATCATGCAGCAGGTTTTCATGGTTGTGAGCGCTTTGTTCAGGCGAAGCGAGTGCAGGAAGTGAAAGATCAGAACAACGTGTCATATGCAGAGGCAGCTCAAAGGGTGGCTAGAGAACGTGGAGATGTGAGCGCTGGGACTAGAGTGGTGCTAGGAAGCCAGATCACTGAGCCAAACTTGCTGTTGATTTTTAATAAGGAGTCATTTCTGTCTTTTGTTTCTGATGTGCTGGTAGGAGCTAAGAAAGCAGCTAACCGGTCAGATATCCTCAGGTTGGTGGTGGGGGCAGCTGAAAGGTTCCTCAGTATAAAGCAGTTGCCAAAAAAGTTGCATCAATACATGGCGGAGAGTCAGTGTATGGAGTTCACAGTTGTCGAGAGCTAGTAGTATGGAGTATTTCAGTAATGTGGATGATGATGATCCTCATTAACATCATGATGTTTTATATACTTCAATGGAACGCCCGGAGTCTGATTGGAAATGGTCAAGAGTTAAAGAGATTTGTTGATGAGTTTAAAGAAGCACCAGAATTAATATGTATCCAAGGGACATGGTTAAAGCCCTGTCTAGATTTTGTAATCCCAGGTTATGATTGTGTGTTGCAGGAAGTTTTGTGGTAGGTTAGGCCCTGAAACTCCAGTAAGGCATTTGTGGTCAGCTGTGCGTAGAATGTCAGGAGTATATAAAATAAGTTTGTTACCAGTGTTGCAGAAGGGTGAGGTGGTAGCAGTTTCCAATAAGGAAAAGGCAGACATATGTGTTGACAGTTTTCAAGCAGTGCATAGATCAGAGAGCATGGGAGTGGAGGTGTAGAAAGAGAACCAAGCTGATGGCAGTTAATCATTGGAAGCTGGAGAGGTGTTTAGTAAATGATAATACCTTTAATCTGTTTTTTATCATAAAAGAGTTGAAGGATGCAATTATGTCCGGGGCAAATACCACCCCGGGGAGAGATAGGTTGTCGTATGAGTTATTTAAACATCTGGAAGATATTGCCATAATATTTTTATTAAAAGGAATCCATCATAACAACGGTATAACAACTTTTCAAATACACAACCAACTTATTTCAATAAGTATACGAATGTTACGAATAGTTCTTATAAACTTCTATTTTTTTTTAAAGTAGAAAAAGAAAAGAATAGATTTTAATCAATAAGAATAGTGATTAAATAATAATTTTAATTATAAAGAAAGAGAAAAAGAAAAGAGAGAAGAAAAAAAAAAGTATATATTCTTGTTATATGTATTTAATTAAAATAAAGTATTCATCTTAATAGTGAATAACACAATTTCAAATAGCGATATCAATGGAGACATGTATACAAATCAAAAAGAAAAACAGAGAGTTATTTTCATCTAATCCTGCCGGGTACCCATTGAGTTGTGATGCCAAGAACAGCTACCCCTTCAAATATTCTGTATATGGAGACCATAACTGTTCAAAGAGTTTGTATTTGTCCATTAGGACAAATCTGATTCTTTCCAAATGTAACGTCTCCAACATTTCCACTGTCCACATTTTAGTTGTGGGGGATAATGTTCCCTTCCAAAATTTCAATATTAATTTTTTCCCTATTATCAAACAGTAATCCAAGAAATTTCTTTGGTTTACTGTTAATATTAGATTTGAATCCGGAACTCCTAATATTATTAATTTTGGATCTGGGTCTAGTTTAATTTTAAGAACTTCAGAGATAACTCTAAAGATTTCTGTCCAATAATAATTAAGTTTTATACATGTTACAAAACTATGCGTTAAATTAGCTTCCAAGTTCTGACATTTATCACAAATAGGAGAAATGTTAGAATAAATTCTATTTAATTTCGTTTTTGAATAATGTAATCTTGTAATACCTTAAATTGTATCAATATATGTCTAGCATTTAATGAGCAACGATGTATACATTGTGGACTTAATATAATTTCTAATTTGTAAATACCTAAATATGTTATTTGACTGCAATCCATAGATATCCTGTAACTCTTGAAATGAAAGAAATTTTCCTTCCTTGCAAAGGTGTTCTATCCTTTTAATTCCTAAATCATTCCAGTGTTTAAACCCCTTGTCCAATACAGAGGGCTTAAACAAAGGATTATTCATAATTGGCAAACAAAGTGACAAATTATCCATATGTAGGGTCTTAACTATTTGTTTCCAAATACGTCTATTGCTATGAATTATAGGGTTATTACCATACATTTTTTTTGTACTTCCCTTGGTGCAAAAAGAATCGAACCTACATCAAAAGGCAAACAGTCTTCCTTTTCCATCTTTAGCCAGCTTGATTCATGATCTAAATTTACCAACCAAAAATTCATATTCTTAATCTGAACTGCCCAGAAATAATATAGGAAATTTGGTAGTGCTAGTCCACCATTTATTTTAGATTTACATAGATGTTTTTTACTTATTCGATGGTTTTTATAGTCCCAAATAAAACCATTAACCAAAGTATCTATATTTCTAAAAAACATTTTAAGGAGATATAAAGGGATTGCTTGAAATAAATATAACAATTGTGGTAAAAAAAAATCATTTTTATAGCATTTATTCTACCGATTATTGATATAGGTAGTGTTTTCCAATATAAAAATATATATTTTTAGTTTATTTAATAATTGAGGGTAATTATATTTAAATAGACAGTTATACGATTTAGATACATTAATTCCTAGATATTTGAGTTTGTCCATGACTATTTTAAGTGGGAATTGTTCTAATATATTTAATTTTATTCCAGTTATAGGCATAATTTCACTTTTATTCCAATTAATTCTATACTCAGAAAATGTACTAAACTTAGTTATAACATTAAATAGATTGGGAATACTAATCTCCGGTTTTGTAGTATAAATTAAGATGTCATCTGCGTATAGAGATATTTTATTCGTTGTAGTTTTGGTATTATATCCATATATTTCTGGTTCTGATCTAATCATTTTGGCTAATGGTTCTATTACCAGAGCAAATAGTAATGGTGATAACGGGCATCCTTGTCTACAATCCCTAAAGAGTTTAAATTTTGCTGATAGCATTTGATTTGTTAATATTCTTGCAGTTGGATTCGAATATATGATTTTTACCCATTTGGAGAATCTATCCCCCAGTTGAAATTTCTGCATTATTTTAAATAAATATGGCCATGCAACCTGGTCAAATGCTTTTTCAGCATCTAAGGATATGACAGCTAGTTCAATATCATTCACTCTTTTTGAGTACATGACATTGAATAGATGTCTCAGATTATAGGATGAATAGCGTTTTGGAATAAAACCTGTTTGGTCATGATGTATTAATTTATTAATCACTAAACTTAGCCTCCGAGATAAAATTTTAGTTAGTATTTTTTGATCAGTATTTAAAAGAGCTATTGCTCTGTATGATCCAGGGTCTTCCAAATCTTTATCAGCTTTAGGAATAAGTGTAATTGTAGACTCATTTAATTATTCTGGTGACTTTCCTTCTTTATAAGCATATTTACATATTGTATGTAAGCGTGGAGAGATCAGATCATGAAACTTCTTATAAAATTCAACACCTAAGCCATCAGGGCCTGCAGCTTTTCCGTTATTTAATGATCCAATTGATTCTTCAATATCTTTTACTGATATATCAGCGTTTAACAAGTCTCTACCTTCCTGATCTAAACTATTAATATGACATTCTTGTAGGAATGTTTCCATTCCATCTGATTGTCCTGCTAGTTTAGATAAGTAAAGATTTTGATAATATTGTAAAAATGTATCATTGATATCTTTTGGTAAAATCAATATTTCTCCTTGATCAGATCTAATCTTATGTATCATTTTCTCCTCATCTAATTTTCTAAGCTGTCATGCCAGTAATTTTTGTGGTTTATCCCCAAATTCAAAGTGTACTTGTTTAGTCTGTTGAAAAAGTTTAATAATCTGATTTAAGTATATTTTATTTAGCTTGTATTTTAATGATGCAATTTTATTACTTAATCCCTTAGAAGGGAAGATATTGTACTTGATGAAATCTTAGCTTTGTTTAATACTGTGTGGGCAGAGGGTTATTTACCAAAGGAATGGAAACATGCAGTCGTGGTCCCTATTTTAAAACCGGGCAAAGAGGCATCTGACCCTAGTTCATATCGCCCTATAGCGCTCACAGCAGTGCTCTGTAAAATTATGGAGAGGATGGTAACCAACAGACTAGTTTATTTTTTAGAAACCAGAGGACTATTTGTTGATATACAAAATGGCTTTAGCAATGGAAGGTCTACAATGGACCAGTTTTGGATCAGGTTAAGAAGGTTCAATCTTTGGGTGTTAATGGCGGAGTAGCAAGATGGATTCAACAGTGGCTGAATGGGAGATGCTAGAGAGTAATGGTGGATGGCTGTTTGTCAGGTTGGAAGCCGGTGACTAGTGGGGTGCCTCAGGGATCTGTGTTGGGTCCACTGTTGTTTGTCATGTACATCAATGATCTGGATGATGGGGTGTAAAAGTGGATAAGTAAGTATGCAGATGATACTAAGATAGGTTTTAAAGAAGGAACTGCAGATGCTGGAGAATCGAGGGTACACAAAAAGCTGGAGAAACTCAGCGGGTGCAGCAGCATCTAAGGAGCGAAGGAGATAGGCGACGTTTCGGGTCGAGACCCTTCTTCAGACTGGTCAGGGATCAGGGAAACGAGAGATATAGCTAGGTGGTGTTGCGGATAATGAAGTAGATTTTCAAAGTCTACAGAGAGATTTGGGCCATTTGGAAGAGTGGGCTGAAAGATGGCAGATGGAGTTTAATGCTGATAAGTGTGAGGTGCTACATCTTGGCAGGAAAAATCAAAATAGGACGTACATGTTAAATGGTAGGGAATTGAGGAATGCTGTGGAACAGAGGGATCTAGGAATAATTGTGCATAGTTCCCTGAAGGTAGAATCGCATGTAGATAGGGTGGTAAAGAAAGCTTTTGGTGTGTTGACCTTTATAAATCAGAGCATTGAATATAGGAGTAGGGAAGTAATGTTAAAATTGTACAAGGCATTGGTGAGACCAATTCTGGAGTATGGTGTACAATTTTGGTCGCCTAATTATAGGAAGGATGTCAACAAAATAGAGAGAGTACAGAGGAGATTTACTAGAATGTTGCCTGGGTTCCAGCAACTAAGTTACAGAGAAAGTTTGAACAAGTTAGGTCTTTATTCTTTGGAGCGCAGAAGGTTAAGGGGGGACTTGATTGAGGTCTTTAAAATGATGAAAGGGATAGACAGAGTTGACGTGGATAAGCTTTTCCCATTGAGAGTAGGGAAGATTCAAACAAGAGGGCATGACATGAGAATTAAGGGACAGAAGTTTAGGGGTAACATGAGGGGGAACTTCTTTACTCAGAAGAAGTGGTGGAGGCAGGATCGATTTTAACATTTAAAAGTAAAGTGGACAGGTATATGGACAGGAAGGGAATGGAGGGGTATGGTCTGAGTGCAGGTAGATGGGACTAGGGGAAATAAATGTTCGGCACGGACTGGAAGGGCCGAGAGGGCCTGTTTCCGTGCTGTAATGATTATATGGTTATATGGTTATATTAAAAGGGCATTTAGAAGCAAGGAAATAGTAGTGAGTGTATTCCTTGATATTGAGAAGGCATATGATTCTTTGTGGAAGGAGGGATTAATGATAAAAAATTTTGACTTGGGAGTCAGGGGACGAATGTCCAACTGGATTAAGGATTTTTTATTGAATAGAACAATACAAGTAATGGTTGGTAGTGTCAGCTCAGAGACTGTAGAAATAGAGAATGGAACCCCGCAGGGAAGTGTTATCAGTCCAGTTTTATTTAATATCATGATAAATGACATATTTTGTAAATTAGAGAGAGGATTTGGTCTGTCTTTGTTTGCAGATGACGGGGCCATCTGGAAAAGAGGTCGTAATGTAGAGTTTGTTTTAAAACAGATTCAAAGAGTGTTAGTGTCTGTAGAGGAATGGGGGAACACATGGGGCTTTAACATCTCTGCCTCTAAGACTAAATATATGGTATTTGGTTTTAAAAGAAAGTTACCTAAGTTAGGGCTGTATATGTATGGGACTCTATTGGAGAAGGTAAAGGTTTTTAAGTTTTTGGGTGTTTGGTTTGAAGAGCGTATGACTTGGGCTGTGTATGTAGGTAAAATTGTGTTGAAATGTGAAAAAGTTCTGAATGTTATGAGAAGTCTGGTTGGGTGTGAGTGGGGGGGCTAACAGTGAGACAATGCTGCTAATTTATCAGGCCATGATCAGATCTTCTCTTGACTACGGGTGTTTTGTGTATGGGTCTGTGTCTAAAACTGTTCTGGCTAGGCTAGATGTGTTGCAGGCAAAGGCTTTGAGGCTTTGCTGTGGAGCCTTCAGAACTTCCCCAGTCCCTGCCCTGATTGTTGAAATGGGAGAAATGCCCTTATGGTTAAGGCGCATTAAGCTAGGGTTACATTACTGGGCTAAACTTTGTGGGTGTAATGATACCTTCCCAACAAGGTGTTTGTTGCAAGAGGTTGATGATGGTAACAAATATAACACATTTTTTGTCATTATAAATCAGTGGACTAGGAAGCTGGGTTTGGAACAAGGGGGTATTATAGAGCATACAATATGGCTTCCTGTGCCCTATTGGGTTCTTCCTGAACTGTTTATTGAGCTAGCTTTTCTTCAGGAAAAAGATAAGAGCGAGGTGACTCCAAGAATAGTGGAATATCTTAATTCAATCAGTGAGAGCACTTTGATTGTTTTTACAGATGGATCTAAAGATCCAGTTAGTGGGAGAGCTGTGTTTGGAGTGTATGTGGAGCAGCTTGGGTTGAAGATTGGCCGACGCATTTCTGATGGAAGCTCTGTTCTCATGACTGAATTAATGGCAATTCAATGGGCTCTATGGTGGATTGAGGAAGCCAGTTTTAGAGAAGTCATTATCTGTTCTGATTCTGCAGCTGCTCTTAACACTTTAAGAGTAGGGAAATCTAAAGCTCGTCCTGACATTCATTTTTTAATTTTTTTTAAAATTTGATTTATTAGAGGTAAATATATCAATGTACTTCACATATATATTGTTACAATCATTGTACTCATAAAATGTTATGGCTTTTAAAGAAATAGAATAGAAAGAAAGTGAAATAGGTGAAAAGAGTTGTGATAGTGAAAGAGCGTGCCAAAGGGGAGAAGAAACCCTTGGTCAAAGAATTAGAGAAAGGGGTTAAGAGATAGACCCTAAAAAAGAAATGGAAAAAAAAGCCAGTTACTATGTTATATATATCACGCAAAAGGAATCCACCAACTCGATAGTTTTTCATCCCCCCCTACTAAGGCCCGAGGTACTCCTGCACCCTATCTTTGTAGTAATTCTATAAATGCAGACCACGTCTGAAAGAAACGTTCTGATTTTCCTTCCAGGTGGAGTCTCATATCTTCCAGATGTAGTATTTCAAACATAGTTGAAATCCACATATTTAATGTTGGTATAGGAGCATTTTTCCAGAATTTTAAGATTTTTCCTATTATTAAGCCGTAATCAAATAAATTCTTTTGATACTCATTTAATTCCAAACTACCTTCTGTCATTCCGAAAATAATCCATTTTTATTTTAAACAGTTTTGTGAAAATTCCAAAGATTTCAATTCAAAACCTTTGAATTTTTGTACAAAAGATGAATGAGTGCGCTATAGTAGCTTCTTGACACTGGCATTTATCACAAATTGGTGAAACGTTAGGGAAAAATTTATTTAATTTAGTTTTTGAGTAGTATAATCTGTGTATAATTTTAAATTGTATTAAAGTGTGTCTTACGTTAATTGAGCATTTGTGCACATTTAATAAGTATTCTTTCAACCTTTCATTGGAAATTTTTATGCTTAGTTCGTTTTCCCACTCACCTCTAATACCTTCCGTTGTTGGTATTACTGCATTTAGTATAATATTATATATATGTGAAATTAAATTTGCTGATTCCGCCTTTGTATTCATTACTTCATCTAGTAAGTCTAATGGCATTTTGTGAAATTCATGTGCATGTTTTTTCAAATAATCACATATTTGGAAATATTAAAAATACCGATTGTTACCCAGATTGTATTTTAGTTGTAATTGTTTAAATGATAATAGTTTTCCCGCATCATACAAATCTCCCAAAGTTTTAATTCCTGCTCTTTCCCATTGTATAAATGCTTTGTCTATAATTGAGGGTTTAAACAGAAGGTTTTTAGCAATAGGAGATAGGAGAGATAAGTTTCTTAATTTTTAATTGTATTTTATTTGTTTCCAAATTCTGATTGTACTATGTATAATTGGGTTTTTGTTGTAGTTTGTATTATTCACCGTCATTGGTGAAAGAAGGATCGCACCAATATTAAAGGGGGAGCAGTCCTCTTTCTCCATAATGATCCATTCCGGTTGATGAAGAGAATTATCCAACAATTGAATCATATTTCTAATATTTACCGACCAATAATAATACATGAAATTAGGGAGTGCTAATCCCCCTGCTACTTTGGGTTTATTCAGGTGTGGTCTTTGTATTTTATGGGTCTTATAATCCCAAATAAAATTTATTATATCTGAGTCCAATTTAAAAAAAAACTTTTTGGGTAGATATAGTGGGATTGATTGGAACAAGTATAGAATTTGTGGTAGAAAAATAATTTTTATGGCGTTTATTTGACCTATTAAGGACATCGGAAGCATTTTCCAGAATTTAATTAAATTATGTAGTTCCTTAAGTACAGGGTTATAGTTTGCTTTAAACATGTCTTGAGATCTTCTAGTAATTTCAATACCCAAGTATTTAAATTTTTCCACAGCTATTTTAAAAGGAATTTGTACGAGATATGTAGAATCTTTTGGTTTTATTGACATGATTTCACTTTTATTCCAGTTTATTCTATAACCTGAAAATGAACCAAAATCCTCAATTAAATTCAAAATGTTGGGTATAGTGATATGAGGCTTTGTGATATACAAAAGTACATCATCAGCGTATAATGATATTTTATTGTTTGAATATTTTGTCTTATATCCGTGGATATTCGGATGAGTTCTAATTCTTTCCGCTAGTGGTTCAATTATGAGGGCAAATAACAATGGTGATAATGAACAACCTTGTCTATTACCCCTTGACAGTTGAAATTTTGTGGATAAAATATTATTAATTAAAATTCTGGCCGTTGGCTTATTATATATTAATTTAATCCATTGAATGAAATTCTCTCCCAGTTGAAATTTTTGCAATACCTTAACCATATACTTCCATACAACCTGATCGAATGCTTTCTGTGCATCCAGCGAAATAATTGCGAGATTTGGATCTTTAGTTTGGTGTGAGTGCATTATGTTAAGCAGACGTCCCAAATTATTAAATGAATGTTTCTTAGGGATAAACCCCTTTGATCCGGATGTATTAGTTTAGTGGCGTACTGACTTAATCTTCTTGCTAATATTTTTGCTAATTTTTTTATCTGTATTTAACAGCGCGATAGCTCTATAAGATCCAGTGTCTTCCTCATCTTTATCTTTCTTAAGTGTTAATGTAATCGTAGATTCTGCGAATGTATCAGGTAATATTTGTTCTTTGAAAGCGTGTGTATACATTTTCTGTAGACGAGGACTAAATATATCATAAAAACTTTTATATAATTCAATACTAAATCCGTCGGGACCTGGTGTTTTCCCATTTTTTAATGGAATATCATTTCTTCTAATTCCTTATTTGAGATTTATGCTCCCAATTCCTCTTGTTCCTGCAATTCTAGTTTGGGAAGATTGCAATTATCCAGAAACCCAGTGACTGTGTTGGTGTCTGTTGTCATTTTGGATGTATACAAATTCTCATAAAATTGCACAAATTTATTATTAATTTCATTCGGTAATGTTAATACTTCCCCTCTATCTGATTTAATCTTTGAAATCGTGTGTTCCTTTTCTCATTTTTTTAATTGGCGTGCGAGAAGTTTATGAGGCTTCTCCCCAAATTCAAACTGTTCCTGTCATGTAATTTGGAATAATCTTATAACTTTCTCTGATAGTAATTTATTTAATTTGAATTTTAGTATTAATATTTTATTATGTTTATCCATGGACGGGTCTTTAGCATTATCTATATCCAATTGTCTAATTTGTTCCTCTAGCTGCCGTTGTTCATTCTTATTTTTTTTTATTCAGAAAAGCTTGGTATGAGATTATAACACCTCTAATAAAAGCTTTGAAAGATTCCCATAATAATGTAGGTGATGTGTCTGGCGTGTCATTTATTTCAAAAAAAAGATCCATTTGCTGTCCTAGATATATACTCCCTTATGGGTCTTTTAAAATTTGGGAGTTATACCTCCAGAACGACGTATTCTTAGACATACCTTCTATTTTTTTTTTTTAAGTTAGGGGGGAATGATCTGAAATTGTATTTGTATGGTATTTTGGGTTAAGAGTATACGGAATTAATTTTGTGTCTACCTGGAAATAATATATATGTGAATAAGTCTTGTGTACTGATGAATAAAACAAATATTCCTTGCCTGTTGGATTTGCAATCCTCCAAACATCGGTTATATTTGTATTTTTTATATATGTGTTTAAAAGTTCACTAGTTTTAGATTTCGTATTACCTCGTTGTTTTTGACTGGATTTATCTAAATAAGGATCTAAGACACAGTTAAAGTCTCCCCCAATTATAACATTCTGGTAATTATATTCTGCAATTATATTCAAAATTTTATTTAAAAAATGCAGATTATCAAAGTTAGGCGCATATATATTTACCAATGTGATTGGGATTGCATGGATCTCACCGGTAACTATCAAATATCTCCCATCCTTATCTGTTAAGGTATTTTTCTGTTTAAATTTTGCGAATCATGATGGACGTGCCTCTGGATTTTAACGTGTATGACGAATGAAAAGTTTGACCTATCCAGTTGGCCCTCAATCTAACTTGATCTTGAACTTTAGCTCGTCCTGACATTCTAAATGAAATCTTGAGGGTGTTTTCTAGAATTGGGTTTGCATGTGACATCACTTTTTGCTGGGTTCCCGGGCATGCTGGGGTGAGGGGGAATGAGCAGATGGACCTCATAGCAAAGGAGAGTTTGGGAAGAGAAATAGATATTCATGTATCATTAGGGAGAGTGGAACTGAGAGAAATAATTAAAGAGGGCTTAACAAAAGAATGGCAGAGAGGATGGGAAAGGGAAGTCAGGGGTAGACACTACTTTTCTATCCAATCTAAAGTTAGAAAAATATGTTTCTGTACATCTCTGTCCCGTAGGGACTCAGTTAAACTGTGTAGATTGAGGTTGGGACACTGTGGGTTAAATTACTATTTGTGGATTGTAGGGAAACATGTTTCTGGCTGGTGTGAATGTGGGAGTAATGAGACAGTTGAGCATGTTTTCCTAGAATATAGAAAGTATAGGGTAGAAAGAAAGGCATTGTTTGTTAGACTGACAGGACTTGGAGTTGAGGCTTTTTCTGTTTTATCTTTGTTTGGACACAGTGAGAAACATCAACTAATATCCAGGGCTGTTCTTCAGTTCCTGAATGTTACAGAACTGTATGTAAGATTTAGTTCAAACTTTGACCTGTGGAGGGCAGTAATACGCTTAGCAGCGTCTACACTTCCAGAATCTTACAAGAAGAAGAAGAAGCTGTGCAGTAAGACAACTTATCTTGTTAAATGGTTAACTATTAAGTGCCATATAGGTCATTGTTAACACACCTTGTTTCACCAGCTGAAATTAATAAAGTCACAATGATGGACAAACAGTATTCATTATTGCTCCATTGTTATTAAGTAAATCTTTAATTATATTGCAAAATAGTGCTAATGGGCCTAAATGGGAAATTGTGTCAGCAGCGCTTTTTAGCAGGCCTGCTTAAGACCTCCCTCATGTAGGAGGAGAGCATGCTGCGTCAGTATTATTCTGACGCTGGGGCCATGGCAAAGTCAGCGTATTGCTGAAGCTGCGCCAGCAGCACCTTGTATCAGGGCTGCTTAATGGCTCCCTCATGTAAGAGGAGAACATGTGGGATCGGTATAGTCTAATACCGAGTCTAAGGGTATAGCCATAGTACATGCCCAAGGGATACAGGGCATGTGCCAGAGGTCTATGCCTAGCAAGAAAGTTACCATCCCAAACACATATGCAATGAATACCGCTCTCAGGTGGACATTACAGTTGTCCGCCAAATCTTCTATTCAGGTAAGACCTTTCCATAGGTGAAACCTGGGGGACAAAGCACAAGCTATTGGAACGAGCAGGGTTTCATAGTTTTGGTGATAATGCATCCCACGTCTTCATTGGCAGTAAGCAGTTCACTGAAGTTGGTGGCAGCATGAAAGCTGGCCAGAGGTTCCACGCAATGTACCTGTGCTACTCTACAATTAAGGGACCACTTACAGCTTGGTAAGGTGTACACTTAGTTATACATTACAAATGATTGAGACATTATAAGCTACTTTGAGGGGTCTGACCTTGTAAAATGGACTATACTAGCTTTTCAAGCAAGTTAGAATTGGGCAAGTTCAGTAGAAGGACCAAGATTGTCTTGCAAGACTGGTTCAGAAATCGGGCCACAGCTGCTGTTTACGGTAGATACCAAGTTGCAAATATCATCTCGAGTTTGGAGGTGGAGCAGACTTGCATTAACTTGCAAAAATTTCTGTTATGGGTATCAACTATCTATAGACCCTAAGGGCATTGTATGGGTTAAAGAGTGATTTGACAAATATGCATATTGTGATGTCCAGGTTGATACATTATGATGATGGCATATGTTAGTCACGAGGGTGCAATCAGTTAAAGATCCCTGGAATGGTTACATAATCTTCTTGCCACAGGAGAATCATCAAGTATAGGTTAATGACAACACAGAATTGGTGTTGAATCACACTGTATTATGAAATTCTGATTAAATGGATCACCTAATATATATGGAACACCGAGGGACCTGTTTCTGCGCTGTATCTCTAAATTAAACTAAAAATATTGACCAGAAAAGGTGCCCCAATGATCATAAAGCATTAAACGAATATTAAAAATATTGCATATGTTGGAACTCTTAAACGCAGGAGTGTATCCTGCAAACTAAATCAAATGGCACCTCATCTATGGTGCTGCTTACACACCAATTAGTTCTCACCCCCTCTTTTATAGTTTTACACTCTGTATTTTACACTTTGTGTAGAAAGATGGCGTCCAACTCAAGCGATTATTTGCGTGCTAACCACAGAAGCAGATCTACAATCACATATTACAATCTCTACTCCTGCACCAACATTTCTGACACTGTGGACGGCTCGATTGTAATCATGTATTGTCTTTCCGCTGACTGGTTAGCACGCAACAAAAGCTTTTCAATGCACCTAAATATGACAATAAACTAAACTGAACTAATCTCCCCTTTGCTCTATCTATTGTACTTGAGTTTAACGGCTGTACTTATGCACAGTATTCTCTGATCTGTTTGGATAGCAAGCAAAACAAAGCTTTTCAGTGTATCTTGGTACACGTGACAACAATAAACTTAATCCTAAACTTTTAACTCCAGAATTTAGTGGACAAACAATTAACGTCCAGGTGAATTTGTGACCATTGAGTAACGGGCTGGGAAATCACTGCCGGTGCCTCTATTCTGACCATCGCATCGGACGCACGTGAAATGGCGTCACATCCTCCACAACGCAGCTCTGATCCACCTCTGGTTGAATGTGAAGGTTTGTTGAGAGATGGGATCACTGTAGATCAGTCAGAGAAACGGGCACCAAACCTGCAGAAGATCATCAACAAAATGTCAATTCAAGTGTCTCCATTAAGGCACCGCACACAAGCTTGGTCAGACTCTGTAATAATCATGGCATCCAACTCCACAACGCCCTGAAAGTGGCCGCACAAGTAGATCGAGTGGTGAACAAGGTGTACGGTAAGCTGAGGAAGGAAAGTGCAAATGCTGGTTTACACCGAGGATAGACACGAAAAGCTGGGGTGACGCAGCGGGTCAGGCAGCATCTCTGGAGAGAAGGAATAGATGATGTTTCTGGTCTGAAGAAGGGTCTTTACCCGAAATATCACTTATTCCTTTTCTCCAGAGATGCTGCCTGACCCGCTGAGTGACTCCAGCTATTTGTGTCTGTCACCGTATACTATGCTTGCCTTCATAGGTCCAAGCATTGAGTATAAGAGTCATAGAGTCATGATGCAGCTTTATCGGACTTTGGTTCTTTGGAGTTAATTTGGAGTATCACATGTAGTTCAGGGCGCCCCATTGCAGTAAGGATGTGGAGGCTTTGGAAAGGGTGCAGAGGAGGTGTCTGGACTAGAGGGTATTAGCTGCAGGAGATGTGCGGGGCATGTTTTTTTTACACAGAGGGCTGTGTGTTCCCAGACCTTGCTGCGGTGAGTGGTGGTTGAGGCACGATTGTGGCATTTGAGAGACTTTTGGATGGGCCGATAGAAGTGTAGAGAATGGAGGCAGATAGGATTTGGCCTTGGCATCATGTTCTGCCTTTTCAAAGAATTCAACAGCTTCAGAATTCTTCCCGGCTTCTCGTTGAAGAAACCCCAGGATACCCCAGGCTCTGCTGTTGTCCGGGTTCATGTTAATTTGCCAGCATGCAATCCTCTTCAAGTTAGTTTAACAAATTTTCCAATATTTCGTGCCATGCTGGATTATATGGTAAAATGGTGGATGGCGTTTGATTCAGATTTGGCGTGATCCAGTTCATATAATTCACGCTGTAACTTTATTGCCCGCTTATTATCTGGAGTAACATCTTCTAAACTCTGGAGGTGGTTGTATATCTCCATCGCCCTGTCTGATTCACCATTCATTAAGCAGATCCCGGCAAAATCCAGCTGTGCAATAATAAACGATGGCTCCAGTTGAAATGCTGTTCCAAAATGGTGCTTGCAATCGTCGATCAACATAGCCTCCACTCTAGCGTCTCTACTGTCTTCATTTTTACGCAGAGCCAATAGCTTTTCTCTGCAACACATACCCATTTGATGGTGCAAGAAGGAAGAGTGCCGAGTGATTTCTAAGGCTTTCTTCAACAGCCCTATCGCTTTATCAACATCTTGCTGTATTCTGTAAAACTTTGCTGCATAGCGGAGCACAAATGGAGAATCTGGGCTTGTCCGCAACGCTTCTTCAACCAATTCAATCGCTTTCGCCTGTTGCTGGAACTTTTGGAGCCTGAGGGCCAGCATCACCCTGGCCACAGATTCACCCGGATCGAGCTCCAGCACCCGTCTCAGCTGTCTCACCGACTGACTCACTTCGGGTTTTATCAGGATCCCGGAAATCGATTCCAGACGGTACAGAGCGTAGCCCATGTTCCACTCCGTGTTGTTGGGATCTTCCTCCAGAGCCCTGGCGAAACATTTCTTCGCCTCCTTGTAGCACTGAGAGCGGGAGCTCAGCAAAGAAAGCCAATTAACCTACAAGCTAGCACTTCTTCCAGATGTGGGAGAAACCGGAATATCCGGAGAAAACCCATGTGGTCATAGGGCGAATGTGCAAATTCTCTACAGACAGCACCCGTAGTCAGGATCAAACCTGTGTCTGTGATGCTGTAAGGCAGCAACTCTACCGCTGCGCCACCGTGCCACATCATTAAATTATTTTTCCTGTAATATATTTATTATGGTGTCACGTCAATAAAGATGAACACATGATTCTGATTTCTGGAAACAGGCCCTTTGGCCCACCATGTCCACATTGAACAGCAATTTATCATACACCAGTTCTATCCTACACGCCAGGGACCAGTGATGGAAATGGTGGGGGGGGGGGTACGCAGGGGTACGGCGTTACCAGGCACGTGCCGTCAGGGTAGGCAAGGTAGGCACTGCCTACCCTGACTAAAATTATAACATGGTAATAACTAAATATAAATAGTAAAGGCACGGGGGAATTATGCCGACGTAAGAGATCGATCTCTTAGGTAGGCATAATTCTCCATGCCTTTCATCCGCAGCGCTTGTAACACGGGAAGCTCTGTGCAACCCACGTGCCGTCAGCGCTGCCTGAAGCCGTCAATGACAAGCGGGGCTGAAGGCAGCAGAAATTCTGCCTTTGCAGCACTGCGCATGCGCATCGGTCTACTGCGCATGCGCAGAGCAAGTTTCTTGGCGGGGTTTTCAATTATGGTTTGTCAATATTTTAAGTGTATGTTAGGTAACAAAGAGAGAAGAATGGAGCTTGTGTACCAATAATGTGGTAAGTATATTTTGTGTTTATGTTTTTAAATACTATATTTCCTGGGGGTGTGGGGGGGGGGGGGGGGGGGGGTAGGGTTTAGGACTAGGAAGCCTTGGGCAAATTGAAATGTCACTGTTTTTTATTTATTTATTTAACGGGAGCGAACAATCTGCGCATGAGCGGTTTAATATTTTTTTTTAGCGGACTGAGTGCCTACCCTGAGTAATTACTCACAGCACGTGCCTGGGCGTTACCCTAGTTTTCAATTTCCAGCTCGGGTTTAATGAGTACTGCAGAAAGATTCGAGCCGTTTCTCACTTTATTCAACTCAAACGAAAACGATTTGTTAACTGCCACTGTTAGCACTTGTTAACAGCCAGTAGTTAACAGTAGTTATACAATGTGTCATCAATACATCGATCCACTATCCCCAGTAAATGTAATTGTGTTTTAACACCGCATTTCTTTGAATAAAATTCAAGGGAGAATTTCTTAAACTTACTGTCAGGGCTACCGGACCCCGAGCACGGGCTCACTTTATTTTATTTGCCTCTCTGACTCCGTGCCTCTCCGCCTCCGTGCCTCCCGCCTCTCCGCCCCTCTCTCCGCTCTCTGCTGCTCTCCACTGCTCTCCCCTCTCTCTCCGCTCTCTCCTCTCTCTCCGCTCTCCGCCCCTCTCCCCTCTCTCCCCTCTCTCTCCGCTCTCCCCTCTCTCTCTCCTCTCCGCCACTCTCCCCTCTCCGCTCTCTCTCTCTCTCCGCTCTCCCCTCTCCGCCGCTCTCCCCTATCTGTGCTCTCTCCTCTCTCCGCCCTCTCACCTCTCTCAGCTCTCCCCTCTCTCCCCTCTCTCCCCTCTCCCCTCTCCGCCCTCTCCCCGCTCTCCCATCTCTCAGTTCTCCGCCCGCGCTCCCCTCTCCGCCCTCTCTCCCCTCTCCGCCCTCTCTCCCCTCTCCCCTCTCTCCGCTCTCCCTCTCTCCGCCCGCTCTCGAAAACTTGATGATGTATTTTGGGAGGTATTTTGGAGAAATGAGATACATAAAATGCGCACATTTAAAAAATCAGGGTTCAGATATACAAACCTTCAAAAGCAAATGATATGCTAAATTTTCAAATGGGAAATAATGCTTAAGAAGCTAATAGAAAATTTGTATAAATCATTGGTTGTGCATTGAATACTGTGTTCAATTGTTCTGGAACGATATGTCCTTCAGCTAACAAAAATAATGAATAATTAGTCTGAGTTAGTCAATTAGTTAATGGTGCGGTAACGCTTGGCTAGTCGTCACCTGTTGAATGGTATTCGAATTATACTAGTTAAGAGGGAGAAGGATGAGTCAGAAAAACAAAGGCTCTAAATTTAAGTAAACTTTGTGAAAGTGAGGCAGAAGAGTAGACTATGCAGAGCATTGACAAAACAATGTGAAATGTTCCAAGATTTTCTTGACCTGTACATTTTGAATTGAAATTGAAAATTATTTGTCATTCAAAAATGAATGAAAATAAATGAATGTTATCCCTAACAACTAAGTTCAGGTAGACGTGTAACATGGATAAGGGAGAGCCAGTGGGTTGTAATGTACCTGGACTTTCAGAAAGCCTTTGATAAGGTCCCACACTAGGGGATTAGTGGGCAAAATCAGAGCACATTGGGGGTAGGGTTTTTAACATGGGATAGAAATTGGTTGGAAAAACAGGAAACAAAGAGTATGAATTAATGGTTCCCTTTCAGAATGGCAGGTAGTGACTAGTGGGGTGTCTCAAGGCTGTGCTGGGACCAGCAGCTATTCACAATATATATTAATGATTTTAGATGATGGAATTAAAGTAACATTAGCAAAATTTGCAGATGACACAAAGCTGGATGGCAGTGTGAAACTGAGAGAGGATGCTATGAGGATGCTGGTGATGTGGATAGGTTGGGTGAGTGGGAAGATGCATGGCAGATGCAGTATAATGTGGATAAATGAGAGGTTATCCACTTTAGTTGCAAGAACAAGAGGCAGATTATCATCTGAATGGCAGGTAGACACAAAATGCTAGAGTAACTCAACGGGTCAGGCAGAATCTCTGGAGCAAAGGATTGGGTAACGTTTCGGGTCGAGACCCTTCTTCTGTATGGTGTCAGATTAGGAAAAGAAGAAGTGCAATGAGATCTGGGTGTACTTGTACATCAGTTACTGAAAGTGAGCATGCAAAAAGAAAAGAAACAGCAGGCAGTGAGAAGAAAACTAATGGCATGTTGGCCTTCATAATGATAGGATTTGAGCACAGGAGCAAAGAGGTCCTTCTGCAGTTGTACAGGACCCTTGGTGAGACCACTCCTGGAGTATTGTGTGCAGTTTTTGGTCTCCTAATTTGAGGAAAGAACATTCTTGCTATTGAGGGGAGTGCAACGTAGGTTCACAAGGTTAATTTCCGGGATGGCAGAAATGTCATATGATGAAAGAATGCAACGACTGGGCTTGTATCCACTGGAATTTAGAAGGATGAGAGGGGGATCTTATAGAAACATAAAACTATTAAGGGATTGGACACGCTATATGCAGAAAACATGTTCCCGATGTTGGAGGAGTCCAGAACCAAAGGCCACAGTTTAAGAATACGGGGTAGGCCATTTAGAACTGAGATGAGGAAAATTCTTTTCACCCAGAGTGTTGTGAATTTGTGGAATTTTTCTGCCTCAGAAGGCAGTGGAGGTTGACTCATTGGATGCATTCAAAAGAGAGTTGGATAGAGCTCTTAGGGCTAGTGGAATCAAGGGATATGGGGGGAGAAGGCAAGGAATGGGGTACTGAATGTGGATGATCAGCCATAATCACATTGAATGGCCCGAAGGGTTCGAATAGCCTACTCCTGCCACCTATTTTCTATGTATCTATGTTAAAATGCTTGAATAACTCAAACGGAACAGGCAGCATCTCTGGAGAGAAGGAATGGGTGATGATATCGGGTCGAGTCCCTTTTTCATACTGATGTCAGGGATGAGTGGGACAGAGATAGAATGCAGTCGGAGGCAGTAAGACTGGTGGGAGAACTGGGAAGGGGGAGGGGATGGAGAGAGAGGGAAAGCAAGGGCTATTTGAAGTTAGAGAAGTCAATGTTCATACCTCTGCCCAATAAGCTGCCCAAGCGAAATATGAGATGCTGTTCCTCCAATTTGCGCTGAGCCTCACTCTGACAATGGAGGAGGCCCAGGACAGATTCAGATTCAGATTCAGATTCAGATTCCTTTATTGTCATTCAGACCTTTCGGTCTGAACAAAATTTGTTACCTTGCAGTCATAACATGTAATAAATTAAAACAAAACACACAATAAACACATATTTAACATCCACCACAGTGAGTTCACCAGGCACCTCCTCACTGTGGTGGAAGGCAAAAGTCTTAAAGTCTTTGTCTTTTTCCCCTACATGTTCCCCCTCTGTACTGAGGCAATCCAGGCCTCCGATGTCATCGTCCACTAGGCCCGCGGCCGAGCCTCTGAAGCCAGGCCGTCACCGCCGCCGTTGCCGGAATGCCGGAACACCACCACAGCTCCCAATCAGGATCGACCACGAGAACGCTGGAGCCGCCGGAGCTCTGAAGCCGGGCCGCCGCTGGAGCACCGCTGGAGAGCCGCTGGAGCGCCGAAGCCCCGAAGCCGGGCCGCTGCTGGAGCACCGCTGAAGCAACTTCCGGAGCGCCGAAGCCGGGCCGCTGCTGGAGCACCGCTGGAGAGCCGCCGGAGCGCCGAAGCCGGGCCGCTGCTGGAGAGCCGCTGAAGCAACTGCTGGAGCGCCGAAGCCGGGCCGCTGCTGGAGCACCGCTGGAGAGCCGCCGGAGCGCCGAAGCCGGGCCGCTGCTGGAGCACCGCTGGAGCAACTGCTGGAGCGCCGAAGCCCCGAAGCCGGGCCGCCGCTGGAGCATCGCTGGAGAGCCGCTGGAGCCGCCGGAGCTCTGAAGCCGGGCCGCTGCTGGAGCAACTGCTGGAGCGCCGAAGCCCCAAAGCCGGGCCGCCGCCGCCGCTGGAACACTGGAGCTCTGAACGCTCGCCACAGCTCCGAGGCCACCAGCTCCGCCATTAGGCCTCAGCACAGACGGAGACAGTGACGGGGGACACGACAAGAAAAGGTCGCATCCCCCCGAAGGGAGAGACTAAAACCTTGTTTCTCCCACCCTCCCCCCCCCCCCCCCCCCCCCCCCACAAACACAGCCTAATAAACCAAAATTCTAACTAGAACAGACACAAAAAGACGAAAAAAAAAGAAAAAAACAGACGGACTGCAGGTGAGCCGCAGCTGCCACGCAGCGCCGCCACCTCCGGATAGGACAGAAAGGTCAGAAAGGTCACTTCCGGATAGGACAGAAAGGTCAGATTGGGAATGGGAGGGGATTGGCGTGAATTCACAAATTTATCCTGCGCTAATTAGTCCAAGGGCGAGTGAACGGGCGGACAGACGGACAAAAGCAACGATCATAGAGTGGAATAGATGAGATTTCAGGTCTAGACCCTTCTTCAGACTGAGTCAGGGGAAAGAGGAACAAGTAATATAGACGGTACTAAGGACAAATGAATGGAAGATATGCCTAAATCTCCCGTTTCCCTTTCCCTTGACTGACAGTCTGGAGAAGGATCTCGACCTGAAATGTCATCTATTCCACTCTATGATCATTGCTTTCGTCCATCTGAGAGAGAGATGCAAGAAAGCAGCTATGACATATAATACACAATAAACTATATTATAAATACACAATAAACAAGTTATGCATTCTTGTACTCTTAAAGCCCTGTCTCACGGTGCGAGTCCACCCACGAGTGACCCCAAGTGAAAGAAAAAAAAACAGATTCGTGGTTATGTACGAGATTCCAAGTTTATGTTCAAGTGTTTAACCGAGTTCCCACGGGTATGTCATTTCTGTGATGTTCCAAGTTCCACTCCCGAGTTACCAAGTTCCTCTCCCATTACTCTTGAGCCAACCGTGAATGAAGGTGTGTTTTCATAAGCAACAGTGTTAAAGAAGACATCTCCATCCTTTGAGTTAAAGATAGAATTCAGCGCGGCCGTATCTATTGATATGACTACAAAGGGAAAATGCGCACACTCCAGTGCCAGAGCAGTTATACTTATGATTTGTTTGAACACACATCACGTCGTTTAGGAGACCGCGGGCGAAGGTTTGTTATATTTTAATTGAAGTTTTACTGCCAGGGTCCTGTGGTTGTAACGTGACAAAATGTGGAAAAGTTCAAGGGGTTGAATACTGTTGCAAGCCACTGTATACGGCTGGTTTTTAACCTCTTCAGTCTGAAGGTCTCGACCCGAAACATCACCATTGTTTCTCTCCAGAGATGCTGCCTGTCCCCGCTGAGTTACTCCAGCTTTTTGTGTCTATCTTCAGTTGAAACCAGCAGCATTCTCACAGCTGGCAGAAAGCCCATTACAGGAAACTGGGTTGCAGCGGACACACACCCAGACTTAGACAATGGTTAGACATAGTACAGGAAATATTTGTTATGGAGAAAATGACATATTCTCTAAGAGTGAAAGAAGACGAGTTTAACAGAAAATGGGAAAAATGGATTAGGTATAGAAATAAAGACATCAACACTGTATAATTTTATTGACAATAATGTAAGTTATTGGAAAATGTTTTAATAAGAAAATAGTTCTGTATATAGCATCATTAATTGTAAACTGAACCCCCCGCTACACTTGTACATTTCACTGTATTGTTGTATGTTTCATTGTTATATTTGTGTTTTATTTGTGTATACATAAAAGCAATAAAATCTAAAGTGGAAAAAAAAGAAACCAGCATCCTGGGAAAAAGACTATGCATTCACCTTATATATTCCCCTCATGGTTTTTACTCACCTTTAAAACAATTTCTGCTTTATTTTGAATTTCCAACACCTGCAGATTTTGGTTCCATGAATATCAAATGGAATCATTAGACTGCAGTTACATTACCATTTTAGGACCGAGATGAGAAAATCATTTTTCACACATAGTGGTGAATCTGTGGAATTCTCTGCCACAGAATGTAGTTGAGGCCAGTTCATTGGCTATATCTAAGAGGGAATTGGATGTGGCCCATGTGGCTAAAGGGATCAGGGGTATGGAGAGAAGGCAGGTACAGGATACTGAGTTGGATGATCAGCCATGATCATATTGAATGGCGGTGGGATATGTGGAGAAGGCACGCACGGGTTATTGATAGGGGACGATCAGCCATGATCATAATGGCGGTGCAGGCTCGAAGGGCCGAATGGCCTACTCCTGCACCTATTTTCTATGTTTCTATGTTTCTATGTCTGATCTATCTTTTCCCCTCAGTGCCATTCTCCATCCTTTTCCCCATAAACCCTCTAAACCTGTCCTGTCCAAATAATCTTTAAAGGTCGCGATAGTTCCTGCTTCATCTACCTCCTCCGGCAGCTCGTTCCATGCACTCACCACCCTTTCTGTAAAACAAGTGCCCCTCAGGTCCCGATTAAATTCTCCCCCCCCCCCCCCCCCCCCATGTCGTCTAATTCTTGCTTCCCCTGCTCTGGGTAAAACACTCTGTGCATTAATCCTATATATTCCTCTCATGATTTTGAACACCTCTATAAGATAACCCCTCATCCTCCTGCACTCCAAGGATAAAGACCCAGCCTGCTCAACCTCTCCCAATAGCTCAAACCTTGATTACTGGCAACACCCTGATAGATCTTTTCACCCTGGTGAAAACACTCTGGTTTCTCTTCAGATCGTATAAATCTTTCGCCTTTGACCTCTCAATTCTTAACGGGCGGCCTGGTGGCGCAGCGGTAGAGCTATTGCCTTTCAGCACCAGAGACCCGGGTTCGATCCTGACTACGGCTGCTTGTCTGTACGTTTTCCCCGTGACCTGCGTGAGTTTCCTCCAAGATCTTCAGTTTCCTCCCACACCCCAAAGATGTACAGGTTTGTAGGTTAATTGGCTTGGTATCAATGTAAATTGTCCCCAGTGTGTGCAGGATAGTGTTAATGTGCGAGGATCGTTCGTCGGGGGGGGAATCGTTGAGCCAAAAGGCCTGTTTTCGTGCTGTATCTCTAAAGACTAAAAACTAAGCTTCTCTACTCATCCACCTAATGTCGGCGTCAGTGCCTGAGAAGGTCCTGATCTCCGATATCACTGTGCAAAGTGAAGATGTCCCTTACCTCATGCTGCTGTTCAGGATTCCGTCTTCCTTCCGAGAACTGGCTGGAGCAGAGACAGTGTGCGGTGTTTTTATAGTCCACTGGGTGGGCTGAGTCCAGATAGTTCACTCCCTGAAAGTGGAAATGAAACTGGAAACTGAAACAATCAAGTCTTAACTCTTTGGGGACATGTTTCCAGAGTGAATCCCCACACACATGAGTGGACATTATTAAGTCGTTCAATCTCTCATAGCATATGCATGTAATGTTAGCTACATCATAGCATCCCCCTTTTTCCAAAAGAGAAACACTTACAGATGTAGAATATGCTTGCTTTTTTTTTCAAGTAAAAATTCCTTTCTATTTCATTATCTAGCTTTCGTAAACTTGGCTAACATACTTGTAACCTCATACAGACCATCCAATCACAATGACAGCTTTTTGTTAAATTGCTTTTATATTGGCCTGCCCCACTTACGCGATTTTTTAGGCGACTGCTGGCGTATAGGCTGTCGCCACATGGTCGCCGGGGTGTTGTCTGTATGGTCGCGAGTCGTCTCCTCAGTCGCCCAAAGATTCGCAGCTTCTTTCTGGTCACCGCTGGATTTTCAACATGTTGAACATTTTTCGGCAACAGTTGGCGACAGTGGGTTTGACACCAATGAGCGTAGCTTGACTTCTCCTGACGTAGGGGCCGGCGTGGGTTGTCGCCAGGTGACGTAGGTTGTTGCCAGGTGACGTAGGTTGTCACCAGGTGACATAGGTTGTCGCCAGTGCTGACTTTGTTTTTCTTTTGTTGTTAAAGTTGTGGAAGTAAAAAAGATTTTAACTTACAAAATGGATTCCGCAGAAACTAAGACAGGCTTTCACCTTCTTCTATTAAATTGCAAAGCCAGCAAAAAAGCACTAACCCTTGCTTTCAGTACATTAACAAGGCTAGCAGACTGTTGATGTTCCCTTTTCTTTCTTTTTTTTCACTTTAGTTTTTATTGCTTTTATGCATACTCAAATAAAACACAAATATAACAACGAAACATACAACAATACAGTTAAACGTACAACAGTGTAGCGGGGGGTTCAGTTTACAATTAATGATGCAGTATACAGAACTATTTTCTTATTAAAACATTTTCCAACAACTTAAATTATTGTCAATAAAATTATACAGTGTTGATGTCTTTATTTCTATACCTAATCCATTTTTCCCATTTTCTGTTAAACTCGTCTTCTTTCACTCTTAGAGAATATGTCATTTTCTCCATGACAAATATTTCCTGTACTATGTCTAACCATTGTCTAAGTCTGGGTGTGTCCGCTGCAAGCCAGTTTCTTGTAATGGCCTTCCTGCCAGCTGTGAGTAGGATTTTAACCAAGTAATGATCTTCCTTCAGCACCACTGTAGTTATATTACCCAGGTATGAAATGGAACACTTCTTGGAGACGATATATCCTAATACCTCAGTTAATTCTGAATTCACTCTGTCCCAAAATGGTTCTATTTTTGGGCAACTCCAGAAGATATGTGCATGATTTGCGTCAGTTTGACCACATTGCCTCCAGCATGTTTGCTGCCTTCGAATTTGCTTGCTTTTTATGTTAGGCGTAATAAAGAAACAAATCAAAATTTTCCAATTAAATTCTCTCCAATTTTGTAAATTGGTGGATGTCTGTAGTGTTACACACATATGACGGCATTCTTCTTCTGAGATTATAATGTTCAATTCCTTTTCCCACTTAAATTTTTCATAAAATGTAGTTTTAGCTTGACATTCCATTAAACTGTGATAAAGTTTAGAAATAATCCTTAATGTTTGTTGATGATTCGCATTAACTATCACTTCTATCACTGGATTCTTTTCTTCTAGTGCCTCCCTTTTTACCTTTTTATTGTAATAATCTCTCAGTTGGAGATATCTAAACAAGTCTTGGTTCCGAAGTGCAAATCTATCCTTCAAATCTTGAAAACTTCTTAGGTCTCCATTTTCAATAACAGTACAAAATGCAGTCATTTCTTTCTTTATCCACTCTTTAAATGTTGAGTCATACATCCCTGGTTTAAATTCATTATCCAAAGCTATCCATCTTAAAACTTTTTGTCGTTTATTCAGTTTAAGTTGTCTGGTAAGAGTGAACCAGGTTTCTAAAGTAAATATCGTTATTGGATCGATTATACTCCTGATATGTCCAGGAAGCGCTTTTTCTCCCAAAAGTGTTTGGATGTGGAAGTCAGGGATATATGTCTCAATCTCTTTCCACCTAGCTATATAGCTATCCTCACACCAATTTTACTTCAGAGTCACGTGAGTGACTACGTGAAGAAGCCCCGCCAGGCGCATGCGCGTCATTACGTCCGCGCATGTCGCACTGAACGGGCTGGAGGGCGCAGCTCCACCCGCGGTAAGTAGAACTTGCAGGTAAGTGTTTTAAACAACTTTCCCTGCAGAGTATTGAACTCCGTAAAGCTGGCTTGAGTAGTCAGTCGGAGTTTTAGAAATGGATAGGTCCGGACGGAGGGTTCGCTCAAAGCGTGGGTCCAGCGACAACTCGCACTTTCGATCGGGTTGGGAGATAAGCGCAGCAACTCCGGTTCCGATACCGGGTGCCGTTTCACCGGCAGCTGAAGTCAATAGCGAATCCTTTAGGATAGTTCCTCAAACTGAGCAGGCTGAGCCTGCTGAGAGCCACAGGAAGGCTAAACGAAAATCAAACAGGCCAGTATTATCAGACGAGTCTGATGAAGCTGATGTCTCTCCCCCTGGTACTAACAAACTGTGGGGCAGAATGCAGCACATGGAGAATATGCTCCAGATTCTGATACAACAAGGGGCTAAGGCCCCAGTACTTCCCCAGGCTGCTGAGCAGCAGGGCCCTTATGAAGGGGACTATATGCAATACCGCCAAGGGGAGTTCCTTCCAGCGCCTGGTATAGGACTGGGGGATGCCTCCCTGGATTATCAATTGGGAGATGCGGGGCAGGATGCAACTGACCCTGAGTCTGGTGTCCCTGCTTATGTGCAAACACCAGAGCACAAGAGCCAAGCTCCGGGTGTCCCGGACATAGCGATGATCGTTGCTATTCCGGAGAGAACTGGTGAGGCAATGGAGGAGTACCTTACAAATATCATTAATTATTTAGTTTCTCACCATCTACAGCTATCGGTCATCCAAGAGACCAGTAATAAATACAAAACACCTGTCAACTGTGCGTCATTAAAAGTGCCTACGGCGAACCCAGCAATATGGGCACCTATGACTCCTTCTATGAGGGGACAGGAGGTACGTTACCAACACGTCCTCAAACTGGTGGCGGCTACGATCACTGCATTTGGCACCATGGTCCGAGGGACCATGTTAACTCAATTACAAAAAGACATGTTGGCTATGATGTGCAACGCTTTCTTTGAGGTTAATTGTATTCGAAAAATCGCCATCAGGCCGACCCTGAATCAAAAGTTTGCTGCGCTCTGTAAGGCGCCCACTGTCCAAACGCCTGACCTCCTCTTTGGTAATGATCTCGTGAAACAAATTCGGGATATTGACGAGGAGGCAAAAACCATAGGGTCCGGGTGCTGGGCCCAGCAGGGGGAGACCAGGGTGACAACGAGGATATCCACCACGGCAGTTTGCCTACAACCCCAATACGGCCAGACAACAGCCTTACAAGCCACCTGGAGAGGTACAGGGACTTTGTGTTCAGGTTACGAATTCTGGTGTGCAACCTCCTATTGGAGGTAGTGCTGTATAATGTCTGATATCTTAAGACTAAGTACAGTGTCGGGTTCTACCATTGAGTTTATCTCAGGGTTAGATCCACCTCACCAGCACAAGCCTAGTAAAATGTTGGTGTTTTCTGGTCCAGAGACTGAGCAGGTACATGTGGAGATTCAGAATTTATCCCGAAAAAGTGTGATTGAAAAAGCCATTCATCATCCTCAACAATTTGTGTCTTATATTTTTCCCAGACCTAAAAAAGATGGCGGTTGTAGAGTAATTCTGCACCTCACTCAATTAAATGCTTCAGTTCTCTATAGGCATTTTAAAATGGACACATTCGTTACTTCAAAGCAGCTGATGTCACAGGGTTGTTATATGGCCACCATTGATTTACAAGATGCCTGTTATTCGGTGCCTATTCACGCTCATTATCGCAGGTACTTGAAATTTAATTGGTTGGGACAGCTGTGGCAATATAAAGCATTGCATAATTAAGTTCAGCACCTAGGCTATTTACTAAATTGGTCAAACCTGTGCTGGGGCTATTGAGGGCCCACAATCACATTGTCATGGCTTATTTAGATGATATCTTAATTGTCAGCAACACTACAGAGTCAGCTGAGGAATCGGTTGCAGCAACCAAAAATGTGTTTGAATCATTGGGGTTTTTGGTCCATCCAACTAAGTCCAAGTTACAGCCAACCCAACAAATTGAGTATTTGGGTTTTCTTATTGATTCAGTTCATATGACAGTCACATTACCAACAGCCAAGGTAGTCAATATTGTTAATGTCTCTATTTGCCTTACACAAAACCTTTATCCCTCCATCCGAGACGTTGCCAAGGTCATTGGGAAATTGGTAGCAGCCTTTCCTGCAGCACAGTTTGGACCGTTGCATTATCAACATTTGCAAAGAGCAAGAGAACAAGCATTGAAACGAAATGCAGGCCATTTTGATCGGGTTATGCAGTTACCAACCACGGCTCTAGCAGAATTGCAGTGGTGGATTGTTAATGTTAGTCAAGCCACCAATCACATTTTGGTGGACGAACCTTCAGTGATCTTACAGACTGATGTTAGCGCTCTCGGATTGGGGGGGGGGCTACGGACACAGAGTCTAGCTGTGGGGGTAGATGGACTGAACAAGAAGACTTGCTTCTCCACACACATGGGGTTAATTATCTGGAATTATTGGGGGCATTTTATGGGTTAAAAGCATATTGCTCCACAATGGCTGATTTATACGTTCAACTCCAGATTGATAACACCACAGCTGTGGCATATATTACTCATATGGGAGGAGCTAGATCAGTGTTATGTGATAACTTGGCCAATGTTATCTGGCATTGGTGTATTTCAAAGAACATCTGGGTTTCAGCCATCTATCTACCAGGTATAGACAATGTGGTAGCAGACCTTAGGTCGAGAAAGTTTAATGACAATATAGACTGGATGTTGAATGCTAAAATATTTCAAACGATTGTTACTCAATTTCGATTGCCATATAATGATCTCTTCGCATCCCGGCTGAACAAAGACAAAGATCTTTTAACTTGCGGGGAAAAAAACTATGATCCAATGAAAGATTTGATAATGGATCAAAACAAAAGCAAAGATCTTTTAACTTGCGGGGAAATAAAACTATGATCCAATGAAAGATTTGATAATGGATCAAAACAAAGGCAGAAGTGGTATAATCCAAACATAGCCTTATTCAAACCTATATAATTGGGAAAAGAAGGCTTGAAGTACGTTGAAGAGGTGCAAACATCTGGTTACAAAATAAGTTCATGAAATCTCCAATTATGGGGGATTACAGGTGTATTATGATTGTTAATTTAATATAAACAAGGAAGGATTGGTTCACCTGTATAAGAAACTTTAAAAGTTGATTTCAGGTTTGCACTCAAAAGTAATTTTAATAAGAAGGACGTACATGTATATTATAAAATTACCTCAGTGTAAAGATTTCATGGTATAAACCATACAAAACATCATTATATATACACTTTCACAGTGTAAGAAAATGGAAACATCTAGAACATGGAAAAACTGTTGTGATTAACAAAGTGTTAATCTATATTACAGGTGCTTGAAAATAATTAAAGTGGGTCAAGCTGTGCAAGTTAAAACATTGTCCAAACAATCAAATCAGTTCAAGGACTGTTAAACCGAACACTGAAGGAACAATTATACTGATAAAAGATCAGCACTTGCACTAATGAGGTCATGGTCATGGGTTATCTCGATTATATTTAAATTGGAAGAGATAACAGCAGCTGCAAATTAGTGCTGCAATTGCAAACCTGGTGGAAGGTATGGACCTGACCCATAAAGCGAAGGTGGATGCTTTTCTCCCAATTACATGAGGAAAAGATTTCTTTTGTGTTCCTCATTTTTTGTTAATAGGGCAGTGTCTGATGAAAATGTAGCGGGACACTGCCAGAGGCATTTTGGTGGCCTAATACGGGTCCTTTATGGTTTCATAAATATTGTGTAATTTGAACTGCTAGTGATGATTCATAATGGCAGCAAATTATTGAAGTCAAAAAAGGGGTCTCGACCTAGGTCGTTGCCTGTCTCCTTTCGCTCTTTGGATGCTGCACCCACTGGGATCTCCAGGTTTGAGAAACCCTGCAGGAATTTATTGTTGTACAAAAACATCCATGACATGAAAATATGAATTTGACTATCTGCAGGTTGACCAGACCATTACAGCAGCTGATGGTCAAAGAAGTCTATGAATGTTAACTAATATAACAACATATCAATAAAATAATTATGTATAAAGAAGTGTTATACCTGCAATTTGCAGAAATAAGTCTAAAAAACAATATTTTGTTATAAGAAATTGGAGGTCTGTATATACAGTATAGTTATTTTATTATATTAGATATATGTGAATTCCTTGTGTATTGCATTTTTCTAAGTATCTAATTGATAGAGCCAATAATAGGGCTCAGAGTGTTACCGTCTTATTAACGGACAATATATTAACCAAGAAGTTATCAGATGCATTCATAATATCCCGATATGGAAAGGGATACATATGTAGATATTAATAAATATATATATATGTGTGTATATATATATATATATATATATATATGTATATATATATATATATATATATATATATATATATATATATAAATATATATATATAAATATATATAAATATATATATATATATATATATATATATATATAAATATATATATATATTTTATATATATATATATATATATATATATATATATATAAATATGTATATAAATATATGTGTATGTGTATATATATATGATATATATATGTGTATATATAATCTGTCCAAAATTGTAAAAATATAAAGGCAGGAGATAAATAATCTTGAATTGCCTTAAGAAATGGACTCTAACTCTATGATTCAAAAAACTTAAATATTGAAAATAATAATGCTGATGACTTTAGTATCAATATAAGAGTGCAAACATTGCAAATGTTATGTTATAATTGCAGTGGATACAGATTGCATTATCATATATGTTTGTGAATCTACCAAACAAAGCACAAGAAGAAGAGCTGAAACCAAGGTAAACCTATAAGCATATCCTGCCGGCTTTAAGTTGTGTGTGTGTGTGAACATTGATGAAATATGTTGCAGTAGGAAAGAGTCTCTGTGGCAATGAGACTGCTTATTACACACAAAAACCACACTGGGTTCAGTAAAAACTGATGGTTATAGAGGAATGTATTTCTAGATGGTTAGAAATTGGATACATTCAGTAGGAACTAGACACTGAAAGGTGGAAAATCACTCTGTTAATGAGGTAAATACATTCACAGGAATGGCACGGGATGAGCCACTCGAGCAAAGATGCAAGGCCGCAGGAGGCTGTAGATTACTGTTAAAGTAATAAGGAACCAGTCATGGTGTCAGGTTTGGACACGCAATGTTCGGTTCTCTATAATTGTTGCTTTGTCATGCCATCAAAATATATATTTCAATTGGTATTTGTGATAAACTTGCCTTTCAATGGAAAGGGCATTACTTTCATTTTTTATAATGTGAAATAATTTATCACATAACTTGAGGCAATGTTTGGGGAAAAATGTGTTATTCGCTCGTTATTGTGTTAATGAGCCGTACTGTCGTATGGAATAAATTCTACGACACGAAAAACACAGAAAGCTTCAAACTCTTCACGTAGTCACTCACGTGACTCCGAAGTAAAATAGTAAGATTAAACGAGAACTTACCAGTTCGAAGTTTGATCGTTATTTTATGAGGAGTAACGATGAGGGATTACGTGCCCTCCACTCCCCACCCTCATAAAATAAATGATCATCTGGTAGTTCTAAGTCTATGATGAGCCTTACTATGTTACTTCGGCTATTTTGTGTTCTGTGTTTTTCATGCCGCTGCTTTGAAGTATGCCGTTCCAGCGCCAGGCGGGCCTTCTTCACGTAATCCCTCATCGTTACTCCTCATAAAATAACGATCAAACTTCGAACTGGTAAGTTCTCATTTAATCTTACTATTACTCTTAATTAAATAACTCCAATCCCTTGCCATAAAACAGAGACAAATTAAAATAATTAAAGGTAAATCCCAATGACCAATTAACAGTTTATCCCATCCATAAACTTTACTGTTATAGTACCCTTATATTATCTTAGATAACCTTTGTAATGAGATTTGTATAACATGTATCTCTCACCTTATAAATCTGTTGTAGTCGGGAAATAAGTGTTATATTTGGAAAGTTCATATGCCACTCCAGCCTTAATACATGGGTGGTTTGCATGAAAACTGTTGTCCAATTTCCAACCTTGGCCATAATCAAAACCCTTAGTGTGTTGTACAAAACAAATGTAGATACTACAACTTGTGAATGGTGCACTACCCATTTTGGAAGTGCTCAGGATTTCTGAGCAGTCATGCTGCTCAATTGCAGTGAACCGCTACTGCCGATGAACACCTGGGGAGTGTTTCTGAACGAGAACTTAGCCCGTCATCGGCTTAATTGAATCGTCTGCCAGGCTTCTCCTGTAGAATAGACCTACCTGAATAACAGATTCAGCGGTTGGCTCTCATATCTCCCAGAAGCGTTGTTTACTGCCGGCACATATGTGCTTGAGTATGTTTTAATGACATCTTAGAGCCCGGAGTCATCTTGACCTTTTGCTCTTCCCTCCTCAGAGAGGGTGATTCATAGGCAACACTAACAGGCCTTGCCACAGGCCACAGGATACAAATACGGATACAATCCATTGGCCTTAACCCAATAGAATATTCTACTGGAATGGAACTTTGTTGTCAGGAAAAATACCTCTGACATGTGCCCTTCATTTCTTGGGGTATGCCCTTAGGTCATACCCTGAGACTCAGTGTCACCAGGATACTGACCCATCTTAGACTCTGCCTCTGAGAGGGAGACCTCCGTAGCACTGTATGCAACAGTTGCTATATTTGGGATAGTCGTTTTCAACGCACTATCCAGCCCCGGTGAGGAATTCATCCCCCGACTCCGAGGGCCTTGCTCTCTAGCCCCGGTGGAGAATCATCTCCTGACTCCGTGGGCGAGCAGATATGTTTGAATTTAAGCAACTCTGTCCCAAGAGTTGCTGGTGCTGCTTTGTAATGTCCGGCGGTTTTTGACATGAACCAGCCTTGCATCAGGCACTCCAGTTACGGCTCTTCCGTAGGCCGACACTTCACACATAAAGCAGCCCAATCAGGCGCTGCTAGCATGGCTCTCCTGTAGGCTGGTAACGTTACAAGTGTACAGCCCTGAAACACGTGCTACTGGCACGGCTCTCCCGTAGACCGGTACTTATACACATGAAGCGGCCTTGTCAGGTGCTGCTGGCGCGGCCTGTCCCATAGGCCTGCACATATTCCACATGAAGCAGCCCTGTCAGGCGCTGCTGGTGCGGCCTGTCCCATAGGCCCACGTAATTGCGGTGTAACCTCACTAAAACAACATTTTTAATGTACAGTTTATCTGTGAAGGGAAAAATAATTCATAGCAAACACGTGCTTTAACAATTTACTTTAGTTTTTAACCCTTATAGCTCGACTCACCCGAGTCAAAAATAGGGCTAAATGAGTCCCAGTTATTCCTTACCTGGGTACCACCATCTGGGAGCCACTGACCCCACTGTTAGTGACTCCAGTGTTCCTTGCCTTTCCAACGGCAAACCATAGGCTGGAGTTGCTGACCCATCTGTCAGTGATTTTTCCCAAAAAAATTGTTGTTTTAACTGCCCTTTTGCAGGCTGGGAGCCGCTGACCTGTTAGCGACTCTGTTTTAATTCTTGCCGTTAAAAGGGCATTCCTGCAGTCAGTGAGCCGCTGACTATACTGTCAGTGACTCTGTTTTAATTCTTGCTGTTAAAACAGCATTTCTGCAGGCTGTGAGCCGCTGACTAACTATCAGTGACTCTGTTTAAAAATGTTGCCGTCAATATGGCATTTCTGTAGTCTGAGCCGCTGACTAACTATCAGCGACTCTGTTTAAATTTCTGTCCATTAAAATGGCATTTTAAAAGCGACTCAGCTTAATTTTTTTGCCGTTAATACGGCATTTCTACAGTCTGTGAGCCGCTGATTATACTGTCAGCGGCTCCTAATCTTACAACCCGTTACAATTTAGCCGGTTTCCGCATTTGCGGTCGGATGGGGTTTCCCCACAGTTCAACCGGCAAGTTGTCGGGTTGTAAGACTGGCAGGAAAAACCTTTTGTATAAAGAGGCTCCTGCCTGAAACCTGGTAAGTAAAAACCAAACTTACCTTAAAGTTTAACTTACCACCGGCAGGAGCTCTGTTCTGCCAGAATGGTGCTCGCGCCAATGCGGCTGACGTAATGCTGCGCATGCGGCCTGGCGGGCCTTCTTCATGGAATCACTCGCGTGACTCCGAAGTAAAACCGGAGATCTCGCAGTAAACCTACGCAGGTCATGGGGAGAACGTACAAACTCCGTACAGACAAGCAGGGCCGGATTTAGATGAAGAGAGGCTCTAGGCTGTTCCACTTGTGAGGCCCCTCCCAATCCCCCACCCCCACTACTAGAGGAAGATGGTCCACCAGATTGACACCGATTTGCAGCCGAGCGTGGCCAATGAGATGAGGGGCTGCAAAGCGGCGTTATTTACTTATTTATTTATTGCCAGTCCTAGTGTCGAGTTATCGGCTTAAAACACTATTATTCTGAAATAGAGGGCAAGGAAAATTACTGAAGGGTTGTTTAGAGACTACAGTGTGTTGTAACCGCATATGTAAGAAAGGCCTATGACAGTGTCAAAAATATCATACACCTTGCAGGGCTCTCACTTAACTTTTTTTCTCTTTTGTCAGCCGGGCAACCTTGGCAGCTTTTTAAGTTGCCAAATGACAGTTTAGGTGGTCATTTAAGACAGCGTGCGATAATGTACTCGGACGAAGTGCGTAGTTGCCAGACGGAATTATGCTCAATGAAGCCTTCACATATTATTTCTGCTTCAGTCACTACTACAGTCACAAACTAAACATATTCACCAACCAAGACATGATATATACCACAATGACATGCAGCAAACTTATAATACAGTATCTCAACTCTTTTTACACGTTGCAATGAATGCAATTTCTATTATTTCTTTCCACTTCCAAGCAAAAATGTGGTTGGATTATTCAGCGATGATCAACCTCGGTGAGACCAAGCGCAGGCTTGGCGATCGCTTTGCACAACACCTCCACTCAGTTCGCAATAACCAATCTGATCTCCCGGTGGCACAACCCTTCAACTCGCCCTCCCATTTTGAATCCGACTTTTCTGTCCTGGGCCTCCTCCATGGCCAGAGTGAGGCCCACCGCATATTGGAGGAGCAGCATCTCATATTTACTTGGGTAGTTTACACCCCAGCGGTATGAACATCGGCTTCTCTAATTTCAGGTAGTCCTTACTTTCTCCCTCCTTCCCCTCCCATTCCCAGCTCTCCCACAGCTTACTGTCTCCACCTCTTCCTTTCTTTTTCGTGTCCCCTCCCCGACATCAATCTGAAGAAGGGTCTTGACCCAAAACGTCGCCTATTTCCATCGCTCCATAGATGCTGCCTCACCTGCTGAGTGTCTCCAGCATTTATGTCTACCCATTCACACAAGTTCTGTTATCCCACTTTCCTCACTCACTCCCTACACATTAGGGGCCATTTTACAGAGACAAGTTAATCTACAAAACCAATGCGTCTTTGGGATATGGGAGGAAACCCACACGCTTGCAGGGAGAATGTGCAAATTCAACACAGACAGTGCCCGAGGACAGGATCGAACACAGATCTCTGGCGTGTGAGGCAGCAAGTCGACCAGCTGTGCCACTATATTTTGTTTTCCAACACACAAAAATTATACGTTGATAACTTTGGTTACTAAAAAAAAGAAAATATCCATTTTCAGTCTTAAATCTCCAAGTGACGCTATGTCGCCCTTTACAGCTACTGTGTGTTTTAATTCAGTTCGAGACTATGGGGCAGTACATTGGCCATAGAGTTGCTGCCTAAAAGTGCCGGAGACCCGGAATTGATCCTGAATATGGGTGCTGTCTGTATGGAGTTTGCTCCTTTTCCCTTTGATCGCATGGGTTTTCTCCGGGTGCTCTTGTTTCTTTCCACATTCCAAAGGTGTGCAGGAACCTATTTGAGACCCAATCCAAAACGTAATATTTTCCTTTAGTCCTGAGATTCAGTCTGACCTGTTCAGTTACTCCAGCTTTTTGTGTCTATCCGCAGTTTAAACCAGCATCTGCAGTTCCTTCCTACACACACGATACTATATGATAGAACTTTATTAATCCCAGGAGGGAAATTGTGTGTGTGTGGATATATATATTACACACACACACACACACACACACACACACACACACGCACACTTTTATTTATATAGTTATATATTCATATATAAATATACACTTTTGTTTTCTCATTTATAACATTGTTTACAGTGTACTATGTTTACATATTCTGTTGTGCTGCTGCAAGTAAGGATTTCAATGTTCTAACTGGGACGTGAGAGGATAGAACACTCATGACTCTTGACTTACGTCGCTAATGTGTGGGATAGAACTAGTGTACGGGTGATCGGTGGTCGGCATGGACTCAATGGGCCGAAGGGCCTGTTTCCACGCTGTATCTTTAAATTAAACTAAAATCACCGGGGGGGGGGGGGTCTAAAGAAGGGTCTCTACCCGAAACGTCATCCAATTTCTTCTATCCAGAGTTGCCTGCTGCTTCATTAAATGCCAGACATACTTTGGAATTTTTCCTAACTTTTCTTCTATTTGCGATAAATGTCAGAATTTAGAAGCTAACTAAACGCATAGTTTTGTAACATGCATAAAACTTAATAGTTATTGGGCTGATATTTTTGGAATCATCTCTGAGGTTCTTAAAACTAAATTGGACCCTGATCTAAAGTTAATAATATTAGGAGTCCCTGACTCAAGCTTAATATTAACAGCAAGTCCAAGAAATTTTCTTGATTACTGTTTGATAATTGGAAAAAAATTAATATTAAAATTTTGGAAGGGAACATTATCCCCCACAATCAAAATGTGGACAGTGGAAATGTTGGAGACGTTGCATTTGGAGAGAATTAGGTTTGCCCTAATGGACAAATATGAACTTTTTGAACAAATATGGTCTCCATTCATTGATTACTTAAAGGGGTAGCTGAGCTCAGCACCGTAACTCAATAAGTACCCTGGTGTAGGATTAGATGAAAAAAGTATTGGGATCTGTATACATGTGTCAAGAGATATTGTTATATGAAACTGTTCCATTCAATGTAAAGATTCTTTTATTTAATTTTTAATTATATAATAATTGTTTTTATTTTTTTTTAATTTTTCTTGTTTATCTTTTCTTTTTTACTTTTTATTATATAATCATTATTATTTAATCACGTCTTGATTATATCTTTTTTATTTTTTATTTTTTTTTATTATATAATCATTTTTATTCAATCACAACGTCTTGATTATTGATTTATACTTTTATTTTTTTTCCACTCCATTACCTTCCCAAAAAAAAACAAAAACAGTAGCATATATAAATTATCCCGTAATATCTATACAGCGTTTGTGATAAGTCTGATTTGTATTTGAAGTGCTGTTGTACCTTAGATAATACGCAATGCTTCTAATAAAAATATTAAACACAGAGTTGCTGGCTGCTCCATGGAGTTCCCCCACACAATTAAAGCAAGGAATAGTCTTCACCCTACCATAGTTACCCAACCAGACGCAACTAAATTTAAGGTTGCTCTTTTATCCCCAAGAAGCCTTTTTTGCTTAAGTCCAAGTCAAGAATCAAGAGGGTTTTATTGTCATGTGTCCCAGACAGGACAATGAAATTCTTGCTTGCTGCAGCACAACAGAATATGTAAACATAATACAGAACAGGAGATAAAACTTCAGTGTGTTTATATACCATAGATCATATATATATACACAATAAATAAACAGATAAAATGCAATAGGCTGTTATTGTTCAGAGTTTGGAGTTTGGTGATGGACCCTCCACCACCCATTTAGAATATTTTTGGAGGACCAGGAAACCAGAAGCAAGAGTTACTCCAGCGAGTTACTCCAGCTTCAGGGAGTGATTCTGTGTTGGTTTTCTGCGGGGTGGCGAGGCGCTGACCAGACAGCAATGGCAGCCATATTTCCCACAATTCAAAGTGAGGGAGAAAGTGCCCAGCGCCGACCAGTTGCCGTGGCAGTGCGCATGTGCAGGGCGGCCGATGATGTGCTGGCCGTGGTTGTGTGCATGTGCAAGGCGGCCGGCCGTGCCGGCGGATGAGGAGCGAGCGGAGACTGGGGACCTGGCGGAGACGGAGAGTGACAGAGAGAGAGTGAGAGATAGAGAGGGGGGCCCGCTCAGAGTTGAACGGCAGAGTTTTCATTCTTAACCACGATGCACCTAACCACCCCCCTCGTGGCAATCAGTGCTCACGGAAGGCCCCAGTACTTACGTGGATCTTGGACAAGCAGCAATCAAAGAGAAGCAGGGAGAAGAGCTTACTGGCTGAAACCCGTGGGAAAGGAGTCACAGGGGGAAAAAAAGTTTCAAACTGAGGAATTTGGTTTGTAAATTGGTAAATTAGGCAATTTATCAGTCAATATAAGCAAGGCTGCTCTAGGGGAGCGGCAGTGAGGGAGCGGCCTTGTGAGGGAAGTGGCTTGTGAGTAAATTGTGAGTATTTGGCTCGAGACTCTTCGGCGAGGAGGCTATGCATAAAGCTGGAGAGGACGGGACGGGATGTGGTGAACACATGACAGGACGGATGAGACAGTGTGAGGCTTGCAGAATGTGGGAGCCCAGGGACACGGATGGAGCCTCTGACAGCTACAACTGTGGCAAGTGCGTCCAGCTTCAGCTCCTGAAGGACCGTGTTGGGGCACTGGAGAAGCAGCTGGATGACCTCAGGGCCATCCGGGAAAACGAGAGTTTCCTGGACAGGACCTACAGTGAGGTTGTCACGCCGAGGGAAGAACAAAAGTGTTTGACTGAGAGAAATGGAGGTAGTCGTGGAGTGCAGGAGACCCAGGTGGCTGTGCCTAATGAAAAACAGGTACGCCCTCTTGGGAACTGTTGGGGGAGACGATGCTTCCAGTCCGAGCGGCGGACACGTCGGTGGCTCCAATCCTAGAGATGGGACTCGACCGGCGTCGGGCAGAGCCCTAGTGGTGGGTGACTCCATTGTCCGAGGAGCATACAAGAGATTCTTTCGCGGCAGAAGAGACGCAAGGATGGTCTGTTGCCTCCTTGGTGCAAGGGTTCAGGATGTCACAAGCCAAATTCAGAAACATCCTTGAGAGAGATGTTCTGAATTTGCTGAGAGAGAAACAGCCGGCAGTAGTTGTGCACAAAGGACATTGGGAAGAAGAGGAAGGAGGTTCTCCAACGTGAGTTCAGAGAGTTAGGAAGAAGACTGAAAAGCAGGACTCCTAGGGTGGTTATCTCTGGATTGCTTCCAGTACCTCGTGCTAGTGAGGACAGGAACAGGGAGATAGGGGATCTGAATGTGTGGCTGGCAGGCTGGTGCAGGGAGCAAGGATTTAGATTTATAGACCACTGGGATCTCTTCTGGGATAGGGTGACCTGTACAAAAGGGACGGGTCACACCTTAACTAGAGGGTGACCGACATTCTGGCAGGCAGTTTTGCTAGGGCTACACGTGTGGATTTAAACTAAATAGTTGGGGGTAGGGATTGACAAATAGGGAGTATAAAGATGGAATTGAAGGGGAAGTGAGTACAGGAAAAATTACAAAAGATTCTCGAATTAATAAGAAGGAGAGTTCGAGATGGGTTAAAAGAGTAAGGTCAGGACCAATTGCGAGGGGTGACATGAATACGGAGGTCAATGTTTTGTATATGAATGCGTGAAGTATAAGCAATAAAGTGGACGAGCTTGAGGCTCAGTTAGAAATTGGCAAGTATGATGTGGAAATTACAAAGACATGGCTGCAAGAGGGCCAGGGCTGGGAACTCAATATCCAAGGGTATACCTCCTTTCGAAAAGACGGACGGGTGGGCAGAGGGGGTGGGGTAGCTCTGTTGGTGAGGAATGAAATTCCGTCTCTTGCAAGGGGTGACATTGAAACAGTAGATGTGGAGTTAGTATGGATAGAACTAAGGAATTGTAAGGGTAAAAAGACACTAATGGGACTTATCTACAGGCCCCCAAACAGTAGCCTGGACATAGGGTGCAAGCTGAATCAGGAGTTAAAATTGGCATGTAGCAAAGGTAATGCTGTGGTTGTTATGGGAGATTTCAACATGCCGGTAGACTGGAAAAATCAGGTTGGTACTGGACCCCAAGAAAGGGACTTTGTAGAGTGCCTTTGTGATGGATTCTTAGAGCAGTTTGTATTAGAGCCTACCAGGGAGAAGGCAATTCTGGATATAGTGTTATGTGATGAATCGGATTTGATAAAGGAACTTGAGGTTAATGAGCCATTAGGAGGTAGTATCCATAATATGGTCAGGTTTAATCTACAATTGGAGAGGGAGAAGGGTAGATCGGAGTGTCAGTGCTACAGTTGAGTAAAGGGGACTATGGGGCCATGGGGGAGGAGCTGGCCAAAGTTGACTGGAAAGATACACTGGAAAGATTCCAAGGGGAGTATGGGGCGACCGTGGCTGACAAGGGACGTCAGGGACAGTATAAAAATAAAAGAGAAGTACAACGTAGCAAAGATGAGCGGGAAGGAAGAGGATTGGGTAATGTTTAAAGAGCAACAGAAGATAACTAAAAAGACAATGCGGGGAGAAAAGATGAGGTACGAAGGTAAGCTAGCCAAGAATATAAAGGAGGATAGTAAAAGCTTCTTTAGGTATGTGAAGAGGAAAAAATTAGTTAAGACCAAAGTTGGATCCTTGAAGACCGAAAAAGGTGAATTTATTATGGGGAACAAGGAAATTGCAGATGAGTTGCACAGGTACTTTGGATCCGTCTTCACTAAGGAGGACACAAACAATCTTCCTGATATAGTAGTGGCTAGAGGATCTGGGGTGATGGAGGAACTGAAGGAAATCCACATTTGGCAGGAAATGGTGTTGGGTAGACTGATGGGACTGAAGGCTGATAAATCCCCAGGGCCTGATGGTCTGCATCCCAGGGTACTTAAGAAATTAGCTCTAGAAATCGTGGATGCATTGGTGATAATTTTCCAATGTTTTATAGACTCAGGATCAGTTCCTGTGGGATGGAGGGTAGCTAATGTTGTCCCACTTTTAAGAAAGGAAGGAGAGAGAAACAGGGAATTATAGACCAGTTGGCCTGACATCGGTGGTGGAGAAGATGCTGGAGTCAATTATAAAAGATGAAATAGCCGCACATTTGGATAGCAGTAACAGGATCGGTCTGAGTCAGCATGGATTTATGACGGGGAGATCAGGCTTGACTAATCTTCTGGATTTTTTAAGGACGTAACTAGGAAAATGGACAAGGGAGAGTCAGTGGATGTAGGGTACCTGGACTTACAGAAAGCATTTGATAGCGTCCCACATAGGAGATTAGTGGGCAAAATTGGGGCACATGGTATTGGGTGTAGAATGCTGATGTGGATAGAAAATTGGTTGGCAGACAGGAAACAAAAAGTGAGGATGGCGGGCAGTGACTTGTGGGGTACCACAAGGCTCAGTGCTGGGACCGCAGCTATTTACAATATACATCAATGATTTGGATGAAGGGATTCAAAGTAACATTAGCAAATTTGCACATAACACAAAGCTGGGTGGCATTGTGAAGGTGGATGCTATGAGAATGCAAGGTGAATTGGACCGGTTGCGGGAGTGGGCAGATGCATGGCAGATGAAGTTTAATGTGGATAAATGTGAAGTTATCCACTTTGGAATAAAAAACAGGAAGGCAGATTACCATCTAAATGGCGTCAAGTTGGGAAAAGGGGACATACAATGCGATCTGGGGGTCCTTGTCCATCAGTCTATAAAAGTAAGCATGCAGGTACAGCAGGCAGTGAAGAATGCGAATGGCATGTTGGCGAATGGCATGCGAATGGCACTTTATAACAAGTGTAGTCGAGTATAGGAGCAAAGAGGTCCTTCTGCAGTTGTACAGGGCCTTAGTGATACTGGAGTATTGTGTGCAGTTTTGGTCTCCTAATTTAAGGAAGGGCATTCTTGCTATTGAGGGAGTGCAGCGTAGGTTTATAAGGTTAATTCCCGGGATGGCGGGACTGTCATCTGCTGAGAGAATGGAGCAGCTGGGCTTGTACACTCTGGAGTTTAGAAGGATGAGAGGGGATCTTATTGAAACATATAAGATTGTTAAGGGTTTGGACATGCTAGAGGCAGGAAACATGTTCCCGGTGTTGGGGGAGTCCAGAACCAGGGGCCACAGTTTAAGAATAAGTCGTAAACCATTTAGAACGGAGATGAGGAAACAGAGTTGTGAGTGTGGAATTCTCTGCCTCAGAGGGTGGTGGAGGCCGTTTCACTGGATAGATGGCGGAGATACTTTCAAGAGAGAGCTGGATAGAGCTCTTAAAGATGGCAGAATCAGGGGATATAGGGAGAAGGCAGGAACGGGGTACTGATTGGGGATGATCAGCCATGATCATATTGAATGGCGGTGCTGGCTCGAAGGGGCGAATGGCCTATTCCTGCACCTATTGTCTATTGTCCATTGCCTCACGAGTCCCGGTGGACACTGACGTAGGCCCGGAAGAAGGGCAGACAGTGGACTCGGGCAGAACCCTCGACTGTCCGTTGCTGGGACATGTCAGCGGCCAGCTTGGCAAGGTCCAGGGGCAAACCGACAGGGAGGTCCCCCTTCCTCCCACCATTGAACAACCGACCGAACCTCCTCCTTCCGTACCGGGAAACCTAAGATCAGACGCGTGGGGCTGAAATGCAGCTAAAATTTGAGGAGCAGCCCCTCCACCAAGCTTTTTTTGTTATGTGCTATTCAGTCAGCAGAATGACTATACATGATTACAACCAAGCTGTCCACAGCGCACAGATCCAGGATAAAGGGAGTAACGTTTAGTGCAAGGTAAAGTCCGATAATAGATAGACCGACGAGGTAGCTGGAAGGTCAGGACGTCTCTCTAGATGGTGATAGGATGGTTCAGGTGCCTGATAACAGCTTGGAAGGAACTGTCCCTGAATCTGGAGGTGTGCGTTTTCACACTTCTGTGCCTCTTGCCTGATGGGTGAGGGTAGAAGAGGGAGTTGCCAGGGTGCGACTCGTCCTTGATTATGCCTGACCCGCTGAGCTACTCCAGCTTTTCGTGTGTTGTCCCATTGATCACCTTGTGCTCTCTTGCAGCGACACACTGAGGGAGTCCTTGTTGGTGAAGCTCGGCCAGCTTCAGTGCCACTTCACGTGGGGCCCACAGATGGACGACGTCGACCTGGACGACGTGAAGCAGAAGTTGCAGAATTCGATTATCACCGGCGGGAAGCACCAAGGCGTGCCGCACAACCAGCTGGCTTACATCAACTACCGGCAGGGCAACTGCGAAGAAGCTCTCCGTGACTTAGAGGAGGCGGAGAGACGTCTGAGGGAGATCCACGGGGATGGATTTGAGAGGAGGAGCATCGTCACCCATGGCAACCGGGCCTGGTTGCATTACCACATGGGGCAACTCAGCGAGGCCCAGTCCTACCTCGACAAGCTGGAGGTGACGTGTGGCCCCCTCCCCCAGGGCCCGCACGTCACGGCAATGGTGCCCGAGGTGTGGGGGGAGAAGGGTGGTCTTTGCTGAGCTCCCACTCTCAGTGCTGCGAGGAGGCGAAGGAATGTTTCGCCAGGGCTCTGGAGGAAGATCCCGACAACACGGAGTGGAACATGGGCTACGCCACCGCTCTGTACCGTCTGGAATCGATTTCCGGGATCCTGAAAAAACCCGAAGTGAGTCAGTCGGTGAGACAGCTGAGACGGGTGCTGGAGCTCGATCCGGGTGAATCTGTGGCCAGGGTGATGCTGGCCCTCAGGCTCCAAGCGTTCCAGCAACAGGCAGAAGCGAATGTATTGGTTGAAGAAGCGTTGCGGACAAGCCCAGATTCTCCATTTGTGCTCCGCTATGCAGCAAAGTTTTACAGAATAAAGCAAGATGTTGATAAAGCAATAGGGCTGTTGAAGAAAGCCTTAGAATTCACTGCGCTCTTCCTTCTTGCACCATCAAATGGGTATGTGTTACAGAGAAAAGCTAATTTCTCTGCTTAAATATCCAAGCAGTGGAGACCTTGGTGTGAAGGCTGAGTTGATCAACCATTGCAAGCTCCATTTTGGAACGGCATTTGAACTGGAGCCATCGTTTATTCCTGCACAGCTGGATTTTGCCGGGATCTGCTTAATGAATGGTGAATCAGACAGGGCGGTGGAGATATACAACAACCTCCAGAGTTTAGAGGATGTTACTCCAGATAGAAAGCAGGCAATAGAGTTACAGCTTGGATTATATGAACTGCGTCACACCAAATCTGAATCAAACGCCATCCACCATTTTATGAAAGGCCTTCAAATCCGGCACGGCACGAAAGAATGGAAACTTTGTTCCACTAATTTGGAGCAGATTGCAAGAAGGCAAATTAACAGGAACCCGGACAACAGCAGAGCCTGGGGTATCCTGGGGTTTCTTCACCGGAAAGCCGGGAGAATTCTGAAGCTGTTGAATGCTTTGAAAAGGCCTTGCAGTTTGATCCTGGTAACGAAGAATATCGCAGCACTCTTCGTGAATTCTGCCCTTCTACTTAGGCTGGAGATACCAGGACCAGGAGGTAAGGGCAAGAAAGGTCCTTCCTCAACCCTTCCTCACTAGAACATAGAACGTAACACAGTACAGCGCAGGAAAGGCAAGAAGACACTAATTGGTGTTATTTACAGACCCCCCTATAGTAGCCTGGATGTAGGGTATAAGTTGCAGCAGGAGTTAAAACTGGCATGTAACAAAGGTAATGCCACTGTGGTGATGGGGGATTTCAATATGCAGGTAGACTGGGAAAATCTGGTTGGTTCAGGACCCCAAGAAAGAAAGTTTTTTAGAATGCCTCCGAGATGGATTCTTAGAGCAGCTTGTAATGGAGACGACCAGAGAAAAGGCAATTCTGGATTTAGTGTTCTGGAACAGCTCGGAGGTAGTGATCATAATATGATTAGTTTTAATCTGCAATTTGAGAAGGAGAACGTTAAATCGGAAATGGCAATGATGCAGTTGAACAAAGGGGACTATGAAGGCATGAGGGAGGAGCTGGCCAAGGTAGACTGGAAAGGGATACTAGCAGGAATGACGGTGGAACAGCAATGGCAGGAATTTCTGGGCATAATCCAGAAGACGCAGAATCATTTCATTCCAAAAAGGAAGAAAGATTCTAAGGGGAGTAGGAGGCAACTGTGGCTGACAAGAGAACTTAGGGATAGAATAAAACTAAAAGAAAACAGTAGCTGGAAGCCAGAGGATTGGGAGACTTTCATAGGACAATAGAAGGAAACAAAACGGGCAATACGGGCTGTAAAGATGAAGTATGAGGGGAAGCTGGCCAGGAATATAAAGAAGGACAGTAAAAGCTTCTTTAGATATGTTAAGGGAAAAAGAGTAGCAAAGTCAAATGCGGGTCCCTTGAAGGCAGACACGGGTGAAATTATTATGCGCAACAAGGAAATGGCAGAAGAGTTGAATAGGTACTTTGGATCTGTCTTCACTAAGGAGAACACAAACAATCTCCCAGATGTACTGGAGCACAGAAGATCTAAGGGGGTAGAGGAACTGAAAGAAATTTTCATTAGGCGAGAAATAGTATTGGGTAGGCTAATGGGACTGAAGGATGATAAATCCCCTCGGCCTGACGGTCTGCATCCCAGGATCCTCAGGGAGGTGGCTCTAGAAATAGTGGATGCATTGGTGATCATTTTCCAATGTTCAATAGATTCAGGATCAGTTCCTGTGGATTGGATGATAGCTAATGTTATCCCACTTTTCAAGAAAGGAGCAAGAGAGAAAACGGGGAATTACAGACCAGTTAGCTTGACTTCAGTGGTGGGAAAGATGCTGGAGTCAATTATTAAAGTGGTAATAATGGAGCAATTGGAAAGCAGTAAAAGGATTACTCCGAGTCAACATGGATTTATGAAAGGGAAATTGTAAAGAAGGTTCACAGACACCTTAAAGTCTTCAGTACTTTTATTAAGCACACGTCATACATAGCCCTGGCTGTACGTGGTCTGTCACGAACACCAGAGAGCGAGCTAGGGGCGTGTGGGTTGCAATTATACTAAATGGTGGGGGGAGTGGTTAGCATGGACATAGTTACTATCAATTAAAGGTGTACACACATATCATCTACAGAAATCATGCTTGATTAATCTTCTGTAATTTTCTGAGTATGTGACAAGTAAAATGGATGAAGGGGTGCCAGTGGATGTAGTGCATCTCGACTTTCAGAAAGCCTTTGATAAGGTCCCACACGGGAGACTGGTACCTAAAATTAGAGCACATGGTATTGGGGGTAGGGTGTTAACATGGATAGAAAATTGGTTGGCAGACCGGAAGCAAAGAGTAGGAGTGAACGGGTCCTTTTCAGAATGGCAGGCAGTGGCGAGTGGAGTGCCGCAAGGCTCGGTGTTGGGGCCACAACTGTTTACCATATATATAAATGATTTGGAAGAGGGAATTAGGAGCAACACTAGCAAGTTTGCGGATGACACAAAGCTGGGTGGCAGTGTGAACTGTGAAGAGGATATTAGGATGTTGCAGGGGGACCTGGACAGATTGAGTGAGTGGGCAGATGCGTGGCAGATGCAGTATAATATAGATAAATGTGGGGTTATCCACTTTGGCAGCAAAAACAAGGGATTATCTCAATGGGGTTAGGTTAGGTAAGGGGGAGGTACAGCGAGACCTGGGTGTCCTTGTACACCAGTCACTGAAAGTTGGCGTGCAGGTACAGCAGGCAGTGAAGAAAGCTAAAGGAATGTTGGTCTTCATAACAAGAGGATTTCAGTACAGGAGTAAAGAGGTTCTTCTGCAGTTGTATAGGGCTCTGATGAGACCACATCTGGAGTATTGTGTACAGTTTTGGTCTCCTAATTTAAGGAAGGACATCCTTGTGATTGAGGCAGTGCAGCGTAGGTTCACGAGATTGATCCCTGGGATGGCGGGACTGTCATATGAGGAAAGATTGAAAAGACTAGGCTTGTATTCACTGGAGTTTAGAAGGATGAGGGGGGATCTTATAGAAACATACAAAATTATAAAAGGACAGGACAAACTAGATGCAGAAAAAATGTTCCCAATGTTGGGTGGCAGAACCAGGGGCCACAGTCTTAGAATAATTGGAGGTCATTTAAGACTGAGCTGAGAAAAAACTTTTTTACCCAGAGAGTTGTGAATTTATGGAATTCCCTGCCACAGAGGGCAGTGGAGGCCAAGTCACTGCATGGATGTAAGAGAGAGTTGGATAGAGCTCTAGGGGATAGTGGAGTCAAGGGATATGGGGAGAAGGCAGGCACGGGTTATTGATAGCGGACGATCAGCCATGATCACAATGAATGGCGGTGCTGGCTCGAAGTGCCGAATGGCCTCCTCCTGCACCTATTTTCTATGTTCTATGTTTCGAGGAACAGGCCCTTCAGCCCATGGTGTCTGTGCAGAACACGATGCCAAGACCAAATCCTATCTGCCTCTATTCTCTGCATATCCATCGGCCCAACCAAAAGTCTGTCAAATGCCACAATCGTGCCTCAACCACCACTCACGGCAGCAAGGTCTGGGCACACACAGCCCTCTGTGTAAAAAAAACATGCCCCGCACATCTCCAGTAGCTAATACCCTCTAGTCCAGGAACCTCCTCTGCACCGTTTCCAAAGCCTCCACATCCTTACAGCAATGGGGCGCCCTGAACTACATGTGATACTCCAACTTAACTCCAAATAACCAAAGTCCGATAAAGTTGCATCATGACTCCCTGACTGATACAAAAGTTAGTGATTTTGCAGATAGTGAAGATGGTTGTGAAAGATTGCAGCAGGATCTGGATCGATTGGCCAGGCTGGCGGGGGAACGGTTGATGGAATTTAATACAGAGCAGTGTGAGGTGTTGCATTTTAGGATGTCGAACAAAAGCAGGACCTACATAGTAAAACGTAGGTCTCTGGGTAGTGTTGTAGAGCAGAGGGATCTCGGAGTACAGGTGCATGGTTCCTTGAAGGCAGGGCTGCCAACTCTCACGCATTGAGCGTGAGACTAACGCATTTGAGGAAATTCTCACGCTCTCATGCTGATGACAGAAGTTCTCACGCTCAAAAAAATACTTTAAAAAATATATGAATAAATAAATAAAGTCACCCACCTCCACACTCACCAATGAAAATAGTTTTTTGTCAGCGGGTTCCTCGTAAGGCCATACTGTAAGCTTAAGCCCATCTCATACTATTTAAAATGGCAATGTAGACAACAATGCTGGAGAAACTCAGCGGGTGAAGCAGCATCTATGTCAGAGTTTGACCCTTCTTCACTCTCTAGCATTTCTCCAGCATTTTTGTCTACCGCTCAATAGATGCTGCCTCACCCGCATTCACATTCCCGTGCAGATGGTGTGAGAGGTGAGACACAGCGGTGTCCCAGCACCGTCACCCCCCCCCCCCCCAGGCACCGCTCACAGCTCCCACACTCACCTCCGGCGGCTCTGTGGCCGTCGGCCACTCTGTCCACACCGCATGGAGTTGGCATGAGCGGACCGGGTGAGTGGGGGCGCCGGTGTCGCGGGGGTGTATCTCGGGCTAAGGCTCCACTCCGATACCCGACACCCGGGTCTCTGTCTCACCTCCCCCGGATCCCCGGGTCACTGACCCTCACCTCCCCCGGACCCCAGCTGGACACAGAGCACCTCAGCTGGCCCGCATCCCCGGGTAGGGGGGAAGAGAGGTAAATGCTCCCTGGATATCGCCAAGTCTCCGCTCACTCCGGGTTTTGTCGCCGCTTCACTGACACACACTCACTTCACTGACACACTCTCATGCACAACCTAACACACACAACCTCACACACACTCTCACACACACTCTCACACACACCCTTACACACACACAAGGTTAAAAGGGATATGGGCCAAAAGCGGATAAATGGGACTAGTTTAGATGGGGCATCTTGATCTGCATGGACAAGTTGGGATGAAGGGCCTGTTTCCATGCTGTAGGACTGTGACACACTGTAGAAAGGGTGCAATTGCTCTGGAGATGATCCAGGGGCTATTTATGAACATATTGGCGGGGCTGGAAATTTTTTTTTCACTTTGAAGAAAGATTTGATAACTGGGATTGTATTCTCTAGCAACGGAGGTGAAGAAAAGACTTAGTTGAGGTGAATAATATGATGAGAATTGGACCTGTTTTGCTTAACAAAGAGTGTCAGAAGGAACTGCAGATGCTGGTTTAAACTGAAGATAGACACTAAAAGCTGGAAAACTCAGCGGGTCAGGCAGCATCTCTGGAGAAAATGAATAGGTGACATTTCGGGTAAAGACCCTTCTTCAGAACCAAAAAGGCACCTATTCCTTCCCTCCAGAGATGCTGCCTGACCTCCTGAGTCACCCCAGCTTTTTGTGTCTATCCTCGGTGTAAACCAGCATCTGCATTTTCATTCCTCAGCTTACCGTACGCCTTGTTCACCGCTCGATCTTCTTGTGCGGCCACTTTCAGGGCGTTGTGGAGTTGGATGCCATGATTATTCCAGAGTCTGACCAAGCCTGTGTTCAATTTAAACTACTACACAGATTGCATTATTCTAAAACAAAATTAAATAGAATTGTTCCTAATATCTCTCCTATCTGCGATAAATGTCAATACTCTGAGGCTAATTTAACCCATACCTTTGTAAGTTGCATAAAACTTAAAAAAATGTTGGGTGGATATTTGTAAAATTATTTCCCTAGTGGTTAATACTCAACTGGAGCCCGATCCTAAATTAATAATATTAGGCATATCTGAACAATATCTAAAACTTACAATAAACCAAATAAATTTCCTTGATTACAGTATAATAACTGGGAAAAAATTAATATTAAAATTTTGGAAAAACCCCGAAAGCCCCACAATCAAAATGTGGATTATGGAGATGTCAGAGACCTTAAATCTGGAAAAAAATAGATTTGTCTTAATTGACAAACCAGAATTATTTACTAGAATATGGTCCCCGTTCATAGATTACTTGAATGGGTAGAATGGGCCGGCGCTGAGACCTGACGGAAGCTTGAACCCAGGACTAGATGAATAGTTATGCTCTCTGACCTGCGGACCTATCTCCTAAGTTGTATTATGGATAGTTTATTCTATTTTTCTAATTTTCTTTTCTTTCTCTTTACTTTTTCTATCTATTAACAAAAAAATAATAATTATAATAATTAGAGTCAATGTTAATATGTAACCGATAAATGAAGACCCCAGCTACATTGGTAGCGGAGTCCCTGGAATCCTGGATATTTAATATGTAACTGTTTAACGAAATTTGTTGTGCTTTGGACTATGATAAGTACAGCCGTTAAACTCAAGTACAATAGATAGAGCAAAGGGGAGATTAGTTCAGTTTAGTTCATGGTCACGTGTACTGTTAAAGGTTTAGGATTAAGGTTTATGTTCATTATTGTCACGTATACCGGGGTACAATGCAGAGCTTTGTGTTGCATGCTATCTAAACATATCAGAGGCTTAACGTAAGGTGGAGGGGAGTTAATGAGAATCTGAGGGGTTAACTTTCTTACATCAAGTGTGGTGGGTGTATGGAACGAGCTGCTGGAGGAGGTAGTTGAGGCAGGTACTATCGCAACATTAAAGAAAGATTTAGACGGGTACATAGATAGGATATCTTGAGAGGGATGTTAGCCAAACATGGAAAATTGGTGCCGGAGTAGGCCATTCAGCCCTTCGTGCCTGCACCGCCATTCAATATGATCATGGCTGATCATCTAAAATCATTACTGCTTGCTCTCCATATCCCTTGATTCCATTAGTCCTAAGAGCTAAATCTGACTCTCTCTTGAAAATATCCAGTGAATTAGCCTCCACTGCCTTCTGTGGCAGAGAATTCCACAGATTAACAACTCTCTGGGTGAAAGGTTTTTTCCTCATCTCAGTCCTAAATGGCCTATCCCTTATGGACCTTCAACCCAGAGACATTATGTTAGACGAACTAGGTACCAATGTCACACTATGGGAGTGTGTAGGGGGTCACCTGAAATGAACGGAATTGGGAATCTGCCGGGTACCACCCGCTGCATGTAGACCTGGGGGACCCCCCAAGGGGCCAAAAAAATGGGTGCTAAATACATGAGTGAGGTACCACTTAAATCCACTACCATGGTGTGCTCACTGCCACGCCTATATCAACAACACAAACGGCAGACATTATTCCCGCTGCAAAAGGCCCGCCAGACCCCCCACACTGGGCTTAAAAAATGGGCTAGCATATAGACGGACAAGGTACCACTCAAATATAATGCCAAATGAACAAGTTGGGTTCATAGGGTACAAAATGGGTTACGCCAGACAAATAGTCCGCTGCACTACAGGTACCAGACACCCAAAAAATGGACACCCTAGACCCTGCTGTCCAACTAGGCTAGCCCAGATATTGTGGGTACCAGTTGAAACAAAGTTTAAATGATCTACACACCTTGGGGAATATAAATTGACCTATGACAGAACAATGATCTGCTGCATTGGGCCTACCAGACCCCCTAAATGGGAGAGTGGGAGCTGTCCCGAGGGATGCGCACCTCGGCCGCTTACAACTTGGTGCTTGGGTTCAGATTGCCCAGTCACCTATGGCTTGTGTGGGAAAGTGACCCCCACACTCCCTTCTCCCCCTTCTCTCTCCCCTCTTCTTGCTCTCCCTTCTCTCTCTCCCTTCTCTCTCTCCCTTCTCTCTCTCTCACCCTTCTCACTTTCCCCCTCCCCTCTCTCTGACCCTCTCTCCCTTCTCTCTCTCCCTTTCTCTCTCTCCTCCTCTCTCTCCCCCTCTCTTTCCTTTCTCTCTCTCCCTTCTCTCTCGTAAGGTGGAGGGGAGTTAATGAGAATATGAGGGGTTAACTTTCTTACATCAAGTGTGGTGGGTGTATGGAATGAGCTGCTGGAGGAGGTAGTTGAGGCAGGTACTATCGCAACATTAAAGAAAGATTTAGACGGGTACATAGATAGGATATCTTGAGAGGGATGTCTTGAGGGATGTCTCTCTCCCGCCTCTCTCTATCCTTTCTCTCTCCTCCTCTCCCCCTCCTCTCTCTACCCCCCTCTCACTCCCATCTCTCTCACCCCTTCTCTTTTTCTTTCCCCTCTTCTCTCTCTCCCCTTTTCTCTCTCTCTCTCTCTCTCTCTCTCCCCTTTTCTCTCTCTCTCCCCCCTTCTCTCTCTCTCTCCCCCCCTCTCTCTCTCTCCCTCCTTGCTCTCTCCCCCCTTCACTCTCTCACCCACATGCAGAGCGGCTATGGAAGTTGAGAAAACTGGCAACGTTCCGTGTGAAAATACAGTACCTATCAACAATGCAGGCACTATGAAACCAGCTGCCGCAAGCTCTTCCCACGGGACGGGGTTTTAACTCGGCATTAAAAATGCCAGAGCTACATTGATTTAAAAATAAAAATGTTAGATGTATAAATCGTTCTTACATTCGGGAACCTGGTTAATTAACTGGGGGCATTTTTTCCCTGTCCTAACTGCCTTTGCTTAAGCCAGTGGTCACATCCATTCCATCCCTCCCTCACAAAGATATGAGATTTCAATTTGAGCGCACTTGGGTGAGTGGATGCAAACAGCATGTAAAGCGTCTCTTCTAGGCGCGCAATACATGAAGCCGATGAAATGAGACAATTGTCACACCAAAGATAGACACAAAATGCTGGAGTAACTCAGCTGAACAGGCAACATCTCTGGTGAGAAGGAATGGGTGGTGTTTCGGGTCGAGACTCTTCAGACTCAATCTTCACGGAGAGGAGATGGAAAAGGGAAAAACCTAGGGTGCAGATTCCTCTCTCGGGTGGCACGGTGGCACAGCGGGTGGAGCTGCTGCCTCACAGCACCAGGGGCCTGTGTTCAACCCTGACTCCAGGGCTGTCCGCGTGGAGTTTGCATGTTCTCCCTGTGACCGCAAGGCTTTCCTCTGGGTTCAATCCATGATTCCAACAACGAGCAGGATTGTAGGTTAATTGGCTTCTGTAAATTCCCCAAATGTGTAGATAATGTGAAAGTGGGATGGCATGGAACGAGTGTACGGGGTGATCGGTGGTCCCCATGGTATCGATGGGCCGAAGGCCTTTTTCCACGCTGCCTCTCTAGACCTAAGGCCCCATCCTCACCCCCTGCTTCCAACCAGAGACGGCTCCCCAGGTCACCCTGATGCCCCTAGTAATCTCATGGAACATCATTGGCTTCTAACTCATTTTTCCTTCCAAGGAAATTTCATGCCTCCTTTTTTAACCTAAATACTCTTCTCTACCCTCTCGTTCCTCAAGCTGCTCACTGGACCGCTGTTGCCCATGACATTAGACTTTAGAAAGACGGCGCAGAATCAGGCCCTTCGGCCCACCGAGTCCGTGACGACCAGCGATCCCCGTACACCAGCACTATCCTACACACACTAGGGACAATTTACAATTTTACCAAAGCCAATTAACCTTCAAACCTCTATGTCTGTCGGATCTGGAGTTCCCAATGTGGGCTCCTGTACATCGGTGAGACCAAGCGTAGACTCGGTGACCATCTACATTAGTTTTAGGAGCAGAATTAGTCCATTCGGCCCATCATCTCCACAATTCCATCAAGCGCACACGCACACACGTGCAAGGCTTCGGCCCTGGGCCCTGCGGACGGTAACATCGGGAGCTGACCTGGTTGGCGACCGACTCCGAACTCCAGCAACAGCAGCTTCGCCCGCCCCGAAACGTGGGGCTTGAATCGACCCGTTTACGGGGTCTTTCATCTGCCGGCGGCGGCTTCAACATCGGGAGCCTCGATCGCCTCGATGCAGCAGTTTGATTTTAAGCTGCGCCGGGCGCTGAAAGTCCCCGCGATCGTGCCGATTCAACCCTTAGATAGCGTCTGATGAAGTCCGGATTACGAAACATGGGGGGGATTGTCCCACACCTCTCAATGCATGGGGGGGATGTGTCCTCCCCGTCCCCCTGCTGCCTGTATGGTGTTTGTACATTCTCCCCGTGACCTGTGTGCGTTTTCTCCTGTTGCTAGTGTTTCCTCCCACATCCAAAGACGTACAGGTTGTAGGTTAATTGGCTTCAGTAAAAATGTAAATTGTCCCTAATATGAGTGCAGGATAGTGTTGGTGAGCTGGGACCGCTTGTCCGCGTGCACTCGGTGGGCATTGTTTCAACTCCCCTCCCCATTCCAACGCTGACCTTCCTGGCCTGGGCCTCCTCCATTGCCAGAGTGAGATCACAAGCAAACTGGAGGAAGAGCACCTCATATTCCACTTGGGTAGCTTACAAAGGTAATGGTATGAAGAATGACTTGTCCAACTTTAGGTAACTCTATGAACCCTTCACCCCTCACCCCTGCAACCTCCACCACTTTCTGCCCCCCTTCCCCCCTCTCCTGTGCCACACAGACTCCCACCAATCTCCCTGTGTCTCCCTCCCACTCTCCGCTGCACTGAAAGCAACTTGGACTTTGAAAATGGAGCCAAAACCTGGCGAACTCTTGTGTGTGGTCTCAGTGGACTATTTCTGTACACTTTGTACTTAATCCAGGATTGGGCTTAAATATAGTAATACTTTGCTGGGCTGTATGCAAAAGTAGAATCTCACTGCACCTCATGTATGCAAAAATAGAATTTTACTGTGAACAAAAATCGAATTTCACTGCAACATGTGGTAATAAAGGACCATTGAAGTAGGGTAAACATTATTATCAGCGCTAAAGGCTGGAGTGCAGGTTTTAGACTTTAGACTTGAAAGTTTTTGAACTGATACTGTTCACCGTAGTGTGGACCAAGAAAACGACTTAGCCTTCAGCATTGACGCGGAATGATGCACCAAAACTGTTGCATTTTATTAGTGCTTTATTTATTATTTTAATGCTTTAGCTCTGATATTACAGCATGTTGAACAATATTGATCAGAAACGGTGGCGCAGCGGTAGAGTTGCTGACTTACAGTGCAGAGACCCGGGTTCGATCCCGATTACCGGTGCTGTCTGGAGGGAGTTAGTACGTTCACCCCTTGACAGCGTGGGTTTTCTCCGGGTGCACTGGTCTCCACCCACACTCCAAAGACGTACAGGTTTGTAGGTTAATTAACTTGGTACAATTGTAAATAGTCCCCAGTGTGTGTAGATACCGTTAGTGTGCGGGGATCGCTGGTCGGCTCGGACTTGGTGGGCCGAGGGACCTGTTTCTGCGCTGTATCTCTAAATTAAACTAAAAATATTGACCCGAAAAGATGCCCAATGATCATAAAGCATGAAACAAAAATTAAAAATATTGTATATGTTGGAACTCTTAAATGCAGGAGTGTATCCTGCAAAAAAAATTAAATGACAGCTCATCTATGGTGCTTCTTACACAACAATTAGTTCTCACCCCCTCTTTTATAGTTTTACACTCTGTATTTTACACTTTGTGTAGAAAGATGGCGTGCAACCCAGGCGATTATTTGCGTGCTAACCACAGAAGCAGATCTACAATCACATATTACAATCTTTACTCCTGCACCAACATTTCTTACACTGTGGACGGCTCGATTGTAATCATGTATTGTCTTTCCGCTGACTGGTTAGCACGCAACAAAAGCTTTTCACTGCACCTCGGTACACGGGACAATAAACTAAACTGAACTAATCTCCCCTTTGCTCTATCTATTGTACTTGAGTTTAACGGCTGTACTTATGCACAGTATTCTCTGATCTGTTTGGATAGCAAGCAAAACAAAGCTTTTCAGTGTACCTTAGTACACATGACAACAATAAACTTAATCCTAAACTTTTAACTCCAGAATTTAGTGGACAAACAATTAACGTCCAGGTGAATTTGTGACCATTGAGTAACGGGCTGGGAAATCACTGCCGGTGCCTCTATTCTGACCATCGCATCGGACGCACGTGAAATGGCGTCACATCCTCCACAACGCAGCTCTGATCCACCTCTGGTTGAATGTGAAGGTTTATTGAGAGATGGGATCACTGTAGATCAGTCAGAGAAACGGGCACCAAACCTGCAGAAGATCATCAACAAAATGTCAATTCAAGTGCCTCCATTAAGGCACCGCGCACAAGCTTGGTCAGAATCTGTAATAATCATGGCATCCAACTCCACAACGCCCTGAAAGTGGCCGCACAAGTAGATCGAGCGGTGAACAAGGTGTATGGTAAGCTGAGGAAGGAAAGTGCAGATGCTGGTTTACACCGAGGATAGACACAAAAAGCTGGAGTGACGCAGCGGGTCAGGCAGCATCTCGGGAGAGAAGAAATAGGTGAAGTTTCAGGTCTGAAGAAGGGTCTTGGACCTGAAATGTCACTTATTCCTTTTCTCCAGAGATGCTGCCTGACCCGCTGAGTGACTCCAGCTATTTGTGTCTGTCACCGTATACTATGTTTGCCTTCATAGGTCCAAGCATTGAGTATAAGAGTCATAGGGTCATGATGCAGCTTTATTGGACTTTGGTTATTTGGAGTTAATTTGGAGTATCACATGTAGTTCAGGGCGCCCCATTGCTGTAAGGATGTGGAGGCTTTGGAAAGGATGCAGAGGAGGTGCCTGGACTAGAGGGTATTAGCTACAGGAGATGTGCAGGCCATGTTTTTTTTTACATAGAGGGATGTGTGTGCCCGGACCTTGCTGCCGTGAGTGGTGGTTGAGGCACGATTGTGGCATTTGAGAGAGACTTTTGGATGGGCCAATGGATATGCAGAGAATGGAGGCAGATAGGATTTGGCCTTGGCATCATGTTCTGCACAGACACCGTGGGCCAAAGGGCCTGTTCCTGCGCTGTACTGTGTTACGTTCTATGTTCTATGTTCTAGTGAGGAAGGGTTGAGGAAGGACCTTTCTCGCCCTTACCTCCTGGTCCTGGTATCTCCAGCCTAAGTAGAAGGGCGCAATTCACGAAGAGCGCTGAGATATTCTTCGTTGCCACGATCAAACCGCAAGGCCCTTTCATAGCATTCAACAGCTTCAGAATTCTCCCCGGCTTCTCGGTGAAGAAACCCCAGGATACCCCAGGCTCCGCTGTTGTTCGGGTTCCTGTTAGTTTGCCTTCTTGCAATCTGCTCCAACTTGGTGTAACAAATTTTCCATTGTTTCGTGCCGCGCCGGATTTTAAGGCCTTCCATAAAATGGTGGATGGCGTTTGATTCAGATTTGGTGTGATGCAGTTCATATAATCCAAGCTGTAACTCTATTGCCTGCTTATTATCTGGAGTAACATCCTCTAAACTCTGGAGGTGGTTGTATATCTCCACCGCCCTGTCTGATTCACCATTCATTAAGCAGATCCCGGCAAAATCCAGCTGTGGAAATATATACGATGGCTCCAGTTCAAATGCCGTTCCAAAATGGAGCTTGCAATCGTCGATCAACACAGCCTCCACGCCAGGGTCTCCACTGCCTTGATTTTTACGCAGAGCCAATAGCTTTTCTCTGCAACACATACCCATTTGATGGTGCAAGAAGGAAGAGCGCGGAGTGAATTCTAAGGCTTTCTTCAACAGCCCTATCGCTTCATCAACATCGTGCTGTGTTCTGTAAAACTTTGCTGCATAGCGGAGCACAAATGGAGAATCTGGGCTTGTCCGCAACGCTTCTTCAACCAATTCATTCGCTTCTGCCTGTTGCTGAAACTCTTGGAGCCTGAGGGCCAGCATCACCCTGGCCACAGATTCACCTGGATCGAGCTCCAGCACCCGTCTCAGCTGTCTCATCGACTGACTCACTTCGGGGTTTTCCGGGATCGCGGAAATCGATTCCAGACGGTACAGAGCGGTGGCGTAGCCCATGTTCCACTCCGTGTTGTTGGGATCGTCCTCCAGAGCCCTGGCGAAACATTGCTTCGCCTCCTCGTAGCACTGAGAGCGGGAGCTCAGCAAAGACCACCCCTTCTCCCCCCACACCTCGGGCACCATTGCCATGACATGCGGGCCGTGGGTGAGGGGGCCACACGTCACCTCCAGCTTGTCGAGGTAGGACTGGGCCTCGCTGAGTTGCCCCATGTGATAATGCAACCAGGCCCGGTTGCCATGGGTGACGATGCTCCTCCTCTCAAATCTATCCCCGTGGATCTCCCTCAGACGTTTCTCCGCCTCCTCTAAGTCACGGAGAGCTTCTTCGCAGTTGCCCTGCCGGTAGTTGATGTAAGCCAGCTGGTTGTGCGGCACGCCTTGGTGCTTCCCGCCGATGATAATCGAATCCTGCAACTTCTGCTTCACATGGTCCAGGTCGACGTCGTCTATCTGTGGGCCCCACGTGAAGTGGCACTGAAGCTGGCCGAGCTTTACCAACAAGGACTCCCTCAGTGTGTCGCTGCAAGAGAGCACAAGGCGATCAATGGGACAACACACAAAAAGCTGGAGTAGCTCAGTGGGTCAGGCATAATCAAAGACGAGTCGCACCCTGGCCACTCCCTCTTCTACTCTTACCTGTCAGGCAAGAGGTACAGAAGTGTGAAAACGCACACCTCCAGATTCAGGGACAGTTCCTTCCAAGCTGGTATTAGGCAATTGGTGCATACTGTAGCGAGTCTTTCAACTTACATTTGAATGCAACATTTATGGTTTACATTGGAATAGGCATGAATAAGGTTAAGCTAAATTATACTCCACAGTAGAGCCAGGCTCTGACCAAGACGTGCAGCACATGAATGACCTTAGAATATTCATGTATGGAAATGATATTAATAATTCATGCTATTATGGAAAAATAGAAGCAAGGCAAGAATTATCAGACTTCCATCACTGTTCTGGACAAATAAATTAATCAACCTTATTTTTTGACTGTAGAAACAATACGAAATCAATGACATTAAGATGTATATGTAAAACATATATATGGAAGCAGGCCCTTCGGCCCACCATGTCCACACTGACCAGGAATCTAGCACACACCAGTTCTATCCTACACGCCAGGGACAATAACCTACAAGCTTGCACTTCTACCAGTTGTGGGAGAAACTGGAATATCCGGAGAAAACCCATGTGGTCATAGGGAGAATGTGCAAATTCTGTACAGACAGCATCCGTAGTCAGGATCAAACCTGGGTCTGTGGTGCTGTAAGGCAGCAACTCTACCGCTGCGCCACCGTGCCACCCCATTAAATTATGTTTTCTGTAATATATTTGTTACGGTGTCACGTCAATAAAGATGAACACATGATTCTGATTTCTGCCCTTAGTTGGATAACACACATCACCAGTCATTGTGTTTTACATCCACATCGCTGGTTTTCAACCTCTTCAGTCTGAAGGTCTTGACCTGAAACATCGCCCATTCTTTATCTCCAGAGATGCTGCCTGTCCCGCTGAGTTACTCCAGCTTTGTGTCTATCTTCAGTTTAATCCAGCATCTGCAGTTCCTTCTTGCACTCTTTGTTAAAAGAAACAGGTCCTATTCTCATAATATTATTCACCTCAACTAAGTCTTTTCTTCACCTCCGTTGCTGTAGAGAATACAATCCCAGTTATCAAATCTTTCTTCAAAGTGAAAAAATAATTACAGCCTCTGCCAACATCTTCATAAATCGCCCCTGGATCCTCTCCAGAGCAATTGCACCCTTTCTGCTATGTGTCATTGTCTTACAGCATGGAAACACATAGGCCCTTCATCCCAACTTGTCCATGCAGAACAAGATGCCCCATCTAAACTTGTCCCATTTATCCGCAGGGTTACACAAAAAGCTGGAGAAACTCAGCGGGTGCAGCAGCATCTAAGAGGCTGTTGAAGTGCTGAGCCACCGGGAGGTCGGGTTGGTTTTTGCTTGGTCTCTCCCCCAAGCGGAGGCTTGGCGATCGTTTCGCCAAACACCTCCGCTCGGTCCGCAAAAACCAACCCGACCTGCCGGTGGCTCAGCACTTCAACTCCCCCTCCCATTCCGTATCCTGTGCCTCCTCCACGGCCAGAGTGAGCAACATCGCAAGTTGGAGGAACAGCACCTCATATTCCGCTTGGGGAGTCTGCATCCTTTGGGCTTAAACATTGAATTTTCTCAATTCTGTTAGCCCTTGCTGTCTCCTCCCCTTCCCACCTCTCCCTCAGCCCTCGGGCCCTGGCATTCCCTCTTTCTCTATCTCCCTCCCCCACCCTAGTCGCACTAGCTTCTCATTTTCACACCACAAACAGCTTACAATGGCTTGTTCCCTTTATCATCGATACTTTTTTGCATATCTTTCATTCATTGTTCTTTATCTCTCCACATCACCGTCTATATCTCTCGTTTCCCTGATCCCTGACCAGTCTGAAGAAGGGTCTCGTCCTGAAACGTCGCCTATCTCCTTCGCTCCTTAGATGCTGCTGCACCCGCTGAGTTTCTCCAGCTTTTTGTTTAACCCTCGATTCTCCAGCAACTGCAGTTTCTTCGTTAACCCATTTATCCGCGTTTGGCCCATAGCCCTTTAAACCTTGTGTGTGCCAGTGAGTGTGCCAGTGTGTGTGTCAGTGTGTGTGTTATGTTGTGTGTTAGGTTGTGTGTGAGAGTGAAATGGTGACAACACCCGGAGTGAGCGGAAATTCGGAGACTTGGCGAAGTCCGGGGAGCGTTTCCTTTTCTCCCCCCCAACCCCCCCCCCGTCTCTTCCCCTTGTCGCCTGGCAATGCGGGCCGGCCAAGGTGCTCTGTGTCCAGCTGGGGTCCGGGGAGGTGAGGGTCAGTGACCCGGGGGTCGGGCATCGGAGCGGAGCCTTAGCCCGAGATTCATCCTCGCGGCTCCGGAGGTGGCACCGACGCCCCCACTCACCCAGTCCGCTCCTGGCTCCGGGCCGGGGTTAAAACTCCATGGGGTGTGGACGGAGCGGCCGCCGGACACAGAGCCGCCGGAGGTGAGGGTGAGATGTGTGAGCGGTGCCTCAGGGGTCGGTGTTGGGACAACCGCCGTGTCTCACCTATTACACCATCTGCACGGGAATGTGTAGTTTAGTTTGGACTCTAAACTAAACTACCCCTTCGCGGGCCGGTAGTTTGACACTCCTGCTTTAAACCGATGCACTCCAGTTCTTGAATCACATATCCCGGGAAAAAGACTATGCATTCACCTTATTTATTCCCCTCATGGTTTTTAATCACCTCTAAAACAATTTCCACTTTATTTTGAATTTCCAGCACCTGCAGATTTCGATTTCATGAATGTCAAATGGAATAATTAGACTGCAGTTACATTACCATTTTAAATAGTGTGCGATGGGCTTAAGACAATCAAATTACTCGTTCTTTACGGGAAACCCACCGACAGAAAGATATTCTCATTGGTGAGTGTGGAGGAGATCTGGAAGCCTTGGACGAATTGAATTGTTCGTGACTTTCTTTATTGATTATTTTTTAAATAATTTATATTTTTGACCGTGAGAAATTCTGTGATCAGCGTGAGAGCGTGCGAATTTTGTGAAACGCGTGAGACTCATGCTCAATGCGTGAGAGCTGGCAGCCCTGCTGTGCGGAGTTTGCACGTTCTCCCCATGACCTTTCTCCGAGATCTGTAAATTGTCCCTAGCGTGTGTAGGATAGTGCTAGTGTATGGGGTGGTCGCTGGTTGGCGTGGAAGGGCTTGATTCCGCGCTCTATCTCTAAGCTAACCCAATTTAGAATTAATTGTAAGTTCATAAATCATAGAGCAGAATTTGGCCATTTGACAGAATTTGGCCATCAAGTCTACTCCACCATTCAATCATGTCTGATCTATCTTTCCCCCTCGGTGCCATTCTCCTGCCTTTTCCCCATGAACCCTCTAAACCTGTCCTGTCCAAATATTTTTTAAACGTTGTTATAGTTCCTGCTTCTTTTACCTCCTCCGGCAGCTCGTTCCATGCACCCACTACCCTTTCTGTATAAAAGGTGCCCCTCAAGTCCCTTTTAAACTCCCCCCTCATGTCCTCTGGTTCTTGCTTCCCCTGCTCTGGGTAAAAGACTCTGTGCATTAATCCTATATATTCCTCTCATGATTATCTCAAGAGATAACCCCTCATCCTCCTGCACTCCAAGGAATAAAGACTCAGCCTGCTCAACCTCTCCCTCTAGCTCAAACCCTCGAGTCCTGGCAACATCCTGACAGATCTTCTCTGCACCCTTTCCAGCTTGACAACATCTTTCCAATAATACGGAGCCCAAAATTGAACACGATACTCTAAATGTGGTCTGAACAATGTCTTATATAAGTGCAACATGACCTCTCAACTCCTAACGGGCGGCGGGATGGCGCAGAGGTAGAGCTATTGCCTTTCAGCACCAGAGACCCGGGTTCGATCCTGACTACGGCTGCTTGTCTGTACGTTCTACCCGTGACCTGCGTGAGTTTCCTTCAAGATCTTCAGTTTCCTCCCACACCCCAAAGACGTACAGGTTTTCAGGTTAATTGGCTTGGTATCAATGTAAATTGTCCCCAGTGTGTGCAGGATAGTGTTAATGTGCGGGGATCGTTTGTCGAGGGGGAATCGGTGAGCCGAAGGGCCTGTTTCCGCGCTGTATGTCTAAAGACTAAAAACTAAGCTTCTCTACTCATCCACCTAATGTCGGCGTCAGTGCCTGAGAAGGTCCTGATCTCCAATATCATTGTGCAAAGTGAAGATGTCCCTTACCTCATGCTGCTGTTCAGGATTCTGTCTTCCTTCCGAGAACTGACTGGAGCAGAGACAGTGTGCGGTGTTTTTATAGTCCACTGGGTGGGCTGAGTCCAGATAGTTCACTCCCTGAAAGTGGAAATGAAACTGAAACTAGAAACTGAAACAATCAAGTCTTATCTGTTTGGGGACATGTTTCCAGAGTGAATCCCCAAACACATGCATGGACTTTATTAAGCCGTTCAATCTCTCGGAGCATACATTACATGCATATGCTATATCATAACATCCCCCCTTTTTCCAAAAGAGAAAAAGTTACTGTAGATGATATGTGTATACACCTTTAATTGATAGTGATGATGTCCATGCTAACCACCCCCCCACCAGTTAGTATAATTGTACCCCACACGCCCCTAGCTCGCTCTCTAGTGATCGTGACAGACCACATACAGCTAGGGCTATATATGATGTATGATTAATAAAGTACTGAAGGCCTTAAGGTGTCTGTGTACCTTCTCTACATGGCGTCAGAAGTGCTTCTTTCTGCGTCTCCAGTCTATCGCGTTTTATTTTCTTAGTCCCAGTACCCCCTCCCTGTGCCGTGATGGCTTCTGCCTGTCGTAAACCTGACATCCTAGTCTTTGATGCAGACATCACTCATCGCTGGAGTGTGTTTCGACGTGACTTTGAGCATTATGTTACCATCGCCCACCCTGCTGTGTCCCCCGCTGTCAAGGCTTCCCTGCTGCTTATTCTAGCTAGTCCTGAAGCGCTCGAGCGTTCGGAGTCGTTCCTCTATGGACAGGGTGAGAGTGTCCCGGACCCAGTATGTCTGCTTGCTAAATTTACGGCGATGTGTGACCTTCTCACTAACCACATCTTAGAGTGTTTCAAACTGTTCTCCTGATGCCAAAACCCTGGGGAATCTATTGACAATTTCGTGGCCGCGCTGCGCGCCAACTGGCTCGCTGATGTGACCTGCATGTTCTGACCCCTGATACTTTGAACCGTGACATTTTGGTCTTTGGTCTACGTGATGATAAGCTGCGCTCTGAGCTGCTGCGTAAGCCTGATCTGACATTCGATGAGGCGTTGCATGCCTCTCGTTTAGCTGAGGCTGTCTCCTCCGCTGTACCTGACCCTGTGGTCCATGCAGCCAGTCTCGCTGGTCGCCAGTACAATGCTCCCCGGCGACAGAGGGTAAGACCACTGCAGGGCTTCAGACCGCCTCAACGATGTCCAAATTGTAACTTTGTTTCACACCGTTCTAATGTGTGCCCGGCGTTGGGGAAAACCTGTAATTTCTGCAACAAGCCCAACCCGTGGGAACACTGTACAGCCACAGCAGAAACCGTCTCGCTACCTGACACGTGATGATACAGCGTCTGGTTCCCATCTCCAGCACAATGATCTCCCCCCATCTGACCCTGACTCTTCTCAGAGCGAGCTGAGTGTGTTTTCCTTGCGAGGTGCAGCTGCTCTGATAACGGACCCGACCGTCCGAGTCACGGTGAATGGCATGGCCTTCTCTGCTAAGGTGGATACGGGGGCTGCTGCTAATGTTATGTCAACAAGCCTGTTCAGGAAGATAAGAAATAATGAGCCCGTTTCCACAGACAGTGCTGTTTTGCATGCCTATGGGGGTGGCGTACTTGTTCCTGTGGGGAGAGGCACTCTCCACTGCAAGGTGCTGAAGACCTCTCGGCCCCTCTCTTTCTTCCTGCTAGACGGTAAATGTGACCCCCTGCTCGGCGTGGAGGCCTGCCAGGACCTCGGATTGGTGAGCTTCCACAGTGATGTCCACCTGGTAGAGGCTCCCCTGAACCCGCTGGCCGATTTCCCAGACCGGTTCGACTCGAAGCTGGGGAAGTTGCCCTGCAGCTACAAGATTGCCCTCAATTCCGACATCACGCCGGTCATCCGTCCCCCGCACTGTGTGTCCTTCGCCATGAGGGGCAAGCTCGAGTCTGCTCTTCGTGAGATGGTGGCCACGGGCATCCTGAAGCCAGTAACGGACTCCACCCGGTGGGTTTCTACTATGGTTGTCGCTGCGAAGAAAGACAAGAGCGAAATACGGATCTGCATCAACCCTAAGGACTTGAACTTGGCCATCAGGCGCCCGCACTATCCCATGCGGACGGTGGAGGATGTTGCTACACAGGTCGGCCCTGCCACCGTGTTCTTGGTTCTTGATGCCGAGAGTTCGTTCTGGCAGATACCTCTAGACGAGCGATCCTCGCACCTGACGACCTTCAGCACGCCCTTCGGCAGGTATCGCTTCCTCCGCATGCCGTTTGGGATCAACTATTTTAAAAGGTGATTGTTGTAGTATGTGTAAATTGTGATGTGTTATTGACATGATTTTGCTTTTATTCCAATTAATTCTATATCCTGAGAACTGACCAAATTGAGTTATTAGATTTAATAAATTTGTAATACTAATTTCTAGCTTTGTAATATATATTTGTACATCATCTGCATATAGAGAAATTTTATTCATTGTATCTTTAGTATTGTACCCATATATTTCTGGATTAGATCTGACATTTTCTGCGAGTGGTTCAATTGCTAAAGGGAATAATAATGGAGATAACGAACATCCTTGTCTACAACCTCTGGAAAGATTAAATTTAGTTGATAACATTTAATTTGTTAGTATTCTAGCTGTTGGGTTAGAATATAATAATTTAACCCATGCACAGTACTTCTCTCCCAATTGAAAATTTTCCATCACTGAAAATAAATATGGCCATTCTACTTGATCGAAGGCTTTTTCAGCATCTAGCGATATAATTGCTAGATCTGCATTAGCAATTCTATTTGAATATATAATATTAAACAATCGTCTAAGATTATAAAATGAGTGACGTTTTGGGATAAAACCTGTTTGATCAGAGTGTATTAATTTGTTAATTACTAAGCTCAATCTATAAGATAGGATTTTACTTCGGAGTCACGTGAGTGACTACGTGAAGAGCCCGCCTGGCACTGGCAAATGGCATTACGTCGACGCTGACGGCGGAAGGAGGAGCTGCAGTAAGGCGCAGCTCCTCGCAGCGGTCGGAACGGCCCGCAGGTAAGTGAAGCAAAGTCGGGACGTTCTTTAGCGTACGCTGGGTGGGTCCAGCAAGCGAAAGTAAAAGTAAAATTCAGAGTCGCGTAACGTGCTGATTTAGCACTGATTATGAAAGAAAATGGAGAAATCGGCAAAGAAAAATTCGCGGGTAAAAAGATCTTCCCGGGGTGAAAATAAAAATACGGGACAAGAAGCTAGTGCGGATCCGGTTCCGATACCGGTGGCCGCTGATTTACCCGTTAGCGAGTTTCTAGATTCTCCAGAAGTTATAACCACGGAGGGAAATGCTCCTAAAAAATGTAAAAAGAAATCTGAGAGGCCCGTGGTTTCTGATGACTCTGATACTGAAAGTCCTCCAGATAATAAAACTATGTGGTTAAAAATGGAGCATATGGAGAAAGTTCTCCAAAAAATCATGAGACAAGGGTCACAGTACCCAGAAGGATCCCAAAAAAGCCCTGAGGGGTTTGATTTCTGAATATGGCTGTGGGCCAAATTGGGAGTTTGAAACTCCGGACCCAGGATTTGGGCCGGAAGAAGTCTCATGGGTGAAATCCCAATTGATTTAGGGCTGCAGAAGGCAGACCCTGCTGGTGGTGATTTGGATTTTGAATGCACACCACAAAGTAAAAAGAAAAGGCCAAATGTGCCTGGGATACCAAAAGAATTTGCTATACCTGAAGGAAGTGGTGAGGCTATGGAAGAAAACCTAGCTACCAACATTAATTATATGGTATCTCACCAGCTTCATGATTCTGTGATGATTGAAACATCAGAATTATATAAAACGCCAGGAAATTGTGCCTCTTTGGAAGTGCCTACGGTTAATCCGTTGATATGGACATCCATGACTCCAAGTATGAGAGCTCAAGAAGTGAGATTTCAAAAAATCCTCAAACTAATTTCTGCTGCCATTACGGCCTATGGGAGACAAATGGAGAGGTTGGAGATGGATAAGATTCAAAAAGATACTTTGGGCTTATTGTGCAATTCTTTCTATGAAATTAATTGTATGAGGAAAATGGCGATTCGGCCCATATTTCACCCTAGGTTTGCAAGCCTGTGTCGAGCAAGTGGTGTTCAAGCTCCTGGGTATCTGTTTGGAGAAAATCTGCCTAAACAATTAAAAGATTTGGATGAAGAAGCTAAATATTTTAGCGGTATGAAACCTTTCGTCTTTGGACAAAAAAGGTATTTTTCGTCCCGAAGAGGATTTGATTTTGGAAATAGAGGCAGAAATATGTCAAGAAAATATTATCGTCCTGCACAGCCCAATGCTTACCCGTATTCGGGGAGAAGGAGACCACCACGCTCATATGGAGAGGTATTAAAGACTTGTTCTATCCTTAAAGAAACTGCGGATAAATCTCCAGTTGGAGGGAGATTACAAAAGTTTTATAAAGACTGGCTTACTATTACTTCTGATCGGTTTATATTACAAGCAGTTTCAGGAGCCACTATTACATTTAAAGAAGGGGTTAATCCTCCAGTACAGAATAAACCTGCCTATGCTTTCGTGTTTACTGCAATTGAAAAAGCAGAGATTAATGTGGAAATTGACAAATTATCTGAAAAAGGGGTAATTGAAAAAACTTATGAGCACGAGCATCAATTTGTCTCTAATATATTTCGAAGAAATAAAAAAGATGGTGGTTGCAGAATTATTCTGGACCTTACAGATCTAAATAAGTTTGTAGAATACAAACATTTTAAAATGGAAACATTTAATACTGCAAGATATTTAATATCAGCAGGTTGTTATATGGCTAAGATTGATTTAAAAGACGCCTATTATTCTGTACCAATACATCAGTTCTTCCGGAGGTACTTAAAATTTAATTGGCTGGGACAATTATGGCAGTTTAAAGCTTTGCCAAATGGACTGAGTTCAGCTCCCAGGCTCTTTACGAAACTATTGAAACCAGTTTTAGCCCAATTAAGAGCACAAAAACATATCGTTATGGCTTATCTCGATGACATTCTGATCATTAATGATAATCAAGAGTCAGCTGAGAACTCAGTTTCAGTTACTAAAGCTTTGTTTGAAAAGCTAGGGTTCTTGATTCATCCAATTAAATCCCAGCTGCAGCCAGCACAAAACAATTAACTTTTTGGGGTTTGTAATTAACTCAGTGACTATGTTAATAACTTTACCAACAGATAAAGTTGATGATATTTTGGTAACTTGTAATAATCTCATTCACAAACCTTATCCTTCCATCCGAGAAGTAGCGAAAACTATTGGTAAACTAGTAGCAGCATTTCCTGCAGTAGAATTTGGTCCATTACATTATCAAAATCTTCAAAGGGACAAAATAAGAGCTCTCAAAGAGAAGGCAGGCCACTTTGATAGGCCTACGCAATTAACAAAAGAAGCTTTGTTGGAATTACAATGGTGGGTTAAAAATGTCCCACAAGCTGCTAAAAACATTCTGATTAAACAGCCTGATATGGTATTAACTATTTAGAGTTATTGGGTGCTTTCTATGGACTAAAAGCATATTGTTGTTCTAAAAAGGGTCTACATGTATTAATACAGTTAGACAATAAAACGGCTGTTGCATATATTAATCACATGGGGGGAGTTAGATCAGTATCATGTGATTGTCTGGTCAATGAAATATGGCAATGGTGTATTGATCGCCAAATTTGGATTTCAGCAAACTACATTCCAGGTAAAGACAATGTGGTGGCAGATAAAAGATCAAGGATATTTAAAGATAACACAGAATGGATGCTTAATCCAGCAATATTTAAGAATATTGTAACTCAATTTGGTTTACCAGAAATTGATTTGTTTGCATCAAGGCTTAATCATCAATTGCCTAAATATGTGTCTTGGGAACACGATCCAGATGCAGTAGCAGTAGATGCTTTTTCATTGAACTGGGGGAATATGTTCTTTTATGCTTTTCCACCATTTGCTTTGATTCAGCAATGTCTGAAGAAAATAGAACAAGATTCTGCCACCGGATTGTTGGTAGTTCCAAATTGGCCAACACAACCTTGGTTCCCATTAATGCTGAATATGATTAAAGAACCATGTATGTCAATTCCTAACTGTAGTGATATTTTGATTAATCCAGTAACTAAAGAAATTTATCCATTATATGCATATATGAATTTATTAATCTGCAGGTTTTGACCAGACCACTACAGGAGCTGGGATTGTCGGACAAAACTATGGAAGTTATAGTCGCATCATGGCGAGATAGCACACAAAAACAATATATGACACATATAAAGAAATGGGAAGAATTTTGCACACAGTCAAATATTTCTTATGATACTGTGAATATTGCAAATGTATTGGAGTTCCTTGCCAAATTGCATTTTGAGCAACATTTAAGTTACAGTGCCATTAACACTGCACGCAGTGCCTTATCATCTTATTTAGGACTTATGTCTGACCAGAAATCAATTGGATCACATCCATTAATATCTAGATTCATGAAAGGAATCTTTAACATCAATCCACCCAAACCAAGATACACAGAGATTTGGGATGTGAGCATTGTACTTACCTTACTTAGACAATGGACTCCAATTGAAGGATTGTCATTGGAAAGATTAACATTGAAATTAATAATGTTAATGTCATTGGTCTCAGCTCAAAGAGTGCAAACTTTACAAATGTTGCGTTTAGACTGTATGCATGTGACTGCAGATAACATTGTGTTCTATGTTTACGATCTGTCAAACAAAGCAGACCAGGGAGATCTGGAGCTAAGGTAATCTTTCAAGCTTATCCTATTGATCCTACTTTGTGTGTGGTTAGACATTTGAACCAATATATTAAAGTTACTAAAACTCTTAGAGGAGATGAAAAAACGTTAATGATTACGCATAAAAAACCACACACAAAAGCTTCAGTTCAAACTATTTCAAAGTGGTTGAAACAGGTATTACTGTTAGCAGGAGTAGACACTGATGTGTTTAAATCTCACTCCACCAGGGCTGCAGCTACGTCCGCGGCGAAGGTGCGGGACGTACCACTCGAGCATATTTTAAAAATCGCAGGGTGGAGTAAAGAAGAAACTTTTTCAAAGTTCTACAATAAACCTGTTCACACTATGACAAGCTTTGGCCACGCGGTGTTGGGATCACTATAGTCACCTGCTTTGTTTACTATTGATTGCTATAATCAGTTATGTAGTCACTTATATCTTTTATCACTTGTAATAATTCCCTCGGATATAAGGAGGGTTATTATATGTTCTTTAAATCATTAAAAATTAATTATGGAAAGAACTAATATTAGTCTGGTTTCTCATGTATGTATTTACTTAGCCGGACTGTCGTACTGATTATTCTACGACATAAAAAACACAGAAAGCTTTAAAATCTTCACGTAGTCACTCACGTGACTCCGAAGTAAAATAGTAAGATTAAACGAGAACTTACCAGTTCGAAGTTTGATCGTTATTTTATGAGGAGTTACGATGAGGGATTACGTGCCCTCCACTCCCACCCTCATAAGATAAATGATCATCTGGTAGTTCTAAGTCTATTATGAGCCTTACTATGTTACTTCGGCTATTTGGTGTTCTGTGTTTTTCATGCCGCTGCTTTGAAGTATGCCGTTTGCCAGCGCCAGGCGGGCTCTTCACGTAATCCCTCATCGTAACTCCTCATAAAATAACGATCAAACTTCGAACTGGTAAGTTCTCGTTTAATCTTACTATTTTAGTTCATATTTTCTGATCAGTATTTGATAGAGCTATTGCTCTATATGAGGCCGGGTCTTCTAGATCCTTATCAGTTTTAGGTATAAGTATTATTGTAGATTCATTTAAAGTTTCCGGGAGTTGCTGTTGAGTATAAACTTGTTTACACAGTGTTTGTAAGCATGGAGAAATCAGATCATAACATTTTTTATAGAATTCAGAACTTAGGCCATCAGGGCTGGCGGCCTTTCCATTTTTTAAAGATCTAATTGACTCTTCAATATCTTTAGTCATTATTTCAGCTCCTAATAATTCTTGTTCTTGCAGATCTAAGCCTTGAAGGTTACATTTCTGTAAAAATGCTTCCATTCCTATTGATTGTTGTGTCACTTTAGTTGAGTAAAGATTTTGATAGTATTGTAAAAATCTGTCATTAATATCTTTGGGGAGTGTTAGTATTTCTCCCTTTTCTGATCTAATCTTATGAATCATTTTTTCCCCATCCAGTTTACGAAGCTGGCGTGCCAATAATTTATGTGGTTTATCACCAAATTCAAAATGTAATTGTTTTGTGTGTTGATAAAGTTTTATTATTTGGTCAGAATATATTTTATTTAACTTATATTTCAGTGCAGCTATTTTATTATGTTTTGCCAATGAAGGTGCTCTTGTGTTTTCTATGTCTAATTGCCTTATTTCCATTTCCAATGTCTGTTGTTTAGTTCTATTCTCTTTATTAAGAAATGCCTGAGAGGAGATTAATACCCCTCGTGTAAATGCTTTGAATGTTTCCCAGAGAAGGGAAGCAGAGATTTCAGGTTGGTCATTGACCTCGAAGAACATATTAATTTGTTTTACAAGATATTCACAACATACCTGTTCTTTTAAGATTTGAGGATTAAGTCTCCATTGTGTCTGTTTCTTGTCCATTCCGTTTAGTTTAATCATAAACGTTAATGGGGCATGATCCGAAATTATAATATTATGATATTGTGATTTATAAGTAAATGGAATTAGTTTAGAGTCTACTAAGAAATAATCTATTCTTGAATATGTTTTATGCACAGATGAATAAAATGAGTATTCTCTTCCGGATGGGTTTTCAATTCTCCAGATATCCTTAATATTGGTATTGTTTATATATCTTTAAAAATTCACTTGACAGAGATTTTGACTTTCTTTGAGTTGATGATCTATCTAAATATGAACCCAATGTACAATTTAAATCTCCACCAATTATTAGATTATTTTGTGTGCATTCTGGAATAATATTAAGTATTCTCTTGAAAAACAGTGGACTATCAAAATTTGGTTCATATATATTAAGGAGAGTCACTTTTTTTGAGTATAATTTGCCTACTACTATGATATATCTACCATCAGTATCTTCTGTAGTTGATATATCTTTAAAAGGTATACCTTTACGGATTAGAATTGCAACCCCTCTAGATTTATGTGTGAATGAGGAATGATATGTTTAGGCAATCCATTTTGTTTTCAATCTGTATTGCGCTTCCTTTTTAAGGTGAGTCTCTTGGAGGAAAATTATGTCTGTTTTGAGCGATTTTAGGTGAGCTAATACTTTGCCTCTCTTAATGGGTTCATTAATTCCATTAACATTCCAACTGCAGAATGTAATTCCTTCACCCCCAGTGTTCACTTTTATGTCTTGCATCTTATGATCAGGGTGGTCTATAATGGAGTAGATGATTCAGCACGTTAAACCATACCTTACACCTGGACCTCAGATAGATGAATTTTAGATCTTGTAGGTTTTCTTCTTGGTCATATCTCCTTAAATAACAATTATAATTCCATTCAAAATAAATATTATACTGATTATAATATACTACAAAATAGAAAAGATAAGTGATTATTATATTAGTGAAGTGTGAAAGAAAGAAAAATACTACATCTATAGTTAGTGTAGTTAGTGATAGCCACCCTAATGTGGCTAGGCATCTAAAGACTACCTTAGCTTTTGGTAAAAAAAAATGTTACTAGCTCCGTTCTTTCCTTGAAGGAAAAATTTCAAATTACTAAAGAAAAACATTATATGGGGGGGGGGGGGAATAATGGATATATTCCAATAATGGAATAATTATTAATCTCAAAGTAAATAAAATATTAGTTTCATATAACCAAAGTATTAGTCCATGATTAGTCAAAATAGTATCAAACATCCAGGATTAAAACATCTTCTATTTTAATCATCTTATGGTTCATCCTTTTAACTAATTCTGAATTAATCCAATTAACTATAATTGATGATGATTAATTATTATGATTAATAATGGTTAGTAATAGTTAGTACTATAATATAAAATATTATATAACGATGATCAATTTCATTCTAAATTCATAACAATCCTTAAGTATAGTAATTTTAAGTTCAGTTTCTTCTCAGTAAAGTACCGAATCCAATATCATTGCGTATATAGTTAGTGTTAAGTATTAATCCTCATTGTCCTCTTTTTCATTCTCGTCCTCGATAGTTTCAATCTTTTCAGTGGTCTCAATCTTCTTTGCAAATTTAAAAGCCTCTGTGTGGTTAGTAAAGAAGTATCCTTTGTGGTCGTAGGTGATTCTCAATGTTGCAGGGTACATCAGTCCATATCTCAGGTTATTTATGTTTTTAAGTATTCTTCTTGTGTCTGTAAACAATGCTCTTTTCTTGGCAACCTCTGCCAGGTAGTCTCGAAATATGCTGATCTTGTCTCCTTCAAAATCAAGATTTCTGCTGCGAACAATTTTTTTCATCATGTCATCCATGGCATGGTCATATTGCACCTTCACTATCAGTTGTCTTGGAGGGGCAACCGCCCCTGGACGGCGTCTCAGTGCTCTGTGTGCCCGAGCAAGTAAAGGTGCTTGATCCAGATTTAAAACTTTCTTCAGTAGATCTGCAGCAAATTCACGGGGGTCACGGTTCCCCTTTCTTCCTTCCCGGACACAAATAATTCTTAGATTCTGGCGTCTCTGTCGTCCCTCCAAGTCAATGCATTTTTCGGTTATTTTATGCAATAAGTCCGATAAACACTTGTTCTCGGAGAGAAGCTTGCTTGTAGTTTCAGAGCATGTTTCAGCGATTCCCTCTAGTTCGATTACGGATTGTTGTTGTTGTTCTAGTGCCTGAGAGATGGGGTTCAGCTTCGAATTAAATACGGATTCCATCAAATTCAGTTTAACATTTACCTCATCAATCTTTTTATTTAGATTTTCTTCCATGATCATCTTCCAGGAATCCAGTTGTTCCTGTACGATAGCAACAATATATTTCCTAATTTCTTCTTTAATTTCTTTTGTAAAAGTTTTCAACTCATCTTTAAAGTCATTTTTGAGTTTTTTAAATTCTGCCATTATTTTTGAAACTTCTAATGCGAGAAAACTTCTTAGTTCCTCCACATCTGACTTTTTTTTCCTTGAGATCTCTTCTTGGGACGCTGTTAAACCTGAGGCCGAGGCTTCGGTTGAGCCTACTTCCCTGGCCTACTTCCCTGGCCCGTTCTCTGATTTGATTTTGCTAATTGTTTTTTCCTTTTCTCGTTTCTTCAATTGTCGTGCTAGAAGTTTATGTGGTTTATCCCCAAATTCAAATTGTACTTGTTTTGTGATCTGAAATAATCTTATTACTCTTGCCGATAATATTCGATTAAGTTTAAATTTCAGTAATGTTATCTTATTATGTTTATCTATGGTTGGGTCTTTTGCGTTTCCTAATTCTAATAATTTAATTTCCTTTTCTAACGTCCCTTGTTCTGTCCTTTTTTTTTATTTAGAAAACTTTGATACGAAATTATAACTCCATGAATGAATGCCTTAAAAGATTCCCATAATAGAGATGGTGAAATCCCTGGAGTCTCATTTATTTCAAAAAAAAATTTCATTTGTTGCTTTAAATACTCGTAACCTTGTGAGTCATTAGCTATTTGTGTGTTAAATCTCAAAAAAACTTTTGTACCTGGCATTCCCTCAAGTTTTAAAGTAAAAGTCAGCGGGGAGTGATCAGAAATAATACTGTTGTGGTATTTAGGATTAATCGTGTATGGTATTAGTTTTGAGTCCACTAAAAAATAATCAATTCTTGAATAAGTTTTGTGTACTGATGAGTAAAACGAATATTCCCTTCCAGTTGGGTTAGTTATTCTCCATAAATCTATTATATTAGTGTTTTTTATATAAGTGTTTAAGAATTCACTAGACTTGGATTTAGCACTACCCTTCCTAAATTTTGTTGATTTGTCTAAGTATGGATCTATAACACAATTAAAGTCCCCCCCTAGTATTACATTTTGAAAATTATACTCATCTATTTGATCCATAATTTTCTTAAGAAATTGGGGATTATCAAAGTTTGGGGCGTAAATATTTATCAGAGTCAGTGAAGTGGAATAAATTTCTCCCGCCACTATCGTGTATCTTCCTTCTTTATCAGATATTGTATTCTTTAATATAAACGGTATACCTTTCCGAATAATAATAGCCGTTCCTCTGGCTTTAGCAGTAAATGACGAATGATACATTTGGCCTATCCAGTTTGCCCTAAATCTCATCTGTTTTTGTAGTTTCGTGTGTGTTTCTTGCAGAAACGCTATATCCACCTTCAAAGATTTTAAATGGGCCAGAATCTTGCCCCTTTTAATTAGATCATTCGCACCCCTAATATTCCACTACAAAATGTGACTCCTCCATTCTTATTTTCCTTATTGTCCTGCATTATAAATAGGTTTTAGTAATTTTACTTCATGTGGTGTAATTAGGTACCTCAGACTTTTGGGTATGTGGGTATCATCCCACACTTCTGACGTTGTTTTACCTCTCCTCCGTATATTGAACCTCCATAATAAAAAGATAAAGGTATGTTGAAAAATAGTGATGAAAAAAAGAAAAATAGTTAATTGAGCCACATAAGAGTAAATGCAACAACAAAAAAAAAACCCACGTGATTTTAAGGTATCAAAAAGGTGATACCCTAAATACAAGAAGCCATCTATGATGGCAAAAAATTGATTGACCTCCATAGATGGAATTATACATTGAATTCAGCCACCTAAATACATTGGGATTTATAACTACATGCCGTTTCATCTAAATATATCTTAATATGTCTTAATATATCTAAGGAAAAAAACAAAAAGTCATCCTTAATGTTTCAAATATTCTCTTTTCTACCCCGATTTTAAACCTTCTATGTTATTTGCTCGGTATCCCCAAGTCCTAGAATTAAAAAACATGAGAACACCTGCCCTGTCCCTGTCCAAATATACAGTATTCATCAGTACCTTAATTACCAGCCTGTTTCAAGGGTTGCATTTCTTATCTTAAATACAACCATCTTCCAGCCCAAACCTCTGGAACTTTTCCAGATCATTAACGCCTCTTTCTTCTCACAAGTTTATGATGTTCTAATATTCTTATACGCCTTTTCATTAATTATAATGTGTTAGCGTACATCCTAAATTGTATTTCATTTATTTTCAACCAAATTAACCTTATATATCTGTTAATAATAATCATCTCTATATGCCCCTTATCCCCTAAATGGATTAGGTTAATACCTTGGTTCCTCATATTAGTATAACATTACTATAATAGCATAACCATTAATTAGTGATATATAGTTAATTAATTCTTTAAGTTTATATAGTTAATTAATTCTTTACATTACATATATACTGTATTATAAAACATTTCTTAAGTCCATAATGTCCTTTGATTTTCTTTCAAATCTGATCGTATTGTTTCAAAATAACTGTTCTTTCAGTTATTTCTCTTCTCCTTATCTGTTCAAGGTTGAAACCAGGGCCTGTTCATTGCATACACATTCCTGACAGATAAGCCTGTCTGGTTAATGTCTAGAGCAATTCCATCATCTTAATTACAGCACAGATTCCCAATAGACATTTACTCATCCGCTTTTACTTCTGTTTTTTCTATTTTCTTTACAATTTCTTGTGCGTAATTAAATGCCAAATCCGGGTCCGTGAAGGAGCGTTGAATAGAGTTATAATTAATTTTCATTTTCGCGGGAAACACTATTCCATATTTCACCTCTGATTTACCTTGCAGAATGCTGCTTACTCTTTTAAATTTATTTCTTTTTTCCAGTATTTCGCGTGGGTAGTCTCCGTAGAATCTGACAATTTCTCCATCAAATGTAAGCCTCTCCCCATGTGGTATCATCTTCATAAGTTTATCCAAACTTGAAATGTCCAAAAATTTCACAATAATCTGTCTTGGGGCAAATTTATTTCTCTTCTGAAGCGACCTACCCGATGTGCCACATCAATCCTCGGGATTTCCTTCAACTTAAAGACATCTTTGAGTATTTTAGTAACGAGTTCAGTCATTAAAATTCCTAGCTCTTGCCCTTCCTTTACTCCTACAATCCTCAAGTTCTGTCTCCTTGATCTAGCTTCAAAGTGTTGAATTTTATCTGTCAATTTATTCAATTGCTCCCGATTAACACCTTGTTCTTCTTTCAGGGTTGATATTTCCCGAGACATCTCACGTATTTCAATCTTCATATCTTCTATCGACTTATCAACTCATTCAATTCATCAAATTTCTTATTATAATCATTATCCATTCTCGCAAATTCCTGAGTTGTCCTCTGATCCAAATCCGACAGCTGTTGCTCCAAAAATTCAAACTGTTCCTTTGATTCAGCACGCGCAGCTTCTGTTTTCTTGGAGAGATTAACCTCCATTTTAGATAATTTGCTCTCCAGTATCTTGTTCATATTAGTGAGCATTTTGGAGAATTCCTTAGTAAGATCTATGGTAAGATCTTTAGTAAGATTAGCTCTTACCGTTTCTTCCACTGCTTCATCTCTTTCTCCTTTTTTGTCCTTTTCGTCTCCTTTTGTAGCCATTTCAGATACTGCTTGTTGAGAATCAAATTCTTCGTCTGAACTTTCAGTTGCTGTTTGGAGGGCTGCCAAATCTTCTTCCAGCAGGAGTCTGATAGTGGATTTCTTAGGTCCTCTTTGAAGTTTTATCTTTTTCATCTAAAGGTCATATTACAGCTCCAATTTCTCAACATTATCTGCTGATATCACTCCCACGACAACAAGCTGCCGCCGGTGGATGTTTTTAAATCGGTCCCGACTTTAGACTTTTACACGATTTTTAACAGGAGCTGAGTTCAAAGCTGCACCTTCACCACTGCATGGTGCCACCGGAAGTCGGAGTTTCTATATTCAAAAGGATATTGTACAAGTATGATATTAAATTATTTGAATCTGCGTTTCTATTCACACTTTCATCTAATATATTTGGCAATAGAGTTTGGTATTCGTGGGTATATTTTTTCAAATAATCTCTAATTTGAAGATATCTAAAATATTGATTACCTTTCAGACTGTATTTCGACTGTCATTTCTGGAATGACAAGAGGTTTTCCATTTCGTACAAATGTCCAAACTTTTTCGTTCCTAGTCTTTCCCAATGGGTAAGAAATTTGGGATTCTATTTAAGGACATTTTTTTTTTGAGGCGTGGAAGGTACCACGAACTTGTAATATATGTGTAAACAAATGATGAACACCGCTCACAAGCTAAAGAAAATGCTTTTCCATGACCGTTTGATAAAGCTGTCTCCCATCTCAAATCGATCCATTTGGTTTTATTCCTAATCCTGACCCCAAAGAACAAATAAGGGGACACTGTTAATTGTTCAAGTTTATTCAACCAGGGGGAGACTCGTTCCAAGTATCCGGGATTAGGGAGGCACGTATATAATTCAGTGCGATGCGTTCGCTTAAGTTCATGGCTGGTTTTAACAAGAAACTGTAAAAACTGGCTTTTTTAAAAAAAATTCTGTACGGCTTCCTTTTACCTCCAGTCTTGCAGGAGGATATCCAAGTTCATACTTCCTTTTTCCAGTTTCCAATTCTTTCGCAATAAGTTAGGTGTACGTCAGAAGATCCTTCAGAGGGGTGAACCCTCGGAAAGCGCCTGGACCTGATGGTATACCGGGGCGTGTTTTGAAAACCCGTGCAGACCAACTGGCTGGAGTTTTTACGGACATTTTCAACCTCTAACTTCTGAGGTCTGAGGTTCCCACCTGCTTTAAAAGGGCATCAATAATACCGGTACCCAAGAAGAGCAAGGAGACGTGCCTCAATGTCTATCTACCTATGGCACTAATGTCTGTGGTGATGAAGTGCTTTGAGAGGCTGATCATGGCGCAAATCAACTCATACATAGAAACAGAGAAACATAGAAAATAGGTGCAGGAGGAGGCCATTTGGCCCTTCAGGCCCGCACCGCCATTCTTTGTGATCATGGCTGATCATCCACAACCTGTGCCTGCCTTCTCCACATATCCCTTGATTCCGTGACAATAAACTTAAACTAAACTATACATCTTGTATCTGTGTACTGTGGACGGCCCGATTCTAATCATGTATAGTCTTTCTGCTGACTGGTAAAGCACAGAACAAACAAAAACTTCTCACTGTACCTCGGTTTACGTGACAATAAAATAAACAAAATATTCATCACAGTGCTGATCTCAGGCAACTGATGATGTGAAATCCAAAATACTGGCACTGTGGCCAGCGGTGGAGTTGCTGCCTTACAGCGCCAGAGACCCGGGTTCAATCTTGACTACCGGTGCTGTCTGTACGGGGTTTGTACGTTCTCCCCGTGACTGTGGTTTGTACATTTTCCCCGGGAGCTCCAGTTTCCTCCCACACTCCAACGACGTACAGGTTTGTAGGTTAATTGGCTGGGTGTAATTGTAAATTGTCTCTAGCGTGTGTAGGATAGTGTTAGTGTGCGGGGATCGCTGGATGGCTCGGACTTGCTGGGCTGAAATACTTGCTTCCTCACTGTATCTCTATACTAAACTAAACTAAACTAAACTGAACCTCAAGAGAAAAACTTACTTTGCTTTTGTAATGGGCAGAGTCTGTGACAGTGTTCACATTCTCTTGTGTCTCTGTTTTGTTTTGTTTCATTGCTTGTGAACTGGCTAGAATTTGTAAAGGTCAGCAGTCAGGAAATACTGACTAAAAAGGAGGGGGGGGGGGGGGGGAAATTCAGCTACCAGTCTATGATGTATGAGGGCAAGTTTCTTTGCAGATGCAACCTTCTGCCCCGAGCTAAACGCTTCAGATACTCTTTTCAAAAATTCAGGTTCATAGAAAGAAATGTGAACATTTTGTTTAGTTTAAGGAGTGTCAAAATGAACTGCAGATATCTCTTTACACTGAAGATACACACAAAATGCTGGAGTAACTCAGAAGGTCAGGCAGCATCTCTGGGCAAAAGGAACAGGTGATGGTTTTGGGTCTGATGAAGGTGTCTCGACCCGAAACAACACCGAAAAAACCTGAAAAATAAATAAGTGGCGCAGCCCTGTCCAGTCGCCGTTGTGGCAGCTCCGTGAAAACTGTGTGTATTTTTAATTTTTATGTTCCTTTTTAACTTATTACTGATCAAAAAATATTAACTAAAATCCTAGCACAAAGATTAAGCACCTGATTAATAAATTAATACACCCTGACCAAACAGGATTTATACCAAAACGCTATTCTTCATATAACCTGAGACAATTATTCAATATTATATACTCAAAGAGAAGTACTAATGAAGATCCAGCAATTATTTCATTAGATGCTGAGAAAGCATTTGACCAGGTGGTATGGCCCTATTTATTCTCGGTCATGGAAAATTTTCAATTGGGCGAGAAGTTTAGTACATGGGTAAAACTTTTATACACTTATCCAACAGCTAAAATATCAACAAACCAAATGTTATCAGCAAAATTTAATTTAGCTAGAGGCTGTAGACAAGGATGCCCATTATCTCTGTTATTATTTGCATTCGCAATAGAGCCACTAGCAGAAAGTGTTAGGTCCCACCCTGAAATATACGGGTATAATACTAAAGACACTGAGAATAAAATTTCCTTATATGCAGATGATGTATTAATCTACATTACAAAACCGAATTTAGTATCCCAAACCTATTAAATTTAATAACTCAATTTGGCTCGCTCTCGGGATACAGAATTAACTGGAATAAAATGGAACATGCCAATAATGGAAAGCAATCCACATATATTACAACAATTTCCCTTCAAAATAGCAAATGAAAAATTGAAATATCTTGGAATTTATGTAACAAAGACATATACTTCTTTATTTAAACTTAACTTTCCACCTTTATTGAACAAATTACATAAGAACATTCTATATTGGAAAACACTACCTATCTCAATGTTTGGTAGAATGAATGCAATAAAAATTATTTTTCTCCCAAAATTACTGTACCTTTTTCAATCAATCCCGATATATCTCCCAAAATCTTCCTTTTCCTTTTAAAAATCCTTTAAAAAAAAGTTGACTCTATAGTCACTAATTTTATCTGGGATTATAAGAATCACAGAATAAATAAAAAGCACTTATGTAAATCAAAAATAAATGGAGGTTTAGCCCTACCGAATTTTATGCTCTATTTCTGGGCAGTTAACATTAAACATATGAGTTATTGGTTGGAGGAACTGGACCAACAACCAGATTGGTTAAAAATAGAAAAGGAAGACTGTTTACCCATTGAAATTGGGTCAATTTTGTTTGCTACTACTAAATTAAGCAAAAAAACCTATAGTGAAAACCCGATAATATACAGTGGAATACGCATTTGGAAACAATTAAAAAATACTCTAAAATTGGATAATCTATCACTACTTCCCATCGTAAACAACCCTACATTTAAACCCTCAATGATGGATAAAGGTTTTCTACAATGGAAAAATCACGGAATTAAAAAGATGGGTCATCTTTATAGGAAAGGCACATTCCTCTCATTCCAGGAGTTACAACAAATTTGTGGACTTCACTCAAATGATTATTTCAGATACCTACAACTTAGAGATTATGTTAAATATACAGGATTATAGAAATAGAAAGACAGAAATTCTTGATGAATGTTTGAACAAACACCCTAACACAGAAAAATTAATATCTTATATCCATAATATCCTATTAGACAGTGATGCACCCACGACGGAAATATATAGGCAATCATGGGAAAACTAGGCCAACCAATAACGCAAGATATTTGGGACGAAAGCTTACAACATATACATCACAGTTTGTTAAATGCCAGACATTCCTTAATACAATTTAAAGTATTACATAGATTACATTATTCAAAAACAAAATTAAATAGAATGTTCCCAAGTATTTCTCCTAACTGTGAAAAATGTCAGCACTTAGAGGCTAACCTAACGCATACATTTGTAAATTGTATAAAAATTAATAATTTTTGGACGGAAATTTTTAAGATAATTTCGGAAGTTGTCAACATCCAATTTGACCCTGACTCAAAACTAATAATATTAGGAATATTAGAACAAAATCAAATACTTACAACAAACCAAAGAAACTTTATTGACTACAGTGTAATAATCGGGAAAAAATTAATATTAAAATTTTGGAAATGTCCTGTAACCCCCACAATTAAAATGTTGACTATGGAAATGTCGGAGACCATACACTTGGAAAGAATAAGATTTGTCTTAATGGACAACCAAGAACTTTTTATCAGAATGTGGTCTCCATTCAATGACTACTTGAAGGGGTAAACCGGTTCAGCACGAGAACCTGACTGAAACCGGAATTAAGGATTAGACGAAGAGTTACATTTTGTAATTCACGGACATATCTCCAATGATGTATAATTAGTTAATCATTCTCTTTTTTTATACCTTCTGGTTTTTTTTATTTTTATTTTTCTGGGGTTATTTTCTCTCTATTATTTTCTATCTCTATAAAAAGAAAAAAATATATAGTACAACTATTAAATAATAATAGAATATTGACTGGCCTTGAGGGGGATACGACATATATTGCCCTCACTAGATCCATATTGCCCTCGTCTTCGACTCGGGCAATATGAATCTACTTCAGGCAATATATGTCGTATCCCCCTCAAGGCCAGTCAATATTCTATTAATATTCCCCTGTTACCCCTGCTGGCAGTAAAAACGAAGGGAATACAATTTTGTAACAGCATACCTCAGATGTGTGATATGGGTAATAATTGATAATATTGATAATATTAATAATGTATGACCACCACAAACAAAATGTTTTTCATTATGTACTTCTAATTAAAAAAAAATTTAAACAAAAAAAAAAACAAAAAAAAACTTTTTTCTAATTTCTAGCTCCCTAGTACTAGAAACATTGACAAAAACCTGGACCCACTGCAGTTTGCTTACCGCCACCACAGATCAATGGTGGATGCGATCTCACTGGCTCTCCACTCCGCTCTGGACCACTTGGACAACAAAAAAATCATATGTCAGGCTGTTATTCATTGACTACAGCTCGACATTTTAACACTACCACCCCCTCCAAGCTGGTTACCAAGCTCTCAGATCTGGGTCTCTGCGCATCCCTCTGCAATTGGATCCTTGACTTCCTCATTCACAGACCACAGTCTGTCCGTATTGGTGGAAATGTGTCATCCTCGATAACAATCAGCACGGGAGCACCTCAAGGCTGCGTCCTCAGCCCCCCTGCTGTACTCACTCTATACTCATGGGTGCATAGCCGGACATAGTGTGAACTTCATCATCAAGTTCATCGACGACACCACTGTTGTGGGACGTATCACTGATGGGGATGAGTCAGATTATAGAAGCGAGATCGACCGATTGACCAAATGGTGCCCACATAACAACCTGGTTCTCAACACAGCAAAACCAAGGAACTGATTGTGGACTTCGGAAGGGGTAGGATGGGGTCCTACAGTCCTGTTTATATCAGGCATGGAAATCGCTATCAAAATATGGGGGGGACCGGGTGATGGGAAGGACACAATTTATTGGTGGCCGTGCGCGCATGCGCACACTCACACACACACACGCGAGGCTTCGGAGGCTTTAGCCGCGGGCCCTGTGAACGGTAATTTCAGCTCAATTCAGCACTAAATGCAGCTCAACTCTGCCTGTCTGGCTGGGTTAACCTACACCCTGCCTCAACTGACGGGACACCAGTCCGGAGCCATGGAGCTAGCGCTACTTCTCCGTGCTGGCTGTAAGCCTGGGCCATATTTCCAGTAAGTCCAGGCAGGGCTGCAGCTTAAACTGGCAGGACAGGCAGTTGAGCTAAATGCAGCGATGCTTCTCTGCGTTGGCTGTGGGCCTGTGGGCACCGCTCTTGTCTGACTCCCGGCGTCTCTGGCCACCCCCGGGCGTGGAGGGGGGGGGCACACGGGTGGGGACGGGGTTGGGCAAGTGTCGGTTCGGCAGCGATTGCAGCGTCGGAGACCCGGGATCGATCTTGGCTGCAGATGAGGCGCAGGTCTGTGTCCAGGGCTACCAAGAGTGTTTTTCACTTGTGACCTATGACCTGGGCAAGTCTCCCTCCTCCAATCACCACGCTCTATTCTCAGTCCCACCCCCTTAATTCTGCCTCTGACCGACATCTCCCTCCTCCAATCATCGCAATGCTGACCAACGTCTCTTGTCCAATCGGTGCCCTCGTTCAGCAGTCCCACCGGACTGTCTCGCAGAAAGCAGAGATTTCACCGAGTTTTAAAATCCGAATTTTAAAAAATGGTGGGGATTTCCACCTCTCAAAATACGAGGGCACGTGTCCCCCCGGGATTTCCACCCCTGCATCTAAATGTCGATGGTGGAAAGAGTCAAGAACTTCAAATTCCTGGGCGTGCATATTTCCGAAGATCTCTCCTGGCCCCAGAACACTGATGCAATTATAAAGAAAGCACATCAGCGCCTCTACTTCCTGAGAAGATTACTGAGAGTCGGTATATCAAGGAGGACGCTCTCAAACTTCTACAGGTGCACAGTAGAGAGCATGCTGACCGGTTGCATCGTGGCTTGGTACCGAAACCTGAGCGTCCTGGAGCAGAAAAGGCTGCAAAAAGTTGTAAAACTGCCCAGTTCATCAACGGCTCTTACCTCCCTTCCATCGAGGGGATCTATCGCAGTTGCTGCCTCAAAAAGGCTGCCAGCATCATCAAGGACCCACACCATCCTGGCCACACACTCATCTCTCCGCTGCCATCGGGTAGAAGGTACAGGAGCCTGAAATCTGCAACATCCAGATTCAGGAACAGCTTCTTCCCCACAGCCATCAGACTATTAAACACAAATTATGAACTATAACAACCTATGCACATTATCAGTTTACTGATGTGTGTATATATATATTCTATGGTATATGGACACACTGATCTGATCTATATTTATGACTACAATATCCTGTTGTGCTTCAGCAATGCAAGAATTTCATTGTCCTATCTGGGCACATGACAATAAACTCTCTTGTCTTGACCTGACTTGTATCCAACGAGGATTATTTTCGACCTTCACTGTAGGTAAGTGTAGTCAGTAGTACTGGGAATGGCTCCTTCCACCCTTCTCCCAATTTCCTCCGATCCCAATTTCTTATCAGTTTGAGATCTACTGGTTGTAAGGGTTCACCGTTATGGTCAGCTCATAGTGGTTTGACTGCTCGAGCAACTGCTCGAGCTTCGAGTCGTGGTCGCTGATCGCGTCTTCCATCGCCTCTCCTTTACCATTCACGAGGATGTCGTCTGCAACGCTGATCACTCCAGGTAGCCCTTCGAGCACCTGATGTAATCTTCGCTCTAAGATTTCAGATGATACGCTTATATCGAATGGCAGTCGGTCGAGATCTGGCAAGATGTCCTCAATAACTGGGAGCATATAGTGTTCTCGCTTTAATGCTTTGTTTAACGGTCGTGGATCGATGCATATATGGAGATCGCCATTCTTGTTCTCCGCAACCACGAGCTGGCTGACCCAACTCGTCGGGTCGTGAACTGGTGCGATCCCGTGACGCTCTACCATGCGTTCTAGTTCCGTCTTCACCTTCTGCTTTATCGCACGAGGTAAATGTGGTGGCGGTGAGTGTGGGTTCCACTTCCTCATCAATCTGCAGGTGTGCTTCACCAGGCAGCTCTCCTAGTTTACCGTCGAACACCTCTGCATAGCGTTCTTCAGCCTTACACGCTTTCTCCTTTACCACAGTCGACGTGTGTACACGGTGAAAGCTGTCGTCATTTACAGTGATCAAATTCATTTGCCGACTAGCTTTGCTTCCTAGCAGTGGTGTGAAGCCATCACTGGCCACAATGAACTCCACAGAATATTTGCGGTTTGTCTTGGGGTCGAGCAGCTGAACCCGGCAAACTCCTTCTGCGTCCATTGTAGTCTTATTCCACATCATGAGCTTCTTTTGACATGGGGCCGTGTGTGGTCTACGCCGTGTAAATATCTGTGTGACAAGATGTTCACGCTCGCTCCGCTGTCCACTTGGAAGTCGACCAGCTTCCCATTGACAAGCATCGATGCGTAGACATCATCTCTAGGCCGCACTGTGTTAATTGTGAGTGTGATACTATCGATGTACTCAATGCTCGTGCCACTTCCGGCCTGGTCGTCCACTTTGTGTACTTTCCTCTTTCTGCACACTTTGGCAAAGTGGTTGCGACTGCCACATGCCCTACACGTCTGTCTGTAGGCTGGACATTGCTGTTTGTCCATTGCATGCTCCTTGCCACAATACTTGAGGCTTTTGCTTCCTGATTGTGCTGGCCTTGGCTTTTCTTTGTCTGAGCCCAACCGCTTTGCTTGTGTGGATGGTGCACAGCCGCGCCTCTCTTGCCGCTCAGCTGTCTGATTTTGTGGACAGCAGCAGCAGACCTGCTACTTCCACCGTCGGTGAAAGCTTGGAGATGTGACTCAGCAGTCTCGGCACTCTTGCAGATGTCGATACATCCGCTGAGAGCGAGCTTCCTTTCTTGCAGAAGACGTTTCCCCGTCTGCGAGTTGCTAATGCCAAGCACGGAGTCTTGTCACGGAGCAAGCTGTCCGTCATGCACTGGCGGGAATTACAGGACTTCGCTGGTGTTCTCAGGCTAGTGAGGAACGATTCAAAGTTCTCACCTGCTTCTTGCTGTCTCCTGTTGAAGAGGCATCGCTCATTAATTTCATTCTTCTCACCAATGGTGTCACTCTCAAGCGCACAAAATGATCTCGGCCAGTTCATGGCTCTCCTCGTCGTTGGCGAACACGAAACTGTCGTAAATCTCCAGTCCTGACGGGCCAATTGTATGGAGCAACAATGCCGTCTGGTAGGTTGAAGTTTGCCTGTGTGGCTGTGCGATCACACTGTAGTTTGTCCACATCTGCCGCCATGTTTTCCAACCCTCAATCAGTCCGTGATTGGTGGTCCCCGTCCCCTCGTCCCTAGCACTCGGCCCAGCTTGCTGCTGAACGGTCGTCTGACCCTCCCTTCGCCTGGTTTTGCAGCTGGAATTATTCTTTCTTTGCCTTGAATCCTGCGCGCACACCTATCCTTCGGCGCTTGACAGTTGCTCTAGTCCTTAGCTGCCAACTGTCCTAGCCGGGACTTTCAGGTTGCGGCAGAAAAAACGATTTTCTAAGGCACCGCCGCTGCCGCCATGTTTGGAGACATGTTCCCAGAGTGAAACCCCACGCGCATGTACGGACTTTATTAAGTCGTTCAATCTCTCGTAACATACAGTGAGTGCATTTGCTACAGTATATCATAACATTACCTTTCCTCTGTGCAGCCTAGTTGTGAAACTGAGAAACCTTGGTTCAAATCCAAAACCAGGGATGTTAGGTTTACATGCTACCCTTGTCGCTTTACCTCCCCCCTTGACTCCATTCAAGGACCCAAGCAGTCTTTCCAGGTGCGGCAGAGGTTCACCTGCACCTCCTCCAACCTTATCTATTGCATCCGCTGCTCTAGATGTCAGCTGCTCTACATCGGTGAGACCAAGCGCAGGCTTGGCGATCGTTTCGCCGAACACCTTTGCTCGGTTCGCAATAATCAACCTGATCTCCCGGTGGCTCAGCACATCAACTCCCCCTCCCATTCCAAATTCAACCTTTCTGTCCTGGGCCTCCTCCATGGGCAGATTGAGGACCACCGTAAATTGGAGGAGCAGCACCTCATATCTCGCTTGGGCAGTTTGCACCCCAGCGGTATGAACATTGACTTCTCTAATTTCAGGTAGTCCTTACTTTCTCCTCCCCTTCTCAGCTCTCCCTCAGCCCACTTGCTCCACCTCTTCCTTTCTTCTTCCCGCCCCCCCCCCCCACCCTCACATCAGCCTGAAGAAGGGTTTCGACCCGAAACGTTGCCTATTTCCTTCGCTCCATAGATGCTGCCTCACCCGCTGAGTTTCTCCAGCATTTCTGTCTACCTATGTTAGATTTACAGACAAGTGAAGGCAAACATTCACTTCAATTTTTAATCCTTACACGTGAAAATTATAATCACGTCTCAAGAGTTAAGATTAGGATTAATAACACCAATAATAATGACAATGATGTCTGGGACCAGAGAGCACAGACTCAGAATAAAAGGATGTAGCTTTAGAAAGGAGATGAGGAGGAATCTCTTTAGCCAGAGGGTGGTGAATCTGAATTCATTGCCACAGACGGCTGTGGAGGCCAAGCCAATGGATATTTTTAAGGCAGAGAGAGATAGATTCTTGATTAGTACGAGTGTCAGGAGTTATGGGAAGAAAGCAGGACAATGGGATTGAGAGGAAAAGATAGATCTGCCATGATCAAATGGTGTAGTAACCTTGATGGGTCGAATGGCCGAATTCTGATCCTATAACTTGAACGTCAATTCATAACGGCTATAAAGGCCACGTTTTGGGGTCTTATTAAAGTGTGGATTAACAGATACTTGATTAGTACAGGTGTGAGGGGTTATGGGGAGAAGGCAGGAGAATGGAGAAAGGGAGGGAAAGAGACATCAGCCATGATGGAATGGTGGAGTAGACTCGATGGGCCGAATGGCCTAATGCTGCTCTTATGACTTGTGAACCTTATGAAAATCGTACAAGGACTGGAGATTTCCTGTCTTCCAGTCAAGGTTCATAAATCATAGGAGCAGCATTAGGCTATTAGGCCCATCGAGTCTGCTCTGCGATTCGATCATGTATGTTCTATCTTTCCCCCTGTGCCATTCTCCTGTCTTTTCCCCATAAACCCTCTAAACCTGTCCAGCCCATGTACCTGTCCAAACGTTTTCTAAATGCCTCAACTACCTCCTCCGGCATCTTGTTCCATGCTCCTCCTCCGGCATCTTGTTCCATGCTCCTACCACTCTTTCAGTAAAAAAGATGCCCCTCAGATCCGTATTAAATTCCACCACCCCCTCACCTTATACCTATGTCCTCTAGTTCTTGAATCACCCACTCTGAGTAAAAGACTGTGCATTAATCCTATATATTCCGTTCATGATTTTGAACACCTCTATAAGATCACCCCTCATCCTCCTGCACTCAAAGGAATAAAGACCCAGTCTGCTCAACCTCTCTCTATAGCTCAAACCATCGAGTCCTGGCAACATCCTGATAGATCTTTTCATCCTTTCCAGCTTGGCAACATCTTTCCTATAACACGGTGCCCAAAATTGAACACGATACTCTAAATGTGGCCTGACCAATGTCTTATATTAGTGCAACATGACCTTTCAACTCCTAACGGGCAGCGGGGTGGCGCAGGGGTAGAGCTATTGCCTTTCAGCACCAGAGACCCGGGTTCGATCCTGACTACACGTGCTTGTCTGTACGTTCTTCCTGTGACCTGCGTGAGTTTCCTCCGAGCTCTTCGGTTTCCTCCCACACCCCAAAAACGGACTGGTTCGTCGGTTAATTGGCTTGGTATCAATGTAAATTGTCCCCAGTGTGTGCAGGATAGTGTTAATGTGCACTAACCGTAATGTGCCTAACCCTAAACCTAACCCAGGGCGGACCGGACTTGGTGAGCCGGAGGTGCTGTTTCCACGCTGTATCGCTGAGAACTAAAAACTAAGCTTCTATACTCATCCAACTAATGTCGGCGTCAGTGCCTGATCTCCGATATCACTGTTTAAAGTGAAGATGTCCCTTAAGGGCCTGTCCCACTTGCCGATTTTTTTCGGTGACTGCCGGCGTCATATCAGCGTCGCCAAAAGATTTTGAACATTTCAAAATACAGCGGCGACAAAAAAAATGTTGCGACACTTGAAAAAGTGAGAGCAGATAGTTCACTCCCTGAAAATGGAAATGAAACTGAAACTGGAACAATCAAGCCTTATCTTTCCTCTGTACAACCTAGTTGTGCAACTGAAAAACCTTGGTTCAAATCCAAAACCAGTGATGTTAGATTGACAGGCAACTGCGGGCAAACATTCACTTCAATTTTTAATCATTACATGTGCAAATTATAACCACGTCTCAAGAGTTAAGATTAGGATTAAAAATAATAATAATAATAATAATGACAATGATGTGGTGGAGGAATTTCTTCAGCCAGAGGGGTGTTGAATTCTGTGGAATTATATTGCTACGGAAGTACTACGGTGGCCAAGCCAATGGATATGTTTAAGGCAGAGAGAGACATATTCTTGATTACTACGGGTGTCAGGGGGTTATGGGGAGAAGGCAGGAGAATGGGGTTGAGAGGGAAAGATAGATCAGCCGTAATCAAATGACGGAGCAAACCTTGATGGGCCGAATGGCCTAATTCTGATCCAATAACATGAACATCAATTCATAACGGCTGCAAAAGCCAAGTTTTGGGGTCAAGTTTTGAGGTACTTGATTCGTACGGTGTGAGGGTTTATGGGGAGAAGGCAGGAGAACGGCAAAGAGAGGGAAAGGTAGATCAGCCATGGTTGAATGGTGGAGTAGACTCGATGGGCCGAATGGCCTAATCTGTTCTTAATGACTTATGAACCTTATGAAAATTGTTAGAAGGACTGGAGATTTCCCGTCTTCCAGTCAAGGTTCATAAATCATAGGCCATTCGGCCCATCGAGTCTGCTCTTCCATTCGATCATGGCTGATCTAATTTATCTCCCAAACCCATGCTCCTGCCTTCTCCCCGTGACCTTTGACGCCTTTACTAATCAAGTTGAAAAGTTGCATTCCTAGATTAAGTGCAAAGTGTATAGAAATAGTCCACCCAGACCATAAACAAGAGTCGCCAGGTTTTGACGCCGTTTTCAAAGTCCAAGTTGCTTTAGGTGCAGCTGGCCATGAAGGCCCGTTGTCCTGGCGACGTTGCAGGGTGGGGGCCTGGACAAGGGAAGGTATAGGAGTCCTCCACCGCTGCTCCACCGCACTGTGCCGCTGTGGGCCGCCTCCGTTCCGTGCGCGTCGTCTCCTGTTGTAAAGCTGCAATTTTCATGTAGCTCTTCCCATTTTAGTTCACGATCTTCCCTGCTCACACCTCCCCTTGATCAACAAAGACCAAAGCAGCAGCTCTACTAGAAACATAGGAAATAGGTGCCGGAGTAGGCCATTCAGCCCTTCGAGCCAGCACCGCCATTCAATATGATAATTGGCTAATCATCCAAAATCAGTACCCCGTTCCTGCTTTCCCCACATATCCCTTGATTCCGTTAGCCCAAAGAGCTAAATCCAATCTCCTCTTGAAAAACATCCAGTGAATTAGCCTCCACTGTCTTCTGTGGCAGAGAATTCCACAGAATCACAACTCTCTGTGTACAAACATTTTTTCCTCATCTCAGTCCTAAATGGCCTACCCCATATTCTTTAAACTGTGACCCCTGGTTCTGGACCCCCAACATCGGGAACATTTTTCCTCCATCTAGCCTGTCTATGTTTCTGTAAGATCCCCTCTCATCCTTCTAAATTCCAGTGAATGCAAGCCCAGTCGGCCTGTTTTTTGATCATATGTCAGTCCTGCCATCCAGGGAATTTAACCTGGTGACCCTACGCTGCAACTCCCTCATATTTATCAATACTGCTAAACCAAGGAGCGTTTCGAAAGAAAGTGGGAGGAGATGAAGGAGGTGGAAAACGGAAATACTTGGGTGCAGCTTCCTCTCTCGGGCGGCCCGGTGTGCAGCGGGTAGAGCTGCTGCTCACGCACCAGATACCTGAGTTCGATCCCGACTGCGGAGGCTGTCTGTGTGGAGTGTGCACATTCTGCCAGTGACCGCACGAGTTTTCTCCCGGTGCTCCGGTTTCCTCCCACATGCCAAAGGCGTGACAATAAAGAACCGTTGAACCATTGAAGAAGGGCAAACTTTATTAACGGCGGCGCAAGGCTGGTGTGCAAGTTATAGATTTCAGATTGAGAGACATGATGCAGAAACAGGCCCTTCAGCGATCAGCGATCCCTGCACACTAGGGAATATTTTACAACTTACCAAACTCAAATAACCTACAACCCTTTACATCTTTGGAGCCTGGGAGGAAACCGGAGCACCTGGTTAAAATCCACGCGGTCACTGGAAGAACGTACAAACTCCATACAGTCAGCACCCGTAGTCAAGATCGAACCCGGGACTCCGGCGCCGTAAGGCAGCAACACTACCGCTGCGCCACCGTGCCGCCCCTTGAATGCCCTGGAGCTGATACTGTTCACCTTAGTGTGGACCAAGGAAACTACTTAGACTGTACCGTTGACGCGTAATGATGCACTAGAATTATCGCATTATATGAGTGATTTATTAATTACTTTAATGCACAAACTGATATTACAGTATGTTAAACAATATTATCACAGCTAACACTGCCCCCCAGCTTAGTGTCATCCCCCGCAATGGAGATATTGCCTTCAATTCCCTCATCCAGATCATTTAATATATATTGTAAATAGCTGGGGTCCCAGCACGACTGGCCTTGCGGTACCCCCACAAGTCACTGCCTGCCATTGTGAAAAAAGGACCCTTACTCCTACTCTTTGCCAGTCAGTTCTCTATCCACATCAATACTGAACCCCCAATGCCGTATGCTTTAAGTTTGTGATACTAATCTCTTATGTTGGGACCTTGTCGGAAAGCCTTCTGGAAATCCAGATACACCACATCCACTGGTTCTTTTCCCCCTATCCACGCTACTAGTTTACATCCTCTCGTAAATCCATGCTGACTTTGTCCAATGATTTCACCACTTTCCAAAGTGTGCTGCTGCTATCCCATCTTTAATAACTGACCTCTAGCAGTTTCCCCACTAACGATGTTAGACCTAACGGTCTGTAATTCCCCGTTTTCTCTTTCCCTCCCTTCTTAAAAAGAGGGTTGCGTTTGCTACCCGCCAATCCTCAGGAACTACTCCAGAATCTAAAGAGTTTTGAAAGATATATCACACTAATGCATTTCCACTATTTCCGAGCTACTTCCTTAATACTCTGGGATGCAGCCTATCTGGCCCTGGGGATTTATCGGCCTTTAATCCATTCAATTTACCCAACACCACTTCCTGACTAACCTGGATTTCACTCAATTCCCTCCTTTGATCCGCGTCCCCTGCTATTTCTGGCAGATTATTTATGTCTTTCTTAGTGAAGACGGAACCAAAGTAGTTATTCAATTGGTCCGCCATATCCTTGTTCCCCATGAATCAACCACACCTGTTTTCTGACTCAAGGACCTACATTTGTTTTAACTAATCTCTTTCTCTTCACATATCTATAAAAACTTTTGCAGTCAGTTTTTATGTTCCCTGCCAGTTTTCTTTCATAATCTATTTTTCCTTTCCTAATTAAGCCCTTTGTCCTCCTCTGCTGGTCTTTGCTTTGATACTATCCCTAATTTCCCTTGTTATCCACGGATGCACTAACTTCCCTGATTTATTCTTTTGCCAAACTGGGATGAACAATTTTTGTAGTTCATCCATGCAGTCTTGAAATGTCTTCCATTGCATATCCACCGTCAACCCTTTTAGAATTTAATTGCCAGTCAATCTTGGCCAATTCACGTCTCATACCCTCAAAGTTACCTTTCTTTAAGTTCAGAACCATTGTTTTCTGAATTAACAATGTCACTCTCCATCCTAATGAAGAACTCAACCAAATTATGGTCACTCTTGCCCAAGGGGGCACGTACAAGACTGCTAACTAACCCATGCTCAATTACTCAATACCCAGTCTAAAATAGCCTGCTCTCTTGTTGGTTCCTCCACATGTTGATTTAGATAACTATCCCGCATATATTAAAAAAAATCCTCTTCTCAGCACCCCTGCCAATTTGATTCACCCAATCTATATGTAGATTGAAGTCACCCATTAATAACTGTTTTTGCCTTTGTCGCACGCATTTCTAATTTCCTGTTTGATACCATCCCAACTTCACTACTACTGTTAGGTGGCCTGTACACAACACCCACCGGAGTTTTTCTGCCCCTTAGTGTTTTTGCAGCTCTCCCATTACCGATTCCACATCCTCCAAGCTAATGTCCTTCCTTCCATTGCATTAATCTCCTCTCTAACCAGCAACACTACCCACCACCTTTTTCCTTTCTCTCTATCCTCCTGAATATTGAATATCCTTGGATGTTCAGCTCCCAGCCTTGGTCACCCTGGAGCCATGTACTCCGTGATCCCAACTATATCATAATCATTAATAGCTATCTGCACGTTCAACTCATCCACCTTATACGAATACTCCTTGCATTGAGGACACAAAGCCTTCAGGCTTGTTTTTTGCAATGCTCTTACCCCTTTATACAATTATGTTGAAAGTGGCCCTTTTTGATTTTTGCCCTGGTTTTGTCTGCCTGCCACTTTTATTTTTCCACCTTGCTCCCTATTGCTTTTCTACTCTCATTTTACACCCCACCTGCCTCTCTGTTTCTTGGTACCCATCCCCTGCCACATTAGTTTAAATCCTCCCCGTCAGCACTAGCAAACACTCCCCCAAGGACATTGGTTCCATTCCAGCCCAGGTGCAGACCGTCCTGTTTGTACTGGTCCCACCTCCCCCAGGAATGGTTCCAGTGCCCTAAAAATTTGAATCCCTCCCCCTTGCACCATTTTTCAAGCCATGTATTCATCTGCAATATCCTGCTATTTCTACTCTGACTGGCCCGTGGTACTGGCAGTAATCCAGAGATTATTACCTTTGAGGTCACCTACTTTTAAGTTTATCTCCTAGCTCCCTAAATTCACCTTGTAGGACCTCATCCCTTTTTTTACCTATATTGTTGGTGCCAATATGCACCACGACAACTGGCTGTTCACCCTCCCTCTCCAGAATGTTCTGCAGCCGTTCAGTGACATCCCTGACCCTTGCACCAGGGAGGCAACATACCATCCTGGAGTCTCGTTTGCGGCCGCAGAAACGCCTATCTATTCCCTGACAATTGAATCCCCTATTACTATTGCCCTTCCCCTCTTTTTTCCCCCCCTCATGTGCCCGCAGAACCACCCATGGTGCCATGAACCCTGGCTGCTGCTGCATTCCCCTGATGAGCCATCTCCCTCAACAGCATCCAAAATGGTGTAACTGTTTAGAGGGAGATGACCGCAGGGACCCCTGCACTACCTGCCTACTACTTTGCTGGCTATTGGCCACCCGATTGTTTTTCCCTTTTCTGTCCTCTTACCTTTTACCTGTGGTGTGACCAACTCATTGTACGTGCTATCCACGACTTTCTCCGCATCGTAGATGCTCCAGTATGAATCCAGCCGCAGTTCCAACCGTTTAATGCGGTCTGCCAGGAGCTGCAGTTGGACACACTTCCTGCAAAATGTAGTCACAGGGACACCGTCAAATCCCTGATCTCCCACATGTTGATGGTGAACAACCACGGGGCCAATCTCTACTGACATATCTTACTCCCGGAATACTCTGTATTCAATATTTTTTTTAAAACACACAAAACTTTATCCTTTAAACTTTACTAATAAATACTAATAAATACTGAATCCTTAACTCCCAGAATCCTTAAACCTGAAGGCAGAAATGTTAAAAATGTAAACCCCGGTTTGCACCCAATCAACTGCTTCCTCTGGTCCTCTTCAAACCAATCAGAGGCTTCCACCAGATTCCTTCTCTGGAAGATGGAAACGTTGCAGATTTCAGGTCTCACAGCGAAAAGCAAAGCCCGCGCTAGATATATACTCACAAGCCAGGCCCCCGCTAGATATATACACTCACAGCGCAGGTAACGCCACCCTCTCTCTGTGAAAAGCAAAGCCCCCCCGCTAGATATACCCACTCACAGCGCAGGTACCGCCACCATCTCACACCAACGGCTCCCCGTCCTCTGTGAAAAGCAAAGCCCACGCTAGATATATACTCACAGCGCAGGTAACTCCACCCTCTCTCACCATACTCTAAATGCGTCTCACTAAATCTTATACAACTGCAACATGACCTCCCAACTTCTATACTCAATTCTCTAGACTGATGAAGGCCAAAATGCCAAAAGCTTTTTGACCACCTTATCTACCTGCGACTCGACCTTCCTAGGAACCATGCACCTGCACTACAAGATCCCTCTGCTCAACAACACTACCCAGACCCTAATATTTACTGTGTAGGTCCTGCCCTTGTTTTCGACTTACTCAAAATGCAACACCTCACACTTCTCTGTATTAAATTCCATCAACCCTTCCTCTGCCCACCTGGCCAATCGATCCTGATCCTGCTGCAATCTTTCACAACCATCTTCACTGTCTGCAAAATCACTCACTTCTGTATCAGTCAGGGAGTCATGATGCAGCTTTATCGGACTTTGGTTATTTGGAGTTAATTTGGAGTATCACATGTAGTTTCTGACGCCCCATTGCTGTAAGGATGTAGAGGCTTTGGAAAATGTGCAGAGGAGGTGCCTGGACTAGAGGGTATTAGCTACAGGAGATGTGTGGGGCATGTTATTTTTACACAGAGGGCAGTGTTTGCCCGGAACTTCCTGCCGTGAATGGTGGTTGAGGCACGATTTTGGCATTTGGAAGACTTTTGGATGGGCCGATTGATATGCAGAGAATGGAGGCAGATAGGATTTGGCCTTGGCATTGTGTTGGGGGGGGGGGGGGCTGCACAGGCACCCTGGGCCAAAGGGCCTGTTCCTGCGCTGTACTGTGTTACGTTCTATGTTCTAGTGAGGAAGGGTTGAGGAAGGACCTTTCCTCGCCCTTACCTCCTGGTCCTGGTATCTCCCAGCCTAAGTAGAAGGGCGCAATTCACGAGAGCGCTGAGATATCTTCGTTGCCACGATCAAACCGCAATGGCCTTTTCATAGCATTCAACAGCTTCAGAATTCTTCCCGGCTTCTCGGTGAATAAACCCCAGGATACCCCAGGCTCCGCTGTTGTGCAGGTTCCTGTTAATTTGCCTTCTTGCAATCTTCTCCAAATTAGTGTAAACATCTTTCCCAATATTTCGTGCCATGCTGAATTTTAAGGCCTTCTATTAAAATTGGATGGCGTTTGATTCAGATTTGGAGTGATGCAGTTCATATAATCCAAGCTGTATCTCTATTGCCTGCTTGTTATCTGGAGTAACATCCCTCTAAACTCTGGAGTTGTTGTATATCTCCACTGCCACTGTCTGTTTCACCATTCATTAAGCAGATCCCAGCAAAATCCAGCTGTGCAATAATATACGATGGCTCCAGTTGAAATGCCGTTCCAAAATGGTGCTTGCAATCGTTGATCAACACAGCCTCCATGCCAGGGTCTCCACTGCCTTGATTTTTACGCAGAGCTAATAGCTTTTCTCTGTAACACATACCCATTTGATGGTGCAAGAAGGAAGAGCGCGGAGTTAATTCTAAGCTCACTCTTCAACAGCCTTATCGCTTCATCAACACTTGCTGCATCCTGTAAAACTTTGCTGCATAGCGGACACAAATGGAGAATCTGGGCGTGTCCGCAACGCTTCTTCAACCAATTCATTCGCTTCTGCCTGTTGCTGGAACTCTTGGAGCCTGAGGGCCAGCATCACCCTGGCCACAGATTCACTGGATCGAGCTCCAGGACCCGTCTCAGTTGTCTCACCGACTGACTCACTTCGAGTTTTTCCAGGATCCCAGAAACGATTTCCAGACGGAACAGAGCAGTGGCGTAGCCCATGTTCCACTCCGTGTTGTCGGGATCTTCCTCCAGAGCCCGGGCGACAACATTCCTTTGCCTCCTCGTAGCACTGAGAGCGGGAGCTCAGCAAAGACCACCCCTTCTCCCCCCACACTTCGGGCACCATTGCCAATGACGTGCGGGCCTGGGGGAGGGGGCCACACGTCACCTCCAGCTTGTCGAGGTAGGACTGGGCCTCGCTGAGTTGCCCCAAGTGGTAATGCAACCAGGGGGCCCGGTTGCCATGGGTGACGATGCTCCTCCTTTCAAATCCATCCCCATGGATCTCCCCTCAGACGTCTCTCCCGCCTCCTCTAAGTCACGGAGAGCTTCTTCGCAGTTGCCCTGCCGGTAGTTGATGTAAGCCAGTGGTTGTGCTGGTTGTAGCAGGCACCCTTGGTGCTTCCCGCCGATGATAATCGAATCCTGCAACTTCTGCTTCAACATCGTCGTCCAGGTCGACGTCGTCTATCTGTGGGGCCCACGTGAAGTGGCACTGAAGCTGGCCGAGCTTCACCAACAAGGACTCTACCCTCAGTGCGTCGCTGCAAGAGAGCACAAGGTGATCAAATGGGACAACATACAAAAAGCTGGAGAAGCTCAGTGGGTCAGGCATAATCAAAGATGAGTCGCACCCTCGCCACTCCCTCTTCTACCCTTACCCATCAGGCAAGAGGCACAGAAGTGTGGAAACTCACACCTCCAGACTCAGGGGGACAGTTTCTTCGAGCTGTTATCAAGCAATTGTGCATACCGTAGTGGGTATTTTAACTTGCATTTGAATGCAACATTTATGCTTATATTGGATTAGTATGAATAAGGTGAGGCTAAATTTCATATTACTTCGGAGTCACGTGAGTGGAACTACGTGAAAATAGAAGCCCGTACAGCCGTTTGTGCGTCAGGACGTCAGACGCTGGTGCAGTCGTCCGGTTTGGAGCAGCAGCGCTCCTCCAAGCGGTAAGTTTAAACGGAGGTAAGTTTTTTTAAAATTTTTTTACCACACAGGTCATTTTCTGCGACGGTTTGGAGTTCTTGGAGAATGTGCAGAAAAAGAAAGAAGGTGTCGGCGAGGCGCTCCCGGGGTAGAAAGGAGACAGACCAGGTGAGTGTTGTGGATGGAGGCCCCGTCTGGTACAAATACCAGGTCCTGTGCTGGCTACACAGCCAGTGGTTGCGGACCCACTGCCGGGGGGCAGTGGAGGCTTGCACAGTAGGGCTGAAGGCCACTGGCAAGTCTCTGTGGGCCCGTAGATTTGAGTCGGGCCTGGAGGTTATACCCTCCATAGGAGAGTCCGTTTGCTCACCCTCTTCCCACGTCGAGATTTTATGTACAAAAGAATGCTCGACAGGGACCACTCCATGAGGAGAGTCTGCCCAACCAGGCTGATGGAGAAGCTTGTGCTAGCAGCACCTGTTTCAGGGCTGCAAAGAACATCCTGCCTGTGAGTGGAGGATGTTCCATCAGTGCAGTTTGCTGACACTGATTCTATGCTGGGGAGAGCAGTAAAGAGTTCGGTTGAGAAGTAATCTCGAACATTGCTGGGAAGTTGCTGATCCTAGAGATGGCGATTGATGTAGAACTTGGCCTGAATCCATTCAGTATATGCTCTCCAACACCCGTTCCAGGAGCAAGCTATGGATGAAGTAGCAAAAACTATAAAGCTCCCTGTTAATTGTGATCTCCTGAAGGTACCGGTGGTTAATCACCAATTTGGTCACAGATGGGTATGCCTGTTAGGGCCCAGGAGATGAAGTTTTTAAAAAAAGTGCTTAAACTGTTGTCAGCAGGTATTACAGCTGTGGTGAAAGTTATTGATACAAGCAATATGGTTGAAGCACACCAGGACTAACTGGGATTCCTTTGTAATGCAAATTTTGAAATTAATAATATCAGGAGGGCCGCTATTAGGCCAGTGCTAATCCGAATTTGTGCGAGTTTGTGCACACCGACAACATGTGTACGCACCACGAAATCTGTTGTTTGTGGTACCTGCAAAAAGGGTCAAAGACTGTCATGAGGTTGTAAAACCATGGCCCTCATTAAGCCAGCTGGCAAGCAAGGCAAAAAGGTTTCTCTACAAGAGGTCGATGACAACAAGGTCCGCAGGAAGATGCAGGTAAGGAATATAACATTGACAGACGATGAATTAACTGATGTTCCCTGTTCAAAGGGGAAGGTAAAATTGTTTATTTCAAACAATGGCAGCAGTTGACATCAGATTTTGTTCATACTTAGTAGTATTGAAAGGGTGAAAATTGAATTTTACTCTAAGGACAGTTTACCTAATCAACATTTTACCTAGTCGGAAACTTATTTTTCAGATGAGGGAAATGTGCTTATTCAACGCAGAGATTCAGTCGCTATATAAGAAAAGGTAATTGAGCCTTCTGTCTATCAAAGTCAACAACTTGTGTCAAGTATATTTCCCAGATCTAAAAAAGACTGGGGGGTGTAGAATTATTCTGGATTTATCGAGTTTGAACAAATTGTTTGTTATAGGCATTTCAAAATGGAACCTTTACCACGGCCAAACATCTAGTGTCCAAAGGGTGTTATATGCCAACCATTGATTAAAGGATGCGTACTACTCAGTGTCTGTTCATGGTGATGATAGAAGATATTTGGAAATTTATTTGGATGAATCAGCTGTGGCAATTCAGGGCATTGCCGAATGGATTAACTTCAGCTCCTAGATTATTTAATAAATTGGTAAAACCTGTGTTAGCATTACCTAGAGTCAGGGCATGTGGTAATGGCCTATTTAGATGTTATTCTGATTATTGGAAAGACTCATGCTGAAACTCAATCATCAGTTTCAGTTGTTAAAATCACGTTTGAACAAATGGGATTTGTTATTCAACCAGATAAATCTAAATTATCACCAGTCCAAATTATTGATTATCTGGGATTTACCATTAATTCCAATCACATGTTGGTAACTTTGCCCAGGGATAAATTGAATTAGTTAATTGAGGACTGTATTAATCTCGTTGGAGAACAACGGCCTTCGATTAAACAACTAGCCAGGTTGATTGGGAAGGTTGTTGCAGCATTTCCAGCTGTGCAGTATGGTCCTATGCATTATCAACAATTACAACGATCAAAGGAACAGGCACTGAGAATACAAAGGGGCCATTTTGATAGGCCTATGCAGTTGTCAGCTGGGGCAATTGCTGACATACAATGGTGGATAGTACTTGTTTAAAAAAGTTTTAGGAAGGTTTTGGTGGGAACCACCGTCACTGATATTACAGACTGATGTAAGTGCACTGGGTTGGGGTGCAACAGATATGTCTTCTAGTTGTGGAGGCAGATGGAATGTGGATGAGACATCGCTTCTTCAATTAAGAGCGATTAATTATTTAGAGTTGTTGGGCACCTGGTATGGGCTCAAAGCTTGTTGTTCTATGAGGAGGGACTTGCAAGTGCAGGTTCAGATTGACAACACCACAGCAGTGGCAAATGTAAACCACATGCGTGGAGTTAAGTCACAGTCTTGTGATAGACTGGCCTACCAGATTTGCAGCTGGTGTATTGACCAAAATATCTGGCTTTCAGCACTTTATTTGCCAGGAAGATTCAACACTGTAGCTGACACTAAGTCACGTCAGTTTAATGACAACATTGAATGGATGTGAAATCAGGATGTATTTAACCAAGTGATTGTTCAGTATGGATTGCCAGATATTGACTTGTTCGCATCTCGATTAAATCATCAGTTACCTAGATATGTCTTGGGGCAGTAGCAGTGGATGCATTTTCGCTGCATTGGGGAGGAATGTTTGTGTATGTTTTCCTCCATTCTGTCTCATCAGCAGGTGTTTGCAAAATATCAAGGAGGACTCCGCTTCAGGGTTATTGGTAGTGCCAGATTGGCCTACACAAGCATAGTTCCTGTTGTGTTACAAATGGCTAGGGAGCCTTCCATGATTATTCCCAAGAATAAAAATCTACTGGTAAATCCAGTCACTGGGGATCAACATCTTTTACATGATCGTATTGATCTGTTAATTTGCAGATTTTAAGGAGGCCATACCTGGGGAGAGGACTGTCTCATCGGACTGTGGATGTTCTCACGTCGGCCTGCAGGGATAGTACACAGCAGCAATATATCACCTATATAAGGAAGTGTGAGCAATGCTGCCTACAGCAGAATATTGTATCACACTGCAGGGATCACGGACGTATTGGAGTTTTGTCAACTCTTTATTTCGACCAAAAAATTAAGTTACAGTGGGATCAATTCAGCCAGAAGTGCTCTGTCTTCTTATTTACCCATGAATGCAGAATTGCATACAGTAGGGACACATCCGTTAGTTTCACGATTCATGAAGGGAGTTTCAATTCTAAATCCTCCTAAACCCAGGTATGCCGGTATTTGGAATGTGAGTAAGGTTTTATGGTTCTTCGCCAGTGGGTTCCGGTTACAAGCCTATCTGTAGCCAAATTAACTATTAAGGTGGTCATGCTTATGGCGTTGGTTTCAGCTCAACGTATACAAACATTGCAAAAGCTACGGCTAGATAGAATGCATGTGTCGGCAGATGCCATTATATTTTATGTCTTGATTTGCTTAAACATAATTGAAGAGGCATGACAGGATGTAAGATTGTGTTTCAGCATACCCCGCAGATGATCGCTTGTGTGTAGGCTCACATTTATCTCGTTACATTGAGATTACTAAACTCTGAGAGGAACAGAGTTGGCTTTGTTTATCAGTCACAAAAAACCACACAGTAAGGTGTCGGTGCAAACAATTTCAAGGTGGCTAAAGCAGGTCCTGGCAAGTGCTGGAATTGATACTGATAAATTCAAATCTCATTCCACCAGGGCGGCATCAACTTCCGCGGCAAGGGCGATGGACGTGCCAATAGACCATATCCTCGCGGCCGCAGGATAGTCCAGTGAGCTAACTTTTCAGAGGTTTTATCACAAGCCGATTTCAAGGCTCGGGGTGTTTGCTGATTCTGTTTTGAGTACTATTATAGTTTCCCCTGAGTTAGAGGGGTGTCTTATGATTTTGTTTGTAAATAAACTGTTATTCATTTAACAAATGTTATTATTGATGCATGATTGATTGCTAACGACTTTGAGTAAATCCAGGCAGTGTGAACGTCGTATTTAGGTCTGCAGCGTGAATTCACAGTGCTTTGAAATCTTCACGTAGTCACTCACGTGACTCCGAAGTAAAATAGTAAGATTAAACGAGAACTTACCAGTTTGAAGTTTGATCTTTATTTTATGAGTCGAGTTGAGGGACTACGTGCCCTCCGCTCCCACCCTCATAGATCTCATCTGGTAGTTCTAGTTTTATCCTCTTACCATTATACTTCAGTCATTGTTAGCTGTGAATTCACTCCGCTGCTTTGAAGATTGACGCACCAACGGCTGTACGGGCTTCTATTCACGTAGTCCCTCAACTCGACTCCTCATAAAATAAAGATCAAACTTCAAACTGGTAAGTTCTCGTTTAATCTTACTATTCCTATTTACATTCCACAGTAGAGCCAAGGCTCTGATCAACAGGTGCAACACACGAATCACCTTAGTATATTCATGTATGGACATCAGATTATAATTCATGCTGTTATGCAAAGGTATAGAGAAAAAAAAACATAGAAACAAGGCAAGAGTTGTCGGACTTTCAACACTGTTCTGCACAAATAAATTAATCAACCTTACTCTTCGACTATAGAAACAAGACAAAATCAATGAAATTAAGATATATATGTGAAACATATATGGAAGCAGGCCCTTTGGCCCCACCATGTCCCACACTGACCAGCAATCTAGCATGCACCAGTTCTATCCTAACACGCCAGGGACAATTTACAGAAGCCAATTAACCTACAAGCTAGGACATCTTCCAGATGTGGGAGAAACCAGAATATCTGGAGAAAACCCATGTGGTCATAGGGAAATGAGCAAATTCTCTACAGACAGCATCCGTAGTCAGGATCAAATCTGTGTCTGTGGTGCTGTAAGGCAGCAACTCTATACCGCTGCGCCACCGTGCCACCTCATTAAATTATTTTTTCTGCAATATATTTATTATGGTGTCAAGTCAATAAAAATGAACACATGATTCTGATTTCTGGAAACAGGCCCTTCGGCCCACCATGTCCACATTGAACAGCAATTTAACATACACCAGTTCTATCCTACACGCCAGGGACCAGTGATGGAAATGGGGTGTGGGTGCGCAGGGGTACGGTGTTACCCTAGTTTTCAATTTCCAGCTCGGGTTTAATGAGTACTGCAGAAAGATTCGAGCCGTTTCTCACTTTATTCAACTCAAACGAAAATGATTTGTTAACTGCCATTGTTAGCACTTGTTAACAGCCAGTAGTTAACAGTAGTTATACAATGTGTCATCAATACATCGATCCACTATCCTCAGTAAATGTAATTGTGTTTTAACACCGCGTTTCTTTGAATAAAATTCAAGGGAGAATTTCTTAAACTCACTGTCAGGGCTACCGGACCGCGAGCACGGGCTCACTTTATTTTATTTACCTCTCTGCCTCCGTGCCTCTCTGCCTCCATGCCTCTCTGCCTCCATGCCTCTCCGCTCTTCTCTCCACTCTCTCTCCCCTCTCCGCCCCTCTCTCCGCTCTCCCCTCTCCGCCGCTCTCCCCTTTCTGCTCCGCTCTCCCCTCACTCTCCCCTCGCCGCTCCTCTCTCCACGTCTCTCTCCTCTCTCTCCGCCGCTCTCCCCTGTCCGCCAGCTCTCCCCTGTCCGCCGGTCTCTCCCTGTCCGCCCCTCTCCCCTGTCTGCCCTCTCCCCTGTCCGCCCTCTCCCTCTCTCCGCACTCCGCCCTCTCTCCCCACTCTCCAGTCTCTCCCCTCTCCGCCCGCTCTCCCCCCTCTCCCCACTCTCCGCTCTCCCCTCTCCGCCCACTCTCCCCGCTCTCGAAAACTTGATGATGTATTTTGGGAGGTAGTTTGGAGAAATGAGATGCATAAAATATGCACATTTAAAAAATCAGGGTTCAGATGTACAAACCTTCAAAAACAAATGGTATTCTACATTTTCAAATGGGAAATAATGCTTAAGAAGCTAATAGAAAATTTGTATAACTCATTGGTTGTGCATTGAATACTGTGTTCAATTGTTCTGGAACGATATGTCCTTCAGTTAACAAAAATAATGAATAATTAGTCTGAGTTAGTCAATTAGTTAATGGTGCAGTAACACTTGGCTAGTCGTCACCGTTGAATGGTATTCGATATACTAGTTAAGAGGGAGAAGGATGTCAGAAAACAAGGCTCTAAATTTAAGTAAACTTTGGGAAAGTGAGGCAGAAGAGTAGACTATGCAGAGCATTGACAAACAATGTGAAATGTTCCAAGATTTTCTTGACCTGTACATTTTGAATTGAATTGAAATTATTTGTCATTCAAAAATGAATGAAAATAAATAGTAAGATTAAACGAGAACTTACCAGTTCGAAGTTTGATCGTTATTTTATGAGGAGTAACAATGAGGGATTACGTGAAGAAGCCCCGCCTGGCGCTGGAACAGCATACTTCAAAGCAGCGGCATGAAAAACACAGAACATAATAGCCGGAGTAAGATAGTAAGGCTCAACATAGATTTAGAACTACCAGATGATCATTTATTTTATGAGGGTCGGGAGTGGGGGGCACGTAATCCCTCATCGTTACTCCTCATAAAATAACGATCAAACTTCGAACTGGTAAGTTCTCGTTTAATCTTACTATTTTACTTTGGAGTCACGTGAGTGACTACGTGAAGAGTTTGAAGCTTCTGTGTTTTTCATGTCGTAGAATTTATTCCATACGACAGTCCGGCTCATTCAACACAGTAACGAGCGAATAACACATTTTTCCCCAAACATTGCCTCAAGTTATGTGATAAATTATTTCACATTATAAAGAATAAAAATAATGCCCTTTCCATTGAAAGGCAAGTTTATCACAAAATATCAATTGATATATATATATTTTGATGGTATGAACAAAGCAACAATTATAGAGAACCCAACACTCCATGTCCAAACCTGACACCATGACTGGTTCCTTTTACTTTAACATTTAATTTACACCCTCCTGCGGCCTTGCATCTTTGCTCGAGCGGCTCCTCATGTGCCATTATTGTGAATGTATCTACCTCATTAACAGAGTGATTTTCCACATTTCAGTGTCTAGTTCCACTGAGTGTAATTCAATTTCTAACCATCTAGAATACATTCCTCTAGAACCATCAGTTTTTACTGAAACCTAATGTGGTTATTTGTGTGTAATAAGTAGTGCTGTCTCATCACCACAGAGACTCTTACCTACTTCAACATATTTCATCAATGTTCACACACACACACACACACACAACTTAAGGCCGACAGGATATGTTTATAGGTTTACCTTGGTTTCAGCTCTTCTTGGTGTGCTTTGTTTGGTAAATTCATAAACATATATGATAATGTAATCTGTATTCACATGCAATTATAATGTAATATTTGCAATGTTTGCACTCTTATGTTGATACTAAAGTCATCAGCATTATTACTTTTAATGTTAACTTTTTTGAATCATTGATAGAATTTAGAGTCCATTGCCTAAGGCAATTCAGGACTATTGATCTCCCGACTTATGTATTACAATTTTGGACAGATTTTATATATATATACACACACACACATATATATATTTATATCTACATATATATCCCTTTCCATATCGGGATATTACAAATGCACCCGATAACTTCTTGGTTAGTATATTGTCCGTTAATAGGACGATAACACTCTGAGCCCTATTGGCTCTATCAATTAGATACTCAGAAAAATGCAATCCACAAGGAACTCACATATATCTAATATGACAAAATAACTTTACTGTACAGACTTCCAATTTCTTATAACAAAATATTGTTTTTTAAAACTTATTTCTGCAAATTGCAGGTATAACACTTCTTTTATACATAATTATTTTATTGTTATGTTGTTATATTAGTTAAACATTCCTAGACTTCTTTGACCATCAAACTGTTGTAATGGTCTGGTCAACCTGCAGATAGTCAAATTCATATTTTCATGTCATGGATGCCTTTGTACAACAATAAATTACTGCCACTATGAATCATCACAAGTGGTTCAACATCACTCAATATTTATGAAAACCATGAAGGATCCGTTTTGGGCCACCAAAATGCCTCTGGCAGTGTCCTGCTACATTTTCATCAGACACTGTCCTATCAAACAAAAATGAGGAACATAAAAGAACATCTTTCCTCATGTAATTGAAAGAAAATCATCCACCTTTCCTGTTCTTGGTTTTACCCACGAGAACATTTGAAAGATCGGTGATTTAATCTGTATGCAACCAGATTAATCGTAAGTAATCCATATTAATGACAATGTGTTTTCCTCCCTTAATTTGTTGTCTCCGATACCATTGTCTCTTCCTTAGAGATAAACAGCTGGACTAAAACTTTTTAGAATATGCCACATCTGTTTACTCAGAAAATCCCATGATTATTATTTTACTTATCTTGTGTGTTTTAACATATGCCACAGCTGTGGTATTGTTCACCTTGATATGACATGGACACTTCCATAATAGAACAATCGATAATTAATCCATAACTCCTTATACTTCAATAATTAATACAAATGTTTGGAGAAATTTCTTAGGACAATCCATTTATGCTCACCTGGTATTATTGTCCGTAGTCCCAACAAGAGACGTATCAATTATTTTTATAAGAATAGATAATATTCTTATCCTTACCCAAATATTCACAGAAGCTGTCCATCATCTGTAACACTTGCTTCAGTTTGCAACAGCTGCTAAGCTTATAGTTGAAGCAGCTTGTGAACCTTTTTTTTTACATTACTTTAATAATGATAACATATCATTTGTTATTTGCATAAGCCTCTCACAAAGGCACACATATTCTTATAAGCTTCTGTATTCCTTCTTTTGGAGCTTTATTTACTCTTTACCTAACCTCCTTTCCTAATGGAGGGACAAAGTATGTCAGCAAAACAATGAGACATATTTGTATCATGGAACAATTTCCCCCCTCTTCTGGTGCTGAATTACTCCTAAATTCAGAATAGTAATTTATGAATATTTTATTAATGCCTAAGCATACGCTTTATGTGATGGGTCAGGTCCTTGCCTTTCAACAGGTTTGTAATTGCAGCACTAATTTGCAGCTGACTCTTTATAACCTTCCAATTTAAACGTGATCAAGATAACCCATGACCATGTCCTCATTAGTGCAAGTGCTGATCTTTTTATCAGCACAATTGTTCTTCCAGTATTCTGTTTAACAGCCTTGAACTGGTTTTAATCCTTTAGACATCCTTTAAAAGTATCGATATCTAAAGCTAACTTAAAAATCTAAGTAATATTAAACATAAAAAATACAAAGGCTATATAAAAAGAAGAATAACATACAATTAATTCAATTCAAAAAGGAAAAATTAGTTATTAATTATTAGTAATAGTGATTAATAATAGTGAACATTTCTAATTAAAAAAAGAAGGGAGGGGAAAACTAATAATAAAACCGTGTTATAATCTTAAAGTGTGTGTTATTTATTTATATTAGTTATATGTTAGAACTAATTATCAATGTTCAGATATCCAGATAATGTTTTCGAATCTCGTTTTGTTCCTCTCCATTCTGTTCGACAGTGTCTATTCCATCAAGTCCAATATCATCTTGAAGAGTCTCAGTAAATATTAAAAATCCATGTTGAATATCTGAGAATGATAAAAGTCAGTATATTACTTGCTTGTAGGTACTCTTCAGGTCTTGAACTGCTGAGCAAATTCCAATGCTGCGGTTGGGGTCTTGAAAAAGTGTTCCGCGTTGTTATAAGAAACTCTTAAAATCGCTGGGTAATTCAAGCCATATCTCAGATTTTCTACTCCCCGCATAAGACTTTTGGCTTCATTGAATGCTTTTCGTTTCCTGGCGACCTCTGGTGGATAGTCTCGATAGATACTAATCCTTTGACCTTCAAATGTCAAGTTTTTAGTTTTCGAAGCTTTTCGCATAATCTCATCCAGAACAAAGTCAAATTGTACCTTGATTAATTTTATTTTTCCTCTTTTTTCTCTCTTTCTCCTCTTCCTGTTTTTATTATTACTCCCCCCCCCCCCTTTTTTTTAATTATATATATTATACCCCCGTTAAAATATTATTAAGGAATAATAATTCCCTAATTCCAGGAGCTGGTCGAGTTAATAACATCGATGACGGAAGTCGTTAGATGTATAGCCATCTTAATATGGCTGGCACAAACTACATCGATTCTAGATGTAGTTCTTTTTACCTTTACACACAATACCTCTATCTATTTTTTATCTATCTTTTATATCTATAGTAATCTTTGGTTTGATTGGAGTAATATAATGTACCAAGGGAGATATATTCATGAGGGGCAAAAAAGAGATTTAAATTTCATCCACTCAGGGTTCAGGTGTAGGGTTGGGTCTATCGCGCTGATCTTTAGATCCTGTAGATCCCCACAAATCTAAAATGCAAGACTTAAAAAGAAATAAGGGGAATGAGGGATTAACATTTTGCAGTTGGAATGTTAAAGGTATTAATGAACCTATAAAGAGAGGAAAAGTATTGACATATTTAAAGGCAAGTAAAGCTGATGTAATTTACATCCAAGAGACCCATCTAAAAAAAGAGGCGGAAAACAGGTTAAAAGCTAAATGGATAGATAAAATATATCATTCTTCTTTTACACATAAATCAAGAGGTGTAGCAATATTATTTCGTAAAGGTACTTTATTTAAACATATATCAACCATAGATGATAAAGATGGTAGATATATTATTGTGATAGGAGAATTAAATACAGAAAAAGTGATTCTTGTTAATATATGGACCAAATTTTGATAGTCCATTGTTTTTTAAAAAAGTATTCAATAATATTCCGGAATTAACGCAATATAACTTGATAATTGGTGGAGATTTCAACTGTACACTAGATCCTTATTTAGACAGATCTACAAAACAAAGAAAAAACAAATCACATTCTAGTGATTTGCTAAATGCATATATGCAAACGACCAATATTAAAGATGTTTGGAGAACAGAAAACCCTACAGGACGAGAATATTCTTTTTACTCCCCAGTGCATAAAACTTACTCAAGAATAGATTATTTTTTGGTGGATGCAAAACTTATCTCACTTACTTATGAAGCTAAATATGATAATATAATAATCTCAGATCATGCCCCATTAACGTTTAAAATTAAAATTAATAATAAAATAGAAAACTTAGGACAGTGGAAATTTAACCCACAAATTTTAAAAAACAAAACCACTCAGGAATATATCATAACTCAAATTAAAACTTTCTTTGAAATAAATGATCAACCAGAGATATCGCGTCCCTTATTGTGGGAAACATTTAAGGCATATCTTCGGGGAATAATGATTTCTTCACAAGCATTTCACAATAAAAAGATTCGGAAAGAACAACAAGATCTAGAAAAGGAGATTAAGCAATTAGATATACAGAATGCAATAAAACCAGATACGATATTACATAACAAAATTGTTATATTGAAATATAAATTAAATAAAATATATACAGATCAAGTGATAAAATTTTACCAACATACTAAACAATTACAGTTTGAATTTGGGGATAAGCCCCAAAAACTGCTGGCTCGACAATTAAGGAAAATTGAAGCGGAAAAAATTATACATAGGATTAAATCACAAAACGGTAACTTATTAATACAACCTAAAGATATTAATGAAAGATTTATGCAATACTATAAAAATTTATATACTGCTAAAACAACAGTAAGTAAAATAGAAATAGACGCATTTATAAAAAAATGTAACTTGAAAGGATTGGATTTACAAAATAGAAAATTATTAAATGCTGATATTTCAATAAATGAAATCGAAGAATCTATTAGATCATTAAAAAACGGTAAAACACCGGGACCTGATGGTATAGGTTCGGAATTTTATAAAACATTTCATGAATATATAGTTCCATATCTAAAATCATTATATGAACAGATATATACAGAACAGAAGCTCCCAGATACATTGAACGAATCTATTATAACACTCATACCTAAAATGAATAAAGATTTGGACGAACCAGGATCATATAGAGCAATAGCTCTATTAAATACAGATCAAAAGATATTAACAACAATATTAGCAAAAAGATTGAGTTCAGTTGTTAATGAATTAATACACCCGGATCAAACTGGATTTATACCAAAAAGATATTCTTCATATAATCTAAGACGATTGTTTAATATTATATATTCGAAAAGAAGTGATAAAAAAGATTTAGTAGTTATCTCGCTTGATGCAGAAAAAGCTTTTGACCAAGTGGAATGGCCTTATTTATTTTCGGTGATGGAAGCTTTTAAACTAGGAGAGGAGTTTATTACTTGGATTAAATTACTATATGCAAATCCAATAGCTAGAATAACAACAAATCGAATGTTATCAACTAAATTTAATTTATCACGAGGTTGTAGGCAAGGTTGTCCTTTATCACCTTTATTGTTTGCATTAGCAATAGAACCACTTGCTCAGAGGGTAAGACTACACCCGGAAATATATGGATATGACACTATAGATACTAAGAATAAAATTTCCTTATATGCAGATGATGTATTACTTTATATCACTCAACCAGAAATAAGTATTCGAAATTTGTTAAAACTAATAACGGAATTCGGATCACTTTCAGGATACAGTATTAATTGGAATAAAAGTGAACTTATGCCAATCACACTGAATAAGTTACATATATTACAACAATTTCCTTTTAAGATAACAAATGAAAATATTAAATATCTTGGGATTTTTGTTACAAAAAGATTTAACTCTCTATTTAAATCTAATTTCCCCCCATTACTGAATAAATTAAATAAGAATATTTTATATTGGAAAAGTTTACCTATCTCGATGATAGGGAAAATTAATGCAATAAAAATGATTTTTCTGCCACAATTATTATATTTATTTCAATTAATCCCGATATATCTTCCAAAAACTTTTTTTTTTAAAGTAGATTCTTTAATTACTAATTTTATTTGGGATTATAAGACCCATAGAATAAATAAAAAACATTTATGTAAATCTAAAATAAATGGAGGATTAGCATTACCAAACTTGATGTTTTATTACTGGGCAGTTAATATTAAAAATATGAGTTTTTGGTTAGGAGAAATAGACAATAAACCAAATTGGTTAAATATGGAAAAAGAAGATTGCTCTCCATTTGAAATTAGCTCTATAATATTTGCTAATATTAATGTAGCTAAGAAAGCTTATAGTGAAAATCCGATAATAGAAAATGGAATCCGCATATGGAAACAAATAAAGAAAGCATTAAAACTAAAATCTATACCATTAAGTCTTAAGATTGTCAACAATTTTATGGTTAAACCTTCAATCTTGGATAAGGCTTTTTTACAATGGAAAAATAAAGGAATTTCTAAGATGGGTGATCTTTATAAGGAAAACACTTTTCTTTCATTTCAAGAGTTGCAACAAATTTATGGGCTACATAATAAAGAATATTTCAGATATTTACAAATTAGAAACTATGCCTCTGCAAATATATATGAATTTAGAAATAGAAAAATAGAAATTTTAGATGAATGTTTGAATAAACATCCAAATATGGAAAAAATGATATCATATATATATAATATTTTATTGGAAAATGATACCCCATCAACAGAAATATACAGAGAGTCTTGGGAAACGGAATTAGGCCAAATAATAAGACCAGAAATATGGGATGAAAGTTTACAACATATACATTATTGTTCGTTAAATGCTAAACATTCTCTTATACAGTTTAAAATATTACATAGATTACATTACTCTAAATCTAAATTACATAATATTTTCCAAAAGATATCTCCCATATGTGACAAATGTCAAATTTCAGAAGCAAATTTGGCACACTCATTTACCAACTGCATAAAAATTGTAGAATATTGGAAGGAAATATTTAAAATAATTTCGACCGTTATCAATATAAATATAACCCCTGATCCAAAGTTAATTATACTTGGAATAATTGAAACTGACCAATTAATAACAATGAATCAAAGAACTTTCATTGACTATGGTTTAATAATTGGGAAAAATTAATATTAAAATTTTGGAAAGGCCCTGCATTCCCAACAATCAAAATGTGGAATATAGAAATGTCGGAGACACTCCATTTGGAGAGATTGAGGCTTGTCCTTATAGATAGGTTAGATCTCTTCAGACGGATTTGGTCTCCATATATTGAATATTTACAGGGTCATAATGGTTCGGCGCGAGGACCTGACTGAGGCCTGGATATTTGAATGGATGCAGAAATACATATAATAAATCACGAATATATCTATAAGGACGGATTAATGACGAATATTTTATTCTCCATCAAACCTTTCTTACTCTTTATTCTTTTTCTTAATTTTTCTATTTTCTTATATCTATATAAAAAATTTAAAAACAGTATAGAAACACATCATCTTAATCTCTTAATATTAGTACGAACATAAATATTATTAGATTTATGAGAATATTATTAGTATTATTAGTATTTTTAGTATTTTATATTTTTAATTATATAAAATTATGTATTTTTAATGGTACAATAATTTTAAATTCAAATTCAGCGATAATATAAATATTGTTAACATTAGGAAGAAATAATGGAAATTATATATGCTTTACTAACTTTTTGTATCAATAATATCATAAAATTTGGCCTTATGCCTAAAAAATTAGAGATAGAATGAAAATTATTAATAGTATGTGTATATCGCTAATATTATAATTATATCATTAGTATTATGTATCTCTAGTCATATAAAATATACAACTTTGAAATTTATAATTAAGGATAATACAGTATAAATAATATTATTAGTATGAATTAATTACTAAGATTATGTATTTTTACTATTGATATATAATGTACTTGTTTATTATTTTGTTTCTATAATAAAAAAAAAAAAAAGAAAACCAAATTAAATTAAAAAAAAAAATAATAATAATCCTTTAGACATTGTTTTAACTTGCACAGCTTGACCCATTTTAATTAATTTCAAGCACCTGTAATATTGATTAACAATTTGTTAATAACAACTGTATTTCAATGTTCAAGATGTTTCCATTTTAATAAAATGTTCTTACACTGTGAAAGTGTATATAAAATGATGTTTGTATGGTTTATACCATCAAATCTTTACACTGAGGTAATTTTATAATATATATATGTACGTACCCCTTCTTTATTGGAGTTACTTTTGGGTGCAAACCTAAAATCAATTTTTAAGGTATTTTTATACAGGTGAACCAATCCTTTCTTAGTTATATTAAATTAATGATCATGATACACTTGTAATCCCCCACAATTGGAGATTTCATGAACTTATTTTGTAACAAGTTGTTTGCACCTCTTCAACATACTTCAAACCTTCTTTTTCCAATTATATGTGTTTGGATAAGGCTATGTTGGATTATACCATACTTCTGCCTTTGTTTTGATCCATTATCAAATCTTTCATTGGATCATAGTTTTTCCCCCAAAGTTTAAAGATCAGTAGTCTGTTCTTTTGTAATCAATATTTTTGATTTATCATAAGGCAGGTTTTATTCCATAATAATCAGGCGTTTAACATAACCTGATTTGTAATGATCTGCAAATCTAGAGTGCAGATTTGATAAATTAATATTATATATTTCTTCCCATTGAGCTCCACAAACTGATGGCAATTTATTTTATTTTAAATGTATTGGTTATTTGCACAATATTTTATTTGTTTTCCATTGAATGGAAATGCCATGCACCAGTTTGAAATACTTTTAAAATCATATTTCCTTATATCTCATCTAATTGAGACATGGATATCATAACCGGATTCACCGTTGATCTTTATAAACTTAAAAGTTTTATCATATTCTGCTGTTTCACCATAACAGCTTTGGTGAGGCCAATTATTATTATTTTTTTTTTTCCATATTTACTTTTCATGGCCTCACTCATACATTCAGGTATCAAACCTAGTACACTTCTATATATATATTTTGTGCTGAAGTGTACTTAAATAAAACATAAAACGTTTTATTATTATTCTGCTGTTTTAATCATAACAGCTTTAGTGAGAGACCAATTAATTTTGGTTTCCATGGCTATTTTCCATGGCCTCACTTCTTATTCAGGTGTTGTACTTACACACACACACACACACACACACATATATATATATATATATATATATATTGTATATATATATATATATATATATATATATATATATATATATATATATAATTTTACTGGTGCTGTGGTGGGTACTTCATGACCAGCCACCACTATCAGTGCATTTTTAGGGTCAGTTTTCTATTTTACTGCCATTGTTACTCCAGAGTTTTTCCTCAAGGAGACTACCTTCAAATATATCTGAGGTAGATATTCCCACCATATTTCATCATATTTATTAATATATGAAACCCCTTTAGGGTAGGTTAGGGAATGTTTTTTGGGCCATTTAACCCTTTTTTGGCTTGAATTCTTTATTTACTTTATTTTTATTTTTTTGAATCTTTTTTCCATTATTTTTCCAAGCCATAAAACTTTTTTAGTCTGAAGGCCTTTTATTGAATTTTTTAAATTATGGCTGATTTATAAAATCCCCCCCCCCCCCCCCCTGCCAAAAGTTTGGTGGAGCGACTAAAAAATCTTTCTAACGTAATTTTAACGGTCACCAGTATCGGAACCGGCTCCGTAACTAATCTCCCGTCCCGATCGCTGGGTATTCCTCCGGGACGTTCTTTTTAAAACTCCATTGTTTTATACAATGAGTATTTTTGTTCTATTTTAACTTTTATTTATTTTTTGTTTTTAAATTCATTTTAAAACCTGGTTCAATACACCAGCCACGGAGTTTTCCAGACCCTAAAAGTTTTTCAACTGCACTTACCTGCCGGTTCCGTACCTACCGCTGTCGAGGAGCTGCCTCTGCAGCTCTTGCTTCTGCCGTCAGCGTCGACGTAATGCCGTTCCAGCGCCAGGCGGGGCTTCTTCACGTAGTCACTCACGTGACTCCGAAGTAAAATGAATGTTATCCCTAACAACTAAGTTCAGGTAGACGGTAACATGGATAAGAGAGAGCCAGTGGGTGTAATGTACCTGGACTTTCAGAAAGCCTTTGATAAGGTCCCACACAGGAGATTAGTGGGCAAAATCAGAGCACATGATGTTGGGGGTAGGGTATTAACATGGATAGAAATTGGTTGGAAAACAGGAAACAAAGAGTATGAATTAATGGTTCCCTTTCAGAATGGCAGGTAGTGACTAGTGGGGTGTCTCAACGCTGTGCTGGGACCGCAGCTATTCACAATATATATTAATGATTTAGATGATGGAATTAAAAGTAACATTAGCAAAATTTGCAGATGACACAAAGCTGGATGGCAGTGTGAACTGAGAAGAGGATGCTATGAGGATGCAGGATGATGTGGATAGGTTGGGTGAGTGGGAAGATGCATGGCAGATGCAGTATAATGTGGATAAATGTGAGGTTATCCACTTTAGTTGCAAGAACAAGAGGCAGATTATCATCTGAATGGCAGGTAGACACAAAATGCTAGAGTAACTCAGCGGGTCAGGCAGAATCTCTGGAGCAAAGGATTGGGTGACATTTCGGGTCGAGACCCTTCTTCTGTACGGTGTCAGATTAGGAAAAGAGGAAGTGCAATGAGACCTGGGTGTACGTACATCAGTTACTGAAAGTGAGCATGCAAGAAACAGCAGGCAGTGAAGAAAACTAATGGCATGTTGGCCTTCATAATGATAGGATTTGAGCACAGGAGCAAAGAGGTCCTTCTGCAGTTGTACAGGGCCCTGGTGAGACCACTCCTGGAGTATTGTGTGCAGTTTTGGTCTCCTAATTTGAGGAAGGACATTCTTGCTATTGAGGGAGTGCAACGTAGGTTCACAAGGTTAATTCCCGGGATGGCAGAAATGTCATATGATGAAAGAATGGAACGACTGGGCTTGTATCCACTGGAATTTAGAAGGGTGAGAGGGGATCTTATGGAAACATAAAACTATTAAGGGATTGGACACGCTAGATGCAGAAAACATGTTCCCGATGTTGGAGGAGTCCAGAACCAAAGGCCACAGTTTAAGAATACGGGGTAGGCCATTTAGAACTGAGATGAGGAAAATCCTTTTCACCCAGAGTGTTGTGAATTTGTGGAATTATCTGCCTCAGAAGGCAGTGGAGGTCAACTCATTGGATGCATTCAAAAGAGAGTTAGATAGAGCTCTTAGGGCTAGTGGAATCAAGGGATATGGGGAGACGGCAGGAATGGGGTACTGAATGTGGATGATCAGCCATAATCACATTGAATGGCCCGAAGGGTCGAATAGCTTACTCCTGCACCTAATTTCATCTATGTAAAAATGCATGAATGACTTCAAGACACTTTTTCAATGAAGGGAACAGTCGGAGGCAAGTAAGACTGGGGAGAACCTAGAGATTCAATGTTCTACTCTGTGCCCAAGCTGCGAGCGCGATTCCGACGTACCCACTACTTTACTCCATTTATAATGGTATGCATTAAAATATCCGCGCCCCCCCACCTTCCCAACCTCAAGTTTTTGAAGAAGGCTTGCAGCAGCATCTGAATCGGATCAGGGAAACAACAATGAATGAAGATATGCAAAAAAGTATCGATGATAAAGGGAACAAAGCTGTTTGTGGTGTGAAAATGAGAAGCTGGTGTGACTTCGAGGAGAGAAGATAGCAATGGATACGAATCAGGAGGTGTCGGGTTGGTTTAATGCGGACCGAGCGGAGGTGTTCGCGAAACGATCGAGACCCTTTTTCATACAGGTGATGTCGGCCAGGATCCAGTGGAAGGGGAGGTGAAGGGATTTGGGAGCGGTCTTTGACATGGAAGAGATAGAATGCCGGCTGGTGTGGTGAAAGTCGGATGCAGTAAGAGGCTGCGGGGTGAGGAGGGAGGTGCGAGCCTCATCTAATAGTGGGGAGGGGAATGAAGAATGAGGCCATTGTAGGAAGAAAGGGATGGAGTCCTTACAGGAAGAAAGAGCTGTGGGAATGGTTTGTAGTGGATGTCGGTCAGGAGTGTATCACCTGCAATAGAGATGGTGAGGTCAAGGAATGGTAGAGAAATGTCGGAAATGGTCCAAGTGTATTTGAGTGCCGGATGGAAGTTGGTGGTGAAATGGATGAAGTCCATCCACTACAAACCAACTGACTCCCACAGCTACCTGGACTACTCTTCCTCCCACCCTGCTTCCTGTAAGGACTCCATCCCCTATTCCCAATTCCTCCGTCTACGCCGCCTCTGCTCCCAGGATGAGGAGTTCCACACCAGGTCATCGCAAATGGCCCCATTCTTCAGAGAACGGGGATTCCCTTCCCCCACTATAGATGAGGCTCGCACCAGGGTCTCCTCCATACCCCGCAACACTGCCCTCTCTCCCTATTCCCCCATTCGCAAACAGGGCAGAGCCCCCTGGTCCTCACCTTTCACCGCACCAGCCGGCAAATACAACACATAGTCCTCCGCCAGTTTCGCCACCTCCAACGTGACCCCTCCACTCGCCACATCTTCCCATCTCCCCCCCGTCTGCCTTCCGCAAAGACCGCTCCCTCCGCAACTCCCTTGTCAATTCTTCCCTTCCCTCCCGCTCTACCCCTTCCCCGGGCACTTTCCCTTGCAACCGCAAGAAATGCTACACTTGTCCCTTCACCTCCCCCCTCCACTCCTTTCTGGGACCCAAGCAGTCCTTCCAGGTCCAACAGAGGTTCACCTGCACCTCCTCCAACCTCATCTACTGCATCCGCTGCTCCAGATGCCAGATGATCTATATCGGTGAGACCAAGCGGAGGCTTGGCGATCGTTTCGCCGAACACCTCCGCTCGGTCCGCATTAACCAAACCGACTTCCCGGTGGCTCATCACTTCAACTCCCCCTCCCATTCCGTATCCGACCTCTCGGTCCTGGGCCTCCTCCACGGCCAGAGTGAGCAACACCGCAAGTTGGAGGAACAGCACCTCATATTCCGCTTGGGAGTCTGCATCCTTTGGGCTTGAACATTGAATTTTTCTCAATTCTGTAACCCTTGCTGTCTCCTCCCCTTCCCACCTCTCCCTCAGCCCTCGGGCCCTGGCATTCCCTCTCTCTCTATCTCCCTCCCCCACCCCCACACAGCTTCTCATTTTCACACCACAAACAGCTTACAATGGCTTGTTCCCTTTATCATCGATACTTTTTTGCATATCTTTCATTCATTGTTCTTTATCTCTCCACATCACCGTCTATATCTCTTGTTTCCCTGAACCCTGACCAGTCTGAAGAAGGGTCTCGACCCGAAACGTCGCCTATCTCCTTCGCTCCTTAGATGCTGCTGCACCCGCTGAGTTTCTCCAGCCTTTTGTGTACCCTTGATTCTCCAGCATCTGCAGTTCCTTCTTTAACCTACAAACCTGCACTTCTTTCGGATGTGGGGGAAACCGGAATATCAGGAGAAAACCCATGTGCTCAAAGGGAGAATGTACAAATTCTGTACAGACAGCATCCATGGTCAGGATCAAACCTGGGTCTGTGGTGCTGTAAGGCAGCAACTTTACCGCTGCGCACCGTGCCACCCCACTAAATTATTTTTTCTGTAATATATTTATTATGGTGTCATGTCAATAAAGATGAACACATGATTCTGATTTCTGCTCTTAGTTGGATAACACACATCTCCAGTCATTGTCTTTTACATCTATATAGCTGGTTTTTAACCTCTTCAGTCTGAAGGTCTCGACCCGAAACATCACCCATTCTTTCTCTCCAGAGATGCTGCCTGTCCCGCTGAGTTGCTCCAGCTTTTTGTGTCTATCTTCAGTTGAAACCAGCATCCTGCTCACAGCTGGCAGAAAGGCCATTACAGGAAACTGGCTTGTGCGGACACACCCAGACTTAGACAATGGTTAGACACAGTACAGGAAATATTTGTTATGGAGAAAATAACATATTCTCTAAGAGTGAAAGAAGAAGAGTTTAACAGAAAATGGGAAAAATGGATTAGGTATAGAAATAAAGACATCAACTATATAATTGTATTGACAATAATGTAAGTTATTGGAAAATGTTTTTAATTAGAAAATAGTTTGTATACTGCATCATTAAATGTAAACTGACCCCCCCGCTACACTTGTACGTTTCACTGTACTGTTGTATGTTTCGTTGTTATATTTGTGTTTTATTTGTGTACGCATTAAAGCAATAAAAACTAAAGTGAAAAAAAAAGAAACCAGCATCTGCAGTTCCTTCCTTCACTCTTTTTTAAGCGAAACAAGTCTTATTCTCATAATATTATTCACCTCAACTAAATATTTTCTTCACCTCCGTTGCTGCAGTGAATATAATCCCAGTTATCAAATCTTTCTACAAAGTGAAAAAAAAAAATCCAGCCCTGCCAACATCTTCATAAATCGGCCCTGGATCCTCTCCAGAGCAATTGCACCATTTCTACAATGTGTCATGGAAACAGGTTGTTCATCCCAACTTGTCCATGTGGATCAAGATGGCCCATCTAAACTAGTCGCATTTATCCGCATTTGGCCCATATCCTTTTAAACCTAGTGTGTGTTAGGTTGTGTGTGAGAGTGTGTGTGTGACAGTGAAGCGGTGACAACACCCGGAGTGAGCGGAAATTCGGAGACTTGGCGACGTCCGGGGAGCGTTTCCTTCTCTCCCACCCCCTGGGAATGCGGGCCGGCCCAGGTGCTCTGTGTCCAGCTGGGGTCCGGGAGAGGTGAGGGTCAGTGACACGGGGGTCGGGCATTGGAGCGGAGCCTTGGGTCGAGATTCATCCTCGCGGCTCCGGAGGTGGCACCGACGCCCCCACTCACCCTGGTCCGCTCCCTGCTCCGGGCCGGGTTAAAACACCAATGGAGTGTGGACAGAGCGGCCGCCGGACACAGAGCCGCCAGAGGTGAGGGTGGGAGGTGTGAGCGGTGCCTCAGAGGTCGGTGCTGGGACAACCGCCGTGTCTCACCTATCACACCATCTGCACGGGAATTTGTAGTTTAGTTTTAGACACTAAACTACCCCTTCACGGGCCGTAGTTGACACCCCTGCTTTAAACTGATGCCCTCGAGTTCTTGAATCACATATCCCGGGAAAAATACTATGCATTCACCTTATATATTTTTTACTCACCTCTAAAACAATTTCTGCTTTATTTTGAATTTCCATCACCTGCACATTTTGGTTCCATGAATATCAAATGGAATCATTAGACTGCAGTTACATTACCATTTCAGGACCGAGATGAGAAAATCATTTTCACACAGTGGTGAATCTGTGGTGTGAATTTTTAAAAGGTCGCGATAGTTCCTGCCTTCATCTACCTCCTCCGGCAGCTCGTTCCATGCACTCACCACCCTTTCTGTAAAACAAGTGCCCCTCAGGTGTCCCCCCCCCCCCCCCCCCCCCCCCCTCATGTCCTCTGATTCTTGCTTCCCCTGCTCTGGGTAAAAGACTCTGTGCATTAATCCTATATATTCCTCTCATGATTTTGAACACCTCTATAAGATAACCCCTCATCCTCCTTATTCATCACCTGGAATAAAGACCCAGCCTGCTCAACCTCTCCCAATAGCTCAAACCTCGATTACTGGCAACACCCTGATAGATCTTTTCACCCTTTCCAGCTTGACAACATCTTTCCTATAACACGGTGCCCAAAATTGAACCCGATACTCTAAATGTGGCCTGACCATATCAATGTGCAACATGACCTCTCAATTCTTAACGGGCGGCGGGGTGGCGCAGCGGTAGAGCTATTGCCTTTCAGCACCAGAGACCCGGGTTCGATCCTGACTATGGCTGCTTGTCTATAGGTTCTCCCCGTGACCTGCGTGAGTTTCCTCCAAGATCTTCAGTTTTCCTCCCACACCCCAAAGACGTACAGGTTTTGTAGGTTAATTGGCTTGGTATCAATGTAAATTGTCCCCAGTGTGTGCAGGATAGTGTTAGTGTGCGGGGATCGTTCATAGGAGGGGAATCGTGAGCCAAAGGCCTGTTTCCGCACTGTATGTCTAAAGACTAAAAACTAAGCTTCTCTACTCATCCACCTAATGTCGCGTCAGTGCCTGAGAAGGTCCTGATCTCCGATATCACTGTGCAAAGTGAAGATGTCCCCTTACCTCATGCTGCTGTTCAGGATTCTGCCTTTCTCCGAGAACTGACTGGAGCAGAGACAGTGTGCGGTGTTTTTTATAGTTCACTGGGTGGGCTGAGTCCAGATAGTTCACTCCCTGAAAGTGGAAATGAAACTGGAAACTGAAACAATCAAGTCTTAACTCTTTGGGGACATGTTTCCAGAGTGAATCCCCACACACACATGAGTGGACATTATTAAGTCGTTCAAATCTCTCATAGCATATGCATGTAATGTATGCTACATCATAACATCCCCCTTTTTCCAAAAGAGAAAAACTTACAGATGTAAGTTTTTTTTTCAAGTAAAAATTCCTTTCCATTCATTATCTAGCTTTCGTAAACTTGGCTAACATATTGTAACCTCATACAGACCATCAAATCATTATGACAGCTTTTTGTTAAATTGCTTTTATATTGGCCTATCCCACTTACGCGATTTTTTAGGCGACTGCTGGCATCTAGGCTGTCCCCACTTGGTCGCCGGGGTGTTGTCTGTATGCTCGCGAATCATCTCCTCAGTCGCCCAAAGATTCGCAGCGTCTTTCTGGTCACCGCTGGATTTTCAACACGTTGAACATTTTTCGGCGACAATTGGCGACAGTCGGCGACAGTGGGTTTGACACCAATGAGCGTTGCTTGACTTGTCCTGACGTAGGGGCTGTCGTGGGTTGTCGCCAGGTGACGTGGGTTGTCGCCAGGTGATGTAGGTTGTCGCCAGGTGCTGACTTTGTTTTTCTTTTGGTGTTAAACTTGTGGAAGTAAAAAAGATTTTAACTTACTGTTAGGTACCCCCCTCTGGTGAATGCTATGTACATAACTCTTTTGTTTCTCTCCTGAGTGCAGGCCCCGTGGCTGGGAGTCAGGAATCACGGGGTTAAGGGCTCCTGTACCCGATTGGCCAAGTTGCGTCTGGTGACGATGACTCATCGGAAGCTTTACGATCTCCCAGAAGTTCGTCGACCCTTGAAGCTTGAGCAGGTTGCTGGTTTGAGCTGCAGGGGGGCCTGAAGCCACGTGCATAAAACTTTGTGTATTATTACCTACATTCCATTAATTAATATTGAATTGGACTAGATTAAGGGCTGACCTGAGGGTTTTTGTGTATTTTGTTTCAGGTTCATTTCATTTAGCAGGTTAGAACACTAGTTCGACGCGCCCATTGCGAGGCTGCTGGCGCACTGTTATCTTTGTTTATTAGTTTATTCTTGTCCTTGTCTGGGTTGTTTGAATCAGGTTTGAGATTTAATTAATAAAAGACTATTTTCTTGAACTGAAGCCTGTTACGCTCTGAAGCACCTGCATTTCGGGAGTCGAAACACTTACAAAAATGGATTCCGCAGAAAGTAAGACAGGCTTTCACCTTCTTCTATTAAATTGCAAAGCCAGCAAAAAAGCACTAACCCTTGCTTTCAGTACAATAACAAGGCTAGCAGACTGTTGATGTTCCCTTTTCTTTTTTTTCACTTTAGTTTTTATTGCTTTTATGCATACACAAATAAAACACAAATATAACAACGAAACATACAACAATACAGTGAAACATACAACAGTGTAGCGGGGGGTTCAGTTTACAATTAATGATGCAGTATACAGAACTATTTTCTTATTAAAACATTTTCCAATAACATAAATTAATTGTCAATAAAATTATACAGTGGTTGATGTCTTTATTTCTATACCTAATCCCATTTTTTCCCATTTTCTGTTGAACTCGTCTTCTTCACTCTTAGAGAATATGTCATTTTCTCCATGACAAAATATTTCCTGTACTATGTCTAACCATTGTCTAAGTCTGGGTTGTGTCCGCTGCAAGCCAGTTTCTTGTAATACTTTCCTGCCAGCTGTGAGTAGGATTTTAACCAAGTAATGGTCTTCCTTCAGCACCACTGTAGTTATATTACCCAGGTGTAAAATGGAACACTTCTTGGAGACGATATATCCTAATACCTCAGTTAATTCTGAATTCACTCTGTCCCAAAATGGTTCTATTTTTGGGCAACTCCAGAAGATATGTGCATGATTTGCGTCAGTTTCACCACATTGCCACCAGCATGTTTTCTGCCTTCGAATTTGCTTGCTTTTTATGTTAGGCGTAATAAAGAAACAAATCAAAATTTTCCAATTAAATTCTCTCCAATTTTGTGAATTAGTGGATGTCTGTAGTGTTACACACATGATGCCATTCTTCTTCTGAGATTGTAATGTTCAATTCCTTTTCCCAAAAAGTTTTCATAAAATGTAGCTTTAGCTTGACATTCCATTAAACTATTCCATTAAACTATGATAAAAGTTTAGAAATAATCCTTAATATTTTTTGATGATACGCATTAACTATCACTTCTATCACTGGATTCTTTTCTTCTAGTGCCTCCCTTTTTACCTTTTTATTGTAATAATCTCTCAGTTGGAGGTATCTAAACAAGTCTTGGTTCCGAAGTGCAAATCTATCCTTCAAATCTTGAAAACTTCTTAGGTGTCCATTTTCAATAACAGTACAAAATGCAGTAATTCCTTTCTTTTATCCACTCTTTAAATGTTGAGTCCATACATCCCTGGTTTAAATTCATTAACCAAAGCTATCCATCTTAGAACTTTTTTTGTCGTTTATTCAGTTTAAGTTGTCTGGAAAAGTGAACTGGTTTTCTAAAGTAAATATTGATTATTGGATCGATTATACCGATATTTCCAGGAAGCGCATTTTCTCCCAAAAGTTTTGGATGTGGAAGTCAGGGAAACAATGTCTCAATCTCATCACCTAACTAATATAGCTATCCTCACAACCATTAATTAGTGTCGAAGTTGGGCTGCATAGAATGTATCCTAAATTTGGAATGCCATTCACACCTTGTCTCTTTGGCAACTGATGAGTAGTATATCAAATTCTGGCCGCCTTTTTCCTCCCCAAATAAATCTAGATATTTAAATTTTATCCATTCCGTGAATTGTTTAATGTACCCTCTATTGGCAGAGATTAAACATACGACTCCCTAAGAGTGCCCCGGGAAACACTGTGTTCCTTCGTCCGAAGTGATCTGGTTCCTGCCAAGATCTTTCAGAACAGACAACGCATGGTAAGACAATTTTGGAATTGTTTGATTCAGACTAAGGTGGCTGTCTGTAGTATTAAGCCGCTATATGAGCAGGGTGAGGGACAGGCTCTGGTAAGAGTGATGGGACGCTCTAAGTACAGCAATGTGTTATTTGGATCCGAGGAAACGAACAGATTATACTGACAATTGTCCTGATTCATTGATTAAATGATTAGGAATGAAGCTGGCCACAGGGGGAACCTGGAATGGGATACCATTAAAACTGAAGAACAACTGATATGGAAACGAGAGGCAGGTAAAAATGGAAAGAAAGGATTGGTAATGGAGGATGAAGCACAGCAAAAAGTGGATGCGTCACGGCATCAGAGTTGGATGGATGAGCAAGTAAAGAGGGATTGGCTGCGTGAGAAAGATGGACAAATTAAAGACGGGAGACATTACAATTAGAATGCCAGTGGTTTGATAACCAGGGAAAAAATCTGAAATGAAAACTTTAATGCTGAAGAAGAAATAAAGAATGGGTTATTAAAAAAACACTGGTTTATGAAAACACCTCCGAGATTCCCCTGATACTAGCAACCCTGTTCACGACGAGGAAGAGGACCACCCTGAAATGGTGTGGACCACCTCTACCTTTTATCTCCACCTCACAACCCCACACCTACGCCCCTATGTACCCCCCCCTGACAAACGATTCCAGAAAGCAACCGCACCCCAAGGGAAGAATCAGATATAGAAGACGAAGCTGAAAGGGGTGGGGATGAACAGCAAAGGGGAATAACCAAGACAGTCGGTGAAAGAGTTAGGATAAACAAGCGAGAGTCAGGGAATGGGGGGGGGGGGGGGGGGGGGGGGGGGGACCACAACGAGTTATGCCTATGAGGGCAATGATGAAGCCACTGGCGGACAGCTAACCATCCACAAACTGTGAGAGTATATATATTGGCTGGAAACCCCAAAAATGATGATGATTAGAAACGAAGGCTAGGATAAAGACCCACTGGGATATGAGAACTATATCAGGCCAACGGTCCTATTTATGATGCGTAGCACGAGGCGTGTTCTCCCTAGCCGAAGCCATATTAAATCCAACCGAGTATAACGATGGAAGAAGGAAATGGACTTTAATACATGGGAGGCTTTTTGCAAAGCCCCTATATAATGTACCGCCCAAATGCAGAAACTCTAAGACTCAATCACATACTCGATGCCCTGTGCCTGACCAGACCAATAATTTGTGAAAGGTCCTAGTGTCCAAGCCCCTAACCAAGGTGGGAGCCCATGAATTCTGGAAGATTTTACAACAGCCTATCGTATCTATGCTGGTGATGAAGCTATATAATCAGGTGGCAATCACACCACAGATTTAAAATGCAATCCTAAATGAACAGCCCTACCCCCGAAGGTGGTATCACAAATTAAAAACCAACCCCTAGACTGGGCAGATAATGAGGAAGCTCAGCAAAATAGGGGCTGTGTTTGCATTCCGGAACGCAGGCAAGGAATCAGACCCCTCAGTTATGCCTAAAATAAAAGCGTGAATATTACATCCAAGCCGCAGAGTTGATGAGGTAAGCCCTCGCCGTACTATGCCCATTCGCCAGAACAAGCCGCGAGAACAGGGAGTATATCCTAGACAGCGGGAGAGTGGGGAGAACCGGAAAGATGGGAAGGTCGATAACCCACCCGACCAGAAGGGGGAAAGATGTTTTAGATTCGGGAGACTGGACACTGGGTGATACTGCCAACCCGCAGGAGTGGCGAACGGGGCGAACGGAGCGACAATCAACGCTACAGCCCGTACAGTAAACTAACAATCCCTTCAACATGACCCGAGCTGGCACCTATGGGTCACATTTCCTCCTAGTGGCGGGACCAGGGACGAACCTATTGTATATAATGATGACCAAGAGAAAATCACCCGTATTTCCCTTTTTGATTGACACCGGGAACCGGGGGGCCCTCCTACCCTGGATCAGAGCTGGTGGAATATATGAGATTCCCATTATCCAATAAAATCCCCAGTTGTCCGGTTTGGATGGTCACCCGACAATACCCGTGACAGAACTCTCACTGTAAAGTATGAATTTGCCCACCACACCTTATCCTTCTCTTGACCTCCAATCTCGGATGCAACCAAGCAGGACGGACTATTAATGGGTTTAGGGGCATGGATCAGCTGCTCCACTCAAGGCATCTACCTTCACACGGAAACCCATACACCGAATGATGGGATATCACTCTCATTCCTCAGTGGTGGTGGGCTATCGACATCCCACCAGCTCCACTATATCCAGGTATCCCAGAGACCGCCATGTGACTATTCCACACCCTGCGGGGTGCAATGAGACTGCGGAAGAATTTAACAAACCACTGTTACACCCTGAAGGGCAGGTTACAGGCCCGCTGGGGACAGCAGTTACATGAGATAGAAAATGGACTATGGAGACAGAATTAGTATCTCCCCATGTCACTACCATATCAAACTCAGCCAAGAGCTGGGTATTTGGTATACATACTGCAGCACAGGCAAGAATAAATTGTTTTGTAACCCAGCATTTTTCACAAGGGACAATTGAATATTGGGCAAACCAGCAGACCCAGCAGGGCCACTCATCCGATGCATCACCCTGACGACTACTACTGATTTAACGGATCGTATTTGGTCGGCATCACCTCATGAGGCAAGTTTATTACAACCTGTGCCCCAATCCAGGTACCCTAAAGCCCGACTTCCACAACTTACCAGCTATACACCAATACCCCCCGCTAGAACCAGAGGCTGTGGCGGATACTGCAGCTGGTAAGCTTCCTGCAACACCAGGGCATCTTAGTCCCATGCCAATCACCAAGCAACACCCCGATATTCCCAGTCCCGAAACCAGACGCACACAATGGCTCCTTGTGGTCCATTAAATGTATCTCCGTGCCATCCACGAGATTGTCACTTCCATGCCACGCGCTGGCACCTAAAGGGCCTGTCCCACTCTCACGACCTAATTCACGACCTCTGCCGTGTTTGCCCTTGACTCATACTCGCAGCATGGTCGTAGGAGGTCGTAGGAGGTCATAGGAGGTCGTATGTAGGTCGTAGGTAGGCCACGATGCTAGTCATCGGTACTCGTGGCATCAAGTAGTCGGGGCATTTTTTCTAGCATGATGAAAAATGTCCACGAGTAACAAAGGTGGTGAATTAGGTCGTGAAAGTTAGACAACCCTTAACCTGCCAACAATCCTGAGCCAGGTAACCTGTCCCGTCAGCCCCTACCATCGTTACAGTAGTGGAATTGCAACATGCTTTCTTTTCAATACCATTGTCAATAAAGACAGTCAATACTCTTTTAGCTTTTCCCTGTGAAGGGCAACAGTATAACCTGGACTCACTTACCGCAAGGCTACATTCCCTCGCCTACGATATTTTCCCAGGTGTTGGGACAACAATGAAAAACTTTAACCTTGAGCCACGGATAAAACGATAATACAGTGTGTGATGATCTTTTACTTACAAGCACCGGACCACGAAAAATGCTGACGATACAGAGGAACTTTTAAAAGCATTGCATGGCTGGGGCTACGTAATACCCAAGGAGAAGGTTGCCCGAGGACAGGCCAAGGTAAGGTTTTTGGGAATAATACTCAGCGCCACGGAACGAGCTTTAACCCAGCCCGCGTGGATCCTATAATCAACCACACCACCCCAGCTAACCTGAAACAGATGAGAGCTTTTCTGGGGTTGGTTATCTTCTGCAGGCAATGGATTCTGGATGTTAGCCTATACACAAAGCAACTTTCCCCCCTGGCATCCGCGAATGCTCCCCGAGAATTTGCTCTAACCCCCGCACAGGAGATAACATTCATGAAATTGAAGGTTCGATACTGGCCAGCCTGCTCTATGACCGACCTTTCCAGCTGTATGTCACTATTATTCAAGATTGTGCTTCAGCTGTACTTACCCAACACCATGGTGATGTTAGACGCCCTGTAGATTACTTCTCGATCTGCCTAGATGCTGTTGACCAGGGTTACCCTCCATTTACACAAATTCTACCGGGACTACATGCAGCCCTAGCAGTGGATTCTAATATCACCCTGCACCAGCCGGTGGCAGTATCCACCACTCATTGTGTTGCAACCTGCTCAATTGGGGGGGGGGCTACTCAGGACAGACTTAAATATTTGACTCAGGCCCGTCAAGGTCACTATGAAGTTACCCTCCTGAGCAACCAATACCTTACCTTCCATCAATTGCGCCTCCATCAATCCCAGAATTTCTTACAGAACCGCCAAGATCGCGACCAACCACTACAGGATTGTGGATTGGCAAATGAACTATTGACTACAGTCCAACAGGACCTACAGGATGCTCCTCTATAGCAAGCAGACTACATTTGGTTTGTGGATGGAGCTTCTCTGGTCCCCGACAATGGACACCGAACTTCTGGCTATGCAGTAATCATCAATGATGGGGCAATGATAGTAGAAGGTCGGTTCCAAATGGTCTTTCCTCCCAACAGGCAGAAGTTTACGCTCTGACCAGGGCATGCATTCGGGGCCAACAAAAGACACTTAACATCTATACAGACTCTCAATATGCTTTCGGCGTTGCCCACGACTTTGGAGCCCTCTGGCAGCATTGGGGCTTTTTGACATCAATCAGGCACTCCAATTAAAAATGCCCTTTATGTAACTCATCTATTACAAGCCCTAACTCTCCCACACCGATTAGCCATTATTAAATGCAGTGCACACACGGGGGAGTCCAGATGAGGTTTCTAAAGGAAATGCGTTGGCCGACACCACTGCTCGTGAGTCGGCCTGCCACTCCCTTAATATTGTCCCAACAGAACAAAGAGTTATTGCAAACAGAACGACAATGCCAGACACGGGCAAAGTTAGGTTCATTCAGGGGGACGCCTCGGCTGCTCAAAAAGATCTTTGGAAACAAAAGGGCTGTGTCATCGACACCCTAACAGGCCTTTGGCTTACCCCTTTTGGACAAGTTTGTGTACCGGATGTATTCTTACCTATACTGTTGGGCCCACTGCTCCAACATCGCGGGGCTGTGGTACGCGGAGCTCCCAGCGCGGGCGGTGCTGACCGACATCGCAGAGTCCCTGGGGCCCTTTGCCGAGAGCCGCCAGTGTAAATCTCCGCCTAGCGCGGCCTGGGGACATCGGGAGCTACGGACTCCGGTGGGAAGCGGCCGATTTGGAGGTCCAAGCCGCTGAGTTGGCCATGATCATATTCAATGGCGGTGCAGGCTCGAAGGGCTGAATGGCCTAATCCTGCACCTATTTTCTATGATTATATGATTCTATGATTCAATGTTACTTGTTATTACTTCATTTCAAGGCACGGTCTAACTTTTCTTAAAGTGTTGATAACACTTTTACACGCTTTAATCATGTAAAGAATGGAGACAAGAGGGAAAGGAGCTTCTCCAAGGAAGGAGCGTGGGAAAGGCACAGTTTCTGATTCTGGTATCTTAGTAGCAATATTGAAAATGAACGATGAACTGAAAAATGAAATGACAACAAGATTTTGCAGTTTGGAAGAAATGGTGAAAGGTATTTCGAGCAAATTGAAGGAAGTTCAAGACAAGCTGATTATGTTACAAGATGAATCTCGTGAACAGAAGGAACAAATTGATAACTTGCGAACCCTGGGCCAGGAGAGAGATTTGAAAATTGAAAAACTGGAATGGAGAAATAATGAAAATACTCGGGCACTCCAGCAATACAAGATTAAAAATATGGATCTGGAAAACAGAAGCTGTCGACTGAATTTGCGAGGTGTTGGTCAAGAAGGAGATAATGTTATAAAATATACTTCTAAAATTATAAAGGAGACTTTCAACATCGAGCACTATGAAAATCTTCAATTTTTGGATAACGCACACAGGATTGGGAAGAAATCTGGTCCCCAAGATAAACCGAGACATTTGATTGTTCAGTTTCACTTCTTGCAGATGAAGGAGAATATTCTCCAGGCAGCAAAAAAGTTGGGCATGGTTGAATATGAAGGATGCAAGTTTCGGTTTGTTCCAGATTATAGTTATGAGCTTTTAGAATTAAGAAAGTCTTTCCATAATGTAATGTCTGAGTTGTTTAAGAAAAAGTTGCGCCCTGCCTTACTTTATCCAGCTAGACCGCCTATACGAGTCTTTAATGGTAACATTCGATTTTTTAACAATCCTCAAGACGCTTCCAGCTTTCTGGAGGCTTATGAGGGTGAAGTTGCAACTGGGAGCAATTGACAGCTGATTAAGATAATGGGAGATTTACTGTTCCTACTTTGACAATATATTGTTTTGTAATGATTAAGAATTTAATTGGATGAGTTGTTTTTTTTAATTTACTTTTTAGAATTTTAGTATGATGGTATCAAATAACAACTTTTACCTTCTCTAAGATACTGTTAATTTAATGTAATGGTAATTTTTAAAATTTTCTTTGTTAGCTGTTCTATTTTTTAAATTGAAGGAATCCCCCCCACCTTTAGACAAATTAAGTGAACGCAGTTCTTGTTTTTCATATTTTGACCTTGGATAAATAATATGAAGTAGCTCTTGTGTTCCACTGCTAACATGTACTTTTTTAACCATAACATTAATTTTTTTTTGGCTATTGTGTGGCAAATATGCTTTCTTTTTACGTTGGGTGCTGTCCTTAGGAGAGATGGGGGTAGGGAAGGGATTAGGTAACATACTGACTGTCCACCGGTCAGGTTCGGGCTTTGCATGGGTGGGGGGGTGGGGGGAGGTGGGGGAGGGTCTTTTGCTTCTAGTTTTGTTCAGGAAACTCATGTAAGGCAAGACGGCAATCAACGATTTTTCAAGTTTTCGAGAGGACAGCAGTTTCATTCAAATTCACAGGCTAAGGTGAAAGGAGTCTCTATTTTTATTGACTCCGTTTGTTTATTATGAAACAATTTCTGATCCATATGATAGATTTTTGGTGATTACTGGTGTTCTTCATAACCAAAAAGTTGCTATAGTGAATGTTTATGCACCAAATATTGATCACCCTGAGTTTTTTAAACAGTTAATCGCATTTTTTCCTAATTTAAATGAACACTTCTTAATAATGGGTGGAGATTTTAACTGTTGTTTGAATCCCTCGATGGACAGATCTGCATCTGATCATGTGCTTCCAAATAAATCAGCTAGTTTTATCAATTCTTTTTTACTTGACTCTGGAATGTTAGAAGTCTGGAGATTCTTACACCGACAAAGACAATGACAAAGACATTTCTTTTTTCTCTCATGTATATCATTAGGATCGACTACTTTATAATAGATTCTCGGCTAGTTTCATCGGTCACTGCATGTGAGTATGATGCAATTGCTATTTCTGATCATGCACCATTGAAACTGTCAATCAAACTACCTGATTCCAAGTTTAGTGCTAAATAATTGCGATTTAATGCTACTTTGCTTCAAGATCTAAATTTTGTTAATTTTATTAAAGATCAGATTTCTTTTTTCTTCTTAACAAATTCTACTGAAGAAATATCGAATGGTGTGGTCTGGGATGCTTTTAAGGCATATATTTGTGGACAAATTATTTCATACTCCGCGGAATTAAAAAACAAATTCAAAATTAAATCCGTATATTGGCTGATGAGATTAAAGAAATTGATAAAAAATATTTTAAAAAAGCTCCTAGTTTAGAGCTCTATAAGAATAGAGTTGAACTTCAATTAATACATGATTTTTTATTAGTATCACCGATTGAGAATCAGCTACTTAAAACCAAAAGTCAATTTTATATACATGGCGAAAAATCTGGTAAATTACTCACTAATCAGTTGAAAGCGGTGACGGCCAAACGTCAGATTACTAAAGTGAGTAAACGGGATGGTACACTGACTGTAGACCATGATGAAATTAATTAATCCTTTCAGGAATTTTATACCTCCCTATACCAATCAGAATTTCTTACTGATTCCAATATAATGCATGAGTTTTTTAAGAAACTGAACTTGCCAAATTTATCACATAATGAGTCTCTGTTGTTAGACAAACCCATTACGGAGGAAGAAATACAGAAAGCAATCCTCTCGATGAATTCTGGTAAAGCTCCCGGTTTAGATGGGTTTACAGTAGAATTTTTAAAGTATTCCTCAAGTTTTCTGTCTCCCTGGCTCCAAGGTTTTTAAAGAAGCCGTTTTAATGAATAGATTACCACAATCCTTTTATGAAGCATCTATTTCTTTAATTCTTAAAAAAGATAAAGACCCGACTGAAGTGACATCAAATAGGCCTATATCACTGTTAAATGTAGATTCCAAAATTCTTTTCAAAATATTAGCTATGAGATTGGAAAATATTTTACCGCAAATTATTTCTGAAGGTCAGACAGGTTTTATTAAAAATCATTACATACTTTAACGTTAGATTAATGAATATCGTATTTACAGCATCAAATAAAACTCCAGAATGTGTAATTTCACTTGATGCCGAGAAGGCGTTTGATAGAGTAGCATGGGAATACTTATTCAATACACTTGAAAAATTTAAGATTGGTCCAAAATCTATTTCTTGGATCAAGCTGATATATCATATACCTCAGGCTTCTGTACTTACCAATAATCAGAGATCCCCTTTTTTCAGGCTCTTTCGAGGTACTAGACAGGGCTGTCCTTTACTGTTTGATATCGGTTTAGAACCTTTGGCCATCGCTATTAGGGAATCCCCTAATAATTTTGGTATTGTCCGCAGGAATAAGACAGATAAGCTATCTCTTTATGCAGATGATCTGTTATTATTCATTTCTAACCCTGAGAAATCTATTCCGGCAATAGTAGCACTACTCAATCAATTTAGTAGTTTTTCTGGTTATAAACTAAATCTTAGTAAGAGTGAGCTTTTTCCATTAAACAATCTAGTTTTGAATTATGGACAGTTTCCATTTAGATTGACTGCCGAATGTTTTACTCATTTAGGTATTCAGATTACCAAGAAACACAAGGATTTATTTAAAGCTAATTTTACGTCTCTAATTGACCATATCAAACAACAGTTTACTAAATGGTCACCAATGTCCTTTTCTTTAATCGGCTGAATCAATGCTATTAAAATATTTATCTTACCTAAATTTTTGTATTTATTTCAGATGATACCAATTGTTATTGCTAAATCTTTCTTTGATATTATTGACTCCAAAAATTTTTCATATATATGGCAGAATAAAAATTCCAGACTAAGTAAAAAATACTTACAGAAATCAAAAAAGACTGTGGTTTGGCACTGCCGAACCTTAGATTCTACTATTGGGCAGTTAATGCTCGTTATTTAACGTTTTGGACACAAGATTTAGAAGATACCCAATGCCCAAGATGGATAAATCTTGAACGTGATTCTATGTAAGGGCTATCATTGGCTTCTATTCTAGGGGCCTCGTTACCTTTCACAATTACGAGATTGAATAAATATACGACTAATCCAATAATAAGACATACATTTTGAATATGGTTTCAATTTTGTACGTTTTTTGGATTGAATGATTTTATCTTATCGAGTCCTATCATATCTAATTTCTTCTTCCAACCTTCTAGTACTGATCAAGCCTTTCTGTTATGGAAGAGGAAGGGATTTGTAGCTTTTCGTGATTTGTTTTTGGATGGTTGTTTTATGTCTTTTGAACAACTCTCCAATAAATATAATTTAGCTAACTCACACTTTTTTAGATATTTACAAATTAGACATTTTTTGAAGGCTACCCTTTTTTCCATTACCACATCAAACCAAAATGTTGGATTTTTTTTTACATTTGAACCCTTATCAGAAAGGCTTAATAACGACTATTTATGAGTTGATTTTGAAATTAAAAATAGATACATTTGATAAAATTAAGAATGACTGGGAAAGAGAACTCCAAATTTCTCTACCTATAGAGAAATGGGAGAGGATTCTTCAATTAGTTAATACTTTCTCAATGTGTGCAAGACACGCTCTGATACAATTCAAGGTGGTTCACAGAGTTCATATGTCAAAAGATAAGTTAGCCCGTTTTTATGGTCATATAAATCCTACCTGTGACAGATGTAACTCTGAAGTGGCCTCACTGACTCATATGTTTTGGTCCTGCCCACTTTTGGAAAAATATTGGAAAGAAATCTTTGATGCTATTTCTGTAGTTTTAGGTATTGATTTACAACCTCATCCTATTACTGCAATTTTTGGGCTACCAATGTTAGATTCTATTCATTTGTCCCGTTCCGCCCATCGGCTGATTGCTTTTACCACATTAATTGCCAGAAGATCTATTTTATTTAAATGGAAAGACTCTAACCCTCCGACCACACTCCATTGGTACTCTGAAACGATATCATGTTTAAATTTAGAAAAATTAGGAGTGACATTGTTGAACCCTTGGTTAAATTTGATAAGACTTGGGGGAGATTTATTCAACATTTTCACACAACATAAATTGTCCCCTCTCCAACCGTTATAATAATTATTTTACCTTAATACGGTGGAACGGACTTGACGACAAACAGGGACTTAAATTGTTGATCTGCAGTTCCTTCTTTAACACTTAAATTGTTGAAATTCTTTGTAGTCCAGATACTGTTTTTTAGTTTAGGGGGGTTTTGTTTTTTTGTTTTTTCTCTTTTTTTCTTTTTTTTCTTTTTACCTTTTTGTTTTTTAATACATAAGTTTTCTTTATTAACTATATTTACATAGAGACCGGGAGGTTTATATTCAATGTGTATTTTGACACTGGACTCATATTTAGGTTATACCTGTTATTAATGTAATCCTGATCCCTATGTATCAATATCATTGTTTTGTTTATCATTCATTGTTGTTGTTGTTTTGGAAAAAAAAAAATGAATAAAAAGATTTTAAAATAAAGAATGGTGGAGTAGACTTGATGGGCCGAATGGCCTAATGCTGCCCTTATGACTTGTGAACCTTATGAAAATCGTAGAAGGACTGGAGATTTCCTGTCTTCCAGTCAAGGTTCATAAATCATAGGAGCAGCATTAGGCTATTCGACCCATCGAGTCTGCTCTACCATTTGATCATGGCTGATCTATTTTTATCTCTCAAACCCATGTTCCTCCCACGTTGCACTCCCTCAATTTAGCAATACTGCTAAACTAAGGAGCGTTTCGAAGGTGGAGGAGGTGGAAAAGGGAAATATTTAGGGTGCAGATTCCTCTCTCGGGCGGCACGGTGGCGCAGCTGCCTCACAATGCCACAGACCTGGGTTCCAGCGTGACCGTGGGCACTGACTGATAAAAAGATGCATTTGATGCAGTTTGTTGAGCTGCTGCCTCACGGCACCAGACACCTGGGTTCGATCCCGACCACGGCGGCTGCCTGTGCGGAGTTTGCACGTTCTCCCAGTGACCGCATGAGTTTTCTCCCGGTGCTCCGGTTTCCTCCCACATGCCAAAGACGTGACAATGAAGAATCGTTGAACCATTGAACTTTATTAACAGCGGGGCAAGGCTGGTGTGCAAGTTATAGATTTTAGATTGAGAGATACGATGCAGAAACAGGCCCTTTAGCGATCAGTGATCCCTGCACACTAGGGAATATTTTACAACTTACCAAAGCCAAATAACCTACAACCCTTTACATCTTTGGAGCGTGGGAGGAAACCGGAGCACCCGGTTAAAACCTACGTGGTCACTGGAAGAACGTACAAACTCCGTACAGACAACACCCGTAGTCAGGATCAAACCCGGGTCTCTGGCGCAGTAAGTAGCAATGTTACAAAATTTTGAGATTTTAAAAATCAAGTCTGCAATTTATCCCATCAGATAAAGCATAAAAAGAAGTTTAATTTGACACCTAATTCACTTTCATATCTTCAGTATTAAAAAAGTTATGGCCATTCTCATACTTGGAAATTAGCATCTTGTTCCCCATTGCCTTTCCATTGACTTAACACAAAGTCTGTGATCTAGAACAGTCAAAAGCCCATAACTTTCTTAAAAATTAAGAGAACTCAATGAAATGTTCAGTTATTATAGATTGAAGCATTCTGAAACATATATGAAACAATATTACTTGGATGACCTGAAATTAAAGCATATAATTAGTTTGTTATCTAATTGTAGCTAATTACAAAAATCAATTACTAGATCTAAACATCTATCAATTTCTTAAGAAATTATAAACATTTTTAAATTGCCTAAGTGTCCAAATAACATTCACACAATAATCCACAATATAACATGATTTTTAAATCTCATTTTCATGATTTTATAGGCCAAATGGAAGGAATTTAGTGTTTAACGCCTGTAAATTAATGGCCATTTAAATCAACTTGCGAGTGGGCTTTAGTGGAATGCGGTGGATTAGAACGTTGCAGTTCACGGTGAAGTCGGCAGGAAAAATACAGCCGGTTCATACATTTTTTTTGTCCCCTTCTCGCAACATGAAAATGTGATTAAATGCTTCCTAAAAAACCAAGTTTTTATGTAAAAATAAACTGTGATTTCTCTTTCGCGACGAAATCGCCCGACATGGATCGATTTGGACTGTCTAGGGAAAAAACGGTAGTTTAAAACCCGCCCCCTCTGAAAAGGCGCCAAAGTCACGCACACGGGGAGCGGCAGAACTGCAGCGCTGCTAAAGGTAGGTATTGTAACATACCTACGGTAAGGCAGCAACACTACTGCTGCGCCACCGTGCCGCCCCTTGAATGGCCTGGAGCTGATACTGCTCACCTTAGTGTGGACCAAGGAAACTACTTAGACGCGTAATGATGCACTAGAATTTTATGAGTGATTTATTAATTACTTTAATGCACAAACTCTGATATTACAGCATGTTAAACAATATTGATCATGAAACGTGCCACAATGTTCAAAAAGCTACAAACAAAAATTGAAAATGTTGAAATGCTTTATGTCCTAGAAACTAAATCAGATTGCACATCACCGTCTAAATCTTTCTTCAACGTTGCGATAGTACCTGCCTTGACTACTTCCTCCAGCAGCTTGTTCCATACACCCACCACACTTGGTGTAATAAAGTTAACCCCTCAGGTTCTCATTAACTCTCCCCCCCACCTCACCTTAAGCCTCTGATATGTTTAGATAGCATGCAACGCAAAAACTCTGCATTGTCCCCCGGTATACGTGACAATAATGAACATAAACATTAATCCTAAACCTTTAACAGTACACGTGACCATGAACTAAACTGAACTAATCTCCCCTTTGCTCTATCTATTGTACTTGAGTTTAACGGATGTACTTACAGTGGCTTGCAAAAGTATTCATACCCCTTGAACTTTTCCACATTTTGTCACATTACAACCACAAACGTAAATTTATTTTATTGGGATTTTATGTGATAGACTAACACAAAGTGGTGCATAATTGTGAACTGGAAAGAAAATGTTACATGGTTTTCACATTTTTTTTTACAAATAAAAAACTGAAAAGTGTGGCATGCAAAAGTATTCAGCCCCCTTTACTTGATACCCCTAAATAAAATCCAGTGCATCCAATTGCCTTCAGAAGTCACCTAATTAGTAAATAGAGTCCACTTGTGTGTAATCTAATCTCAGTATAAATACAGCTGTTCTGTGAAGGCCTCAGAGGTTTGTTAGAGAACATTAGTGAACAAACAGCATCATGAAGCCCAAGGAACACACCAGACAGGTCAGGGATAAAGTTGTGGAGAAGTTTAAAGCAAGGTTAGGTTATAAAAAATATCCGAAGCTTTGAACATCTCACGGAGCACTGTTCAATCCATCATCCGAAAATGGAAAGAGTATGGCACAACTGCAAACCTACCTACCAAGACATGGCCGTCCTCCTAAACTGACAGGCTGGGCAAGGAGAGCATTGTTCAGAGAAGCAGCCAACTCTGAAGGAGCTGCAGAGATCCACAGCTCAGGTGGGAGAATCTGTCCACAGGACAACTATTAGTCGTACACTCCACAAATTGGGCCTTTATGGAAGAGTGGCAAGAAGAAAGCCATTGCTGAAACAAAGCCATAAGAAGTCCCGTTTGCAGTTTGCCACAAGCCATGTGGGGGACACAGCAAACATGTGGAGGAAGGTGCTCTGGTCTGATGAGACCAACTTTGAAGTTTTTGGCCTAAATGCAAAACGCTATGTGTGGCGGAAAACTAACACTGCACATCACCCTGAACACACCATCCCCACTGTGAAACATGGTGGTGGCAGCATCATGCTATGGGGATGATTTTCTTCATCAGGGACAGGGAAGCTGGTCAGAGTTGATGGGAAGATGGATGGAGCCAAATACAGGGCAATCTTGGAAGAAAACCTGTTAGAGTCAGCAAAAGACTTGAGACTGGGGCGGAGGTTCACCTTCCAGCAGGACAACGACCCTAAACATACAGCCAGAACTACAATGGAATGTTTTAGATCAAAGCATATTCATGTGTTAGAATGGCCCAGTCAAAGTCCAGACCTAAATCTAATTGAGAATCTCTGACAAGACTTGAAAATTGCTGTTCACAGACGCTCTCCATCCAATCTGACTGAGCTTGAGCTATTTTGCAAAGAACAATGGGCAAAAATGTCAGTCTCTAGATGTGCAAAGCTGGTAGAGACATACTCCAAAAGACTTGCAGCTGTAATTGCAGCAAAAGGTGGTTCTACAAAGTATTGACTCAGGGGGGCTGAATACTTTTGCATGCCACACTTTTCAGTTTTTTATTTGTAATAACATTTGGAAACCATGTATCATTTTCCTTCCACTTCACAATTATGCACCACTTTGTGTTGGTCTATCACATAAAATCCCAATAAAATACACTTACATTTGTGGTTGTAACATGACTAAATGTGGAAAGGTTCAAAGGGTATGATACTTTTGTAAGCCACTGTATGTACAGTATTCTCTGATCTGTTTGGATAGCAAGCAAAACTAAATTTTTCAGTGTATCTTAGTACACGTGACAACAATAAACGTAATCCTAAACTTTTCTCCCAGAATTTAGTGGACAAACAATTAACGTCCAGGTGAATTTGTGACCATTGAGTAACGGGCTGGGAAATCACTGCCGGTGCCTCTATTCTGACCATCGCATCGGACGCACGTGAAATGGTGTCCACATCCTCCACAACGCAGCTCTGATCCACCTCTGGTTGAATGTGAAGGTTTGTTGAGAGATGGGATCACTGTAGATCAGTCAGAGAAACGGGCACCAAACCTGCAGAAGATCATCAACAAAATGTCAATTCAAGTGTCTCCATTAAGGCACCGCACACAAGCTTGGTCAGACTCTGTAATAATCATGGCATCCAACTCCACAACGCCCTGAAAGTGGCCGCACAAGTAGATCGAGCGGTGAACAAGGTGTACGGTAAGCTGAGGAAGGAAAGTGCAGATGCTGGTTTACACTGAGGATAGACACAAAAAAGTGGGGTGACTCAGCGGGTCAGGCAGCATCTCTGGAGAGAAGGAATAGGTGATGTTTCGGGTCTGAAGAAGTGTCATTACCCAAAATGTCACCTATTCCTTGTCTCCAGAGATGCTGCCTGACCCGCTGAGTTACTCCAGCTATTTGTGTCTGTCACCGTATAGTATGCTTGCCTTCATAGGTCCAAGCATTAAGATAGAGTCATAGATACAGTGTGGGGTCCTTCGGCCCAAATTGCCCACACCGGCCAACAATGTCCCAGCTACACCAGTCCCACTTGCCTGCGCTTGGTCCATATCCCTCCAAACCCGTCCTATCCATGTACCTGTTTAACTGTTTCTTAAACGATGTGATAGTCCCAGCCTCAATTACCTCCTAAGGCAGCTTGTTCCATTCACCCACCACCCTTTGTGTGAAAAAGTTACCCCTCAGATTCTTATTAAATCTTTTCCACTTCTCCTTAAACCTGTGTCCCCTGCTCCTCGATTCCCCTACTCTGGGCAAGAGACTCTGTGCATCTGTCCGATCTATTCCTCGCATGATTTTGTACACCTCTATAAGATCTCCCCTCATCCTCCTGAGCTCCATGGAATAGAGACCCAGCCTACTCAACCTCTCCCTATAGCTCACACCCTCTAGTCCTGGCAACATCCTCGTAAATCTTTTCTGAACCCTTTCAAGCTTGACAATATCTTTCCTGTAACTTGGTGCCCAGACCTGAACACAATATTCTAAACGCGGTCTCACCAACGTCTTATACCACTGCAACATGACCTCCCAACTTCTATACTCAATACTCTGACTGATGAAGGCCAAAGTGCCAAAAGCCTTTTTGACCACCTTATCTACCTGCGACTCGACCTTCAAGGAACCATGCCCCTGCACTCCGAGATCCCTCTGCTCTACAAACACTACCCAGAGACCTACCATTTACTATGTATGTCCTGCCCTTGTTCGACGTCCCAAAATGCAACACCTCACACTGCTCTGTATTAAATTCCATTAACCATTCCTCTGCCCGTCTGGCCAATCGATCTCAATCCTGCTGCAATCTTTCACAACCATCTTCACTATCTGCAAAATCACTAACTTTTGTATCAGTCAGGGAGTTATGATACAGCTTTATCAGACTTTGGTTATTTGGAGTTAATTTGGAGTATCACATGTAGTTCAGGGCTCCCCATTGCTGTAAGGATGTGGAGGCTTTGTAAAGGGTGCAGAGGAGGTGCCTGGACTAGAGGGTATTAGCTACAGGAGATGTGCGGGGCATGTTTTTTTTACACAGAGGGCTGTGCGTGCCCGGACCTTGCTGCCGTGAGTGGTGGTTGAGCCACGATTGTGGCATTTGACAGACTTTTGGATGGGCCGATGGATATGCAGAGAATGGAGGCAGATAGGATTTGATCTTGGCATCGTGTTCTGCACAGATACCATGGGCTGAAGGGCCTGTTCCTGCGCTGTACTGTGTTACGTTCTATGTTCTATGTTCTAGTGAGGAAGGGTTGAGGAAGGACCTTTCTCGCCCTTACCTCCTGGTCCTGGTATCTCCAGCCTAAGTAGAAGGGCGCAATTCACGAAGAGCGCTGAGATATTCTTCGTTGCCACGATCAAACCGCAAGGCCCTTTCATAGCATTCAACAGCTTCAGAATTCTCCCCGACTTCTCGGTGAAGAAACCCCAGGATACTCAAGGCTCTGCTGTTGTACGGGTTCCTGCTAATTTGTCTTCCTGCAATCCTCTTCAAGTTAGTGTAACACCTTTCCCAATATTTCGTGCCGCGCCGGATTTTAAGGCCTTCCATAAAATGGTGGATGGCCTTTGATTCAGATTTGGTGTGATGCAGTTCATATAATCCAAGCTGTATCTCTAGTGCCTGCTTATTATCTGGAGTAACATCCTCTAAACTCTGGAGGTTGTTGTACATCTTCACCGCCCTGTCTGATTCACCATTCATTAAGCAGATATCGGCAAAATCCAGCTGTGCAAGAATAAACGATGGCTTCAGTTGAAATGCCGTTCCAAAATGGAGCTTGCAATGGCTGATCAACTCAGCCTTCACACCAGGGTCTCCACTGCCTTTATTTTTACGCAGAGCCATTAGCTTTTCCCTGTAACAGATACCCATTTGATGGTGCAAGAAGGAAGAGTGCGGAGTGAATTCTAAGGCTTTCTTCAACAGCCCTATCGCTTCATCAACATCTTGCTGTATTCTGTAAAACTTTGCTGCATAGCGGAGCACAAATGGAGAATCTGGGCTTGTCCGCAACGCTTCTTCAACCAATTCATTCGCTTCTGCCTGTTGCTGGAACTCTTGGAGCCTGAGGGCCAGCATCACCCTGGCCACAGATTCACCCGGATCGAGCTCCAGCACCCGTCTCAGCTGTCTCACCGACTGACTCACTTCAGGTCTTTTCAGGATCCCGTAAATCGATTCCAGACGGTACAGAGCGGTGGCGTAGCCCATGTTCCACTCCGTGTTGTCGGGATCTTCCTCCAGAGCCCTGGCGAAACATTCCTTCGCCTCCTCGTAGCACTGAGAGTGGGAGCTCAGCAAAGACCACCCCTTCTCCCCCCACACCTCGGGCACCATTGCCGTGACGTGCGGGCCCTGGGGGAGGGGGCCACACGTCACCTCCAGCTTGTCGAGGTAGGACTGGGCCTCGCTGAGTTGCCCCATGTGGTAATGCAACCAGGCCCGGTTGCCATGGGTGATGATGCTCCTCCTCTCAAATCCATCCCCATGGATCTCCCTCAGACGTCTCTCCGCCTCCTCTAAGTCACGGAGAGCTTCTTCGCAGTTGCCCTGCCGGTAGTTGATGTAAGCCAGCTGGTTGTGCGGCACGCCTTGGTGCTTCCCGCCGATGAGAATCGAATCCTGCAACTTCTGCTTCACATGGTCCAGGTCGACGTCGTCTATCTGTGGGCCCCACGTGAAGTGGCACTGAAGCTGGCCGAGCTTCACCAACAAGGACTCCCTCAGTGTGTCGCTGCAAGAGAGCACAAGGTGATCAATGGGACAACACACAAAAAGCTGGAGTAGCTCAGTGGTCAGACATAATCAAGGAAGACTCACACCCAGGTCACTCCCTCTTCTACCCTCACCCATCAGGCAAGAGGTACAGAATTGTGAAAACGTACACCTGCAGATTCAGGGACAGTTCCTTCCAAGCTGGTATCAGGCAATTGGTGCATACTGTAGCGAATTGTTTAACATACATTTGAATGCAACATTTATGCTTTACTTTGGAATAGGCATGAATAAGGTTAAGCTAAATTATATTCCACAGCAGAGCCAGGCTCTGATCAAGTTGTGCAGCACATGAATGACCTTAGTATATTCATGTATGGAAATGAGAATAATAATTCATGCTGTTATGAAAAAATATAGAGAAATAAAATAGAAGCAAGGCAAGAATTATCGGACTTCCATCACTGTTCTGGACAAATAAATTAATCAACCTTACTCTTTGACTATAGAAACAATACGAAATCAATGAAATGAAGAAATAGTCCAATGCCTTGAGGCTGCTCTTGTTCGCAGACGACACAAATATTTTGTGTTCTGGGAGAATTTAAAACAACTACTGGACAAAATACCAAAAGAAATGGGCAAACTGAAAACATGGTTTGACCGGAACAAAATATCATTAAATTTGAGCAAAACCAAAATAATGTTATTTGGTAATTGCAGAACAAATACACAAGCGAATATAAAGTTAAATGGGGTTTGAAATTGAACGAGTTCATGAAAATAAATTTCTTGGGATTATAATGGATGATAGAATCAGCTGGAAATCACACTTTAAATACGTACAATCCAAACTGTCAAAAAGCATTTCTGAATTACACAAAGTTAAGCAGGCTCTGGATCACAAATCACTCCGCATTCTCTACTGTTCACTAATCTTACCCTACTTAAATTACTGTGCAGAAGTCTGGGGCAATAACTATAAAAGTTTGCTACATTCATTAACTATTCTGCAAAAAAGAGCAATACGCATGATTCACAATGTCAGGTATCTGGATCTCACTAATTCATTATTCTTACAGTCAAAATTATTAAAATTAACAGATTTGGTTGCATTTAAAACAGCACAGATAATGTTTAGGGCCAAAAATAAAAACTTACCTGGAAATATGCAAAAATTATTCAATGAGCAAGTGGGGGGTTATAATTTAAGAAGAATATTTAATTTTAAGGTACAAAGAGTCCGCTCAACCAGAAAAACTTTTTGTATTTCGGTCTGTGGAGTGGGATTGTGGAACAGTTTGAATGTGGAGTTAAAGCAATGTCCAAACATGAACCAGTTCAAAATGACAAACAAAAAACATTTTTTCACAAGGTACAGGAATGAAGGGGAAGGTTGACAAACAGGGGTTAATGTTTATTATTTTTTTATTAATTTATTATTTATTTATATTTTTTGGTTACTTCATACATATTACTTGTATGCGTTTATCAGTTGTATGTATATATATGTCTGTATGCATCTCTAAAAATTGTCTGGGGTACGTCTATGGTTAAATTGTATCTCAAATGAATAATTAGCTATTGTAGATTATATATTGTATATTGTGTTACATATTACATTACTATTGATATATTATCATTATTGTTATTATTATTAGAAGCAATGTAATTAATAATGGTGATAATAATAATTATTAATTAATTAATTATTAAATATGGAAGAAGAGTTTAGGGAGAAGGGGTGAAATTAAATAAGTTATTCTTCTTCTCACTCCTTTTCGAGCTTGTAAAGAAAAAGTGTAGGACATTTAAATTTTGCTTTATACTTTTCATTGCTTTGCAAATATTGGCTGGAATGTCCAATTGTTTGACTATTTCAATTTTGTTGTTGTTATTTATTCCTATTTATGTCTTTACTTGCTCGGAACAAATAAATAAATAAATAAATAAATAAATAAATAAAATATATACGTAAAACATATATATGGAAACATGGCCCACCATGTCCACACTGACCAGCAATCTAGCACACACCAGTTCTATCCTACACGCCAGGGACAATAACCTACAAGCTTGCAATTCTTCCAGATGTGGGAGAAACTGGAATATCCGGAGAAAACCCATGTGGTCATAGGGAGAATGTGCAAATTCTGTACAGACAGCTCCCGTAGTCAGGATCAAATCTGGGTCTGTGGTGCTGTAAGGCAGCAACTCTACCGCTGCGCCACCGTGCCACCCCACTAAATTATTTTTTTTTGTAATATATTTATTATGGTGTCACGTAAATAAAGATGAACACATGATTCTGATTTCTGCGCTTAGTTGGATAACACACATCTCCAGTCACTGTGTTTTACATCCACATGGCTGGTTTTCAACCTCTTCAGTCTGAAGGTCTTGACCCGAAAAATCACCCATTCTTTATCTCCAGAGATGCTGCCTGTCCTGCTGAGTTACTCCAGCTTTTTGTGTCTATCTTCAGTTTAAACCAGCATCTGCAGTTCCTTCTTACACTCTTTGTTAAGAGAAACAGGTCCTATTCTCATAATATTATTCACCTCAACTAAGTATTTTCTTCACCTCCGTTGCAGTGAATACAATCCCAGTTATCAAATCTTTCTTCAAAATTAAAAAAAAATTCCAGCCCTGCCAACATCTTCATAAATCGCCCCTGGATCCTCTCCAGAGCAATTGCACCCTTTCTGTTATGTGTCATTGTCTAACAGCATGGAAACAGGCCCTTCATCCCAACATTGTTCATGCAGATCAAGATGCCCCATCTAAACTAGTCCCATTTATCCGCATTTCGCCCATATACCTTTAAACCTTGTGTGTGCCAGTGTGTGTGTCAGTGTGTGTTAGGTTGTGTGTGAGAGTGAAGCGGTGACAACACCCGGAGTGAGCGGAAATTCGGAGACTTGGCAACGTCCGGGGAGCCTTTCCTTTTTCCCCCCCCCCCCCCCTCTTCCCCTTGTCGCCTGGGAATGCAGGCCGGCCCAGGTGCTCTGTGTCCAGCTGGGGTCCGGGGGAGGTGAGGGTCAGTGACCCGGGGGTCGGGCATCGGAGCGGAGCCTTAGCCCGAGATTCATCCTCGCGGCTCCGGAGGTGACACTGACGCCCCCACTCACCCAGTCCGCTCCTGGCTCCGGGCCGGGGTTAAAACACCATGGGGTGTGGACGGAGTGGCCGACGGACACAGAGGCGCCGGAGGTGCGGGTGGGAGGCGTGAGCGGTGCCTCAGGGGTCCGTGCTGGGACAACCGCCGTGTCTCACCTATTACACCATCTGCACGGGAATGTGTAGTTTAGTTTGGACTCTAAACTAAACAACCCCTTCGCGGGCCGGTAGTTTGACACTCCTGCTTTAAACTGATGCCCTCTATGAATCACATATCTCGGGAAAAAGACTATGCATTCACCTTATATATTGCCCTCATGGTTTTTACTCACCTCTTTTCTGCTATATTTGGAATTTCCAGCACCTGCAGATTTTGGTTCCATGAATATCAAATGGAATCATTAGACTGCAGTTACATTACCATTTTAAATAGTGTGCGATGGCCTTAAGACAATCAAATTACTCGTTCTTTACGAGAAACCCACCGACAGAAAATTATTCTCATTGGTGAGTGTGGAGGAAATAGAAACATAGAGACATAGAAATTAGGTGCAGGAGTAGGCCATTCGGCCCTTCGAGCCTGCACCGCCATTCAATATCATCATGGCTGATCATACAACTCAGTATCCTGTACCTGCCTTCTCTCCATACCCCCTGATCCCCTTAGCCACAAGGGCCACATCTAACTCCCTCTTAAATATAGCCAATTAACTGGCTTCAACTACCCTTTGTGGCAGAGTTCCAGAGACTCACCACTCTCTGTGTGAAAAAAGACTTTTTTCTTGGGCGAATTGAATTGTTCGTGACTTTCTTTATTGATTATTTTTTAAATAATTTATATTTTTGACCGTGAGAAATTCTGTGATCAGCGTGAGAGCATGAGAATTTTGTGAGACGCGTAAGTCTCACGCTCAATGCTTGAGAGTTGGCAGCCCTGCTGTGTGGAGTTTGCACGTTCTCCCCATGACCTTTCTCCGAGATCTGTAAATTGTCCCTAGCGTGTGTAGGGTAGTGCTAGTGTATGGAGTGGTCGCTGGTTGGCGTGGAAGGTCTTGATTCCGCGCTGTATCTCTAAGCTAACCTAATTTAGAATTAATTGTAAGTTCATAAATCATAGAGCAGAATTAGGTCATTTGATAGAATGCGGCCATCGAATCTACTCCGCCATTCAATCATGTCTGATCTGTCTTTCCCCCTCAGTGTCCTGCCTTTTCCCCATAAACCCGCTAAACCTGTCCTGTCCAAATGTTATTAAACGTTGTGATAGTTCCTGCTTCTTTTACCTCCTCCGGCAGCTCGTTCCATGCACCCACCACCCTTTCTGTAAAAAAGGTGCCCCTCAGGGCCCTATTAAATTATCCCCCGCATGTCCTCTGGTTCTTGTTTCCCCTGCTCTGGGTAAAAGATTCTGTGCATTAATCCTATATATTCCTCTCATGATTTTGAACACCTCTATAAGATATTCCCTCATCCTCCTGAACTCCAAGGAATGAAGACCCAGCCTGCTCAACCTCTCCCTATAGCTCAAACCCTCGAGTTCTGGCAACATCCTGATAGATCTTCTCTGCACCCTTTCCAACTTGACAGCATCTTTCCTATAACACGAAGCCCAAAATTGAACACGATACTTTAAATATGGCCTGACCAATGTCTTATATAAGTGCAACATGACCTCTCAATTCTTAATGGGCGGCCTGGTGGCGCAGCGGTAGAGCTATTGCCTTTCAGCACCAGAGACCCGGGTTCGATCCTGACTACGGCTGCTTGTCTGTACGTTCTTCCCATGACCTGCGTGAGTTTCCTCCAAGATCTTCAGTTTCCTCGCACACCCCAAAGACTTTTAGGTTTGTAGGTTAATTGGCTTGTTATCAATGTAAATTGTCTCCGGTGTGTGCAGGATAGTGTTAATGTGCGGGGATCGTTTGTCAGGGCGGGAATCGATGAGCCGAAGGGCCTGTTTCCGCGCTGTATGTCTAAAGACTAAAAACTAAGCTTCTCTACTCATCCATCTAATGTCGGCGTCAGTGCCTGAGAAGGTCCTGATCTCCGATATCACTGTGCAAAGTGAAGATGTCCCTTACCTCATGCTGCTGTTCAAGATTCCGTCTTCCTTCCGAGAACTGACTGGAGCAGAGACAGTGCGGTGTTTTTATAGTCCACTGGCTGGGATGAGTTCAGATAATTCACTCCCTGAAAGTGGAAATGAAACGGAAAATGGAAACTGAAATAAACAAGTCAGGTAACAGTAAACAACAGGTCCGCAATAACCAACCCGACCTCCCGGTGGCTCAGCACTTCAACTCCCCCTCCCATTCCGTATCCGACCTCTCGGTCCTGGGCCTCCTCCATGGCCAGAGTGAGCAACACCGCAATTTGGAGGAACAGCACCTCATATTCCGCTTGGGGAGTCTGCATCCTCTGGGCTTGAACATTGAATTTTCTCAATTCTGTTAACCCTTGCTGTCTCCTCCCCTTCCCACCTCTCCCTCAGCCCTCGGGCCCTGGCATTCCCTTTATCTCTATCTCCCTCCCCCACCCTAGTCGCACTAGCTTCTCATTTTCACACCACAAACAGCTTACAATGGCTTGTTCCCTTTATCATCGATACTCTTTTGCATATCTTTCATTCATTGTTCTTTATCTCTCCACATCATCATCTACATCTCTTGTTTCCCTGATCCCTGACCAGTCTGAAGAAGGGTCTCGACCCGAAACGTCGCCTATCTCCTTTGCTCCTTAGATGCTGCTGCACCCGCTGAGTTTCTCCAGCCTTTTGTGTACCCTCGATTCTTCATTATCTGCAGTTCCTTCTTTAACAACAGTAAACAACAGGTAACTGTTTGGGGACATGTTTCCAGAGTGAATCCCCAGACACATGCATGGACTTTATTAAGTCGTTCAATCTCTCTTAGCACACATTACATGCATATGCTATATCATAACATCCCCCCTTTTTCCAAAAGAGAAAAAGTTACAGATGTAGAATATGCTCGCTTTTGTTTTCAAGGAAAATTACCTTTCCATTTAATTATCTAACTTTCGTAAACTTGGCTAACATACTTGTAACCTCATACACACCATCAAATCACAATGACAGTTTTATGATGTACCTTAAATATTGAGAGTCTTGAACAATTTGAAAAAATTGCTTCTTTATGGGCCTGTCCCACTTCGGCGATTTTTTAGGCGACTGCCAACGACTAGGCTGTCGCCACATGGTCGCCGGGGTGTCGCCTGTGTGGTCGTGAGTCGTCTCCTCAGTTGCCCAAAGAGTTGTAGCGTCACTCTGGTCGCCGCTGGATTTTCAACATGTTGAAACATTTTTGGCGACAGTTGGCGACACTGGGTTTGACACCAATGAGCGTAGCTTGACTTCTCCTGACGTGGGGGCTGTCGTGGGTTGTCGCCAGGTTAACGTATGTTGTCGCCAGGTGACGTAGGTTGTCGCCAGTGCTGACTTCGGTTTTCTTTTGATGTTAAAGTGATGATTCTTTAATGATTTTTTATAGACAATTTCAAATTTTATGTGATTATAATATTTTTGTATGCACTGTTGTATGTTCTTAACAGCCTTTTTTTGTTGGTAAAACTTTTGTTTGTTTCAGTATCAATAAAGGAAATGCTTGACATTTTGAATGCAAATTGATGTGTGAAGATATTATATTTCAGAGTAGTGTCTCATGGCATCACTTTTCAAATATTTAAAATTTCTTATATTTTGATCAATAAAACAAACACAAACACAAGCATTGCACTGCACTGAAAATTAAACTCTTTTGGGAGGACGTGGGTGGCCCTGAAAAGGGACTTGTGGTCTGTTGTGGGCTCTCTTCCTGGAGTGGTGGACTTCTGTTTGTGGTGTGGGCTGTTTGCTGCTGGTCTTCAGATCATGTCATTCTGCCCATGGTTCACTGCCTAGTTTCAGAGTTTGAAGTAAGTGCAGAGATGGTCTCTCCAGTCCTTGGCTCTCTTGTTGCCGGTGTTTCCTGGCAATCTCTCCAGTGCCACCATGGGTGCAGCCTGTCCTCCAGTTCTCCATGAGCCTGATGTCAGCAAGCATCTGAATCTGCTGGCGAGGATACCAAAGGCGTTTTCCACGACCCTCCTAGCCCTGGACCGCCCGTAGTTGGTGAGGGAGGGAGAGGGAGAGAGGGACGAAGAGGGGGAGAGTGGGCGGGAGGGAAAAGGGAATGGAGGAAGAGAGGGAGGGATGGAGGGAAGGAGGAAGGAGGAGAGGGAGAGTGTGAGGGAGAGAGAGCAGAAACTGAGACACATGAGAGCAGGTTGAAAAAAAACGAAGACAACAAAAACTGTTTAGAGGCAACTAACGCTACCTTGCATAACACTGTACAAGTGAGTAACAGAAGCAGGCAGGTACGGTGCAGTTACGGAGATCTGTTTTGCCTTGTTCTTCTTTGTGTTTGTTAATGTGCGCCCGCAAGAAAAAACAACAACAAATAGCACGCAGGAAGCATTTTTGAAAATTACAGGAAATACCATCAAATTACAGGAAATTTGGGATTCTATTTAAGGAATTTTTTTTTTGAGGCGTGGAAGCACTGGTCCATTGCCACGAACTTGTAATATGTGTAAACAAATGATGAGCACCGCTCACAAGCTAAAGAAAATGCTTTTTCCATGACCGTTTGATAAAGGTACCGACTAAGTGTGATTCAGAGGTGTCTCCCATCTCAAATCCATCCCTTTGGTTTTATTCCTAATCCCGAGACCCCAAAGAACAAATAAGGGGGGTACACAAAAGGCTGGAGAAACTCAGCGGGTGCAGCAGCATCTAAGGAGCGAAGGAGATAGGCGACGTTTCAGGTCGAGGCCCTTTCAGACTGGTCAGGATCAGGGAAACGAGAGATGTGACGGTGATGTGGAGAGATAACAGAACAATGAATGAAAGATATGCAAAAAAGTATCGATGATAAAGGGAACAAGCCATTGTAAGCTGTTTGTGGTGTGAAAATGAGAAGCTGGTGCGACTAGGGTGGGGGGGGAGGGAGATAGAGAGAGAGGGAATGCCAGGGACCCGAGGGCTGAGGAGAGGTGGGAAGGGGAGAGAGACAGCAAGGGTTAACAGAATTGAGAAAATTCAATGTTCAAGCCCAAAGGATGCAGACTCCCCAAGCGGAATATGAGGTGCTGTTCCTCCAACTTGCGGTGTTGCTCGGAGACTCGTTCCAAGTATCCGGGATTAGGGAGGCAAGTATATAATTCAGTGTGATGCGTTCGCTTATGTTCATGGCTGGTTTTAACAAGAAACTGTAAATACTGGCCTTTTAAAAAAAAAATTCTGTATGGCTTCCTTTTACCTCCAGTCTTGCAGGAGGACATCCAAGTTCATACTTTCAGTTTTTCCAGTTTCCAATTCTTTCACAATAAGTTAGGTGATACGTCAGAAGATCCTTCAGAGGGGTGAACCCTCGGAAAGTGCCTGGATCTGATGGTATTCCCGGGCGTGTTTTGAAAACCTGTGCAGACCAACTGACTGGAGTTTTTATGGACATTTTCAACCTCTCACGTCAGAGGTCCTAATGTTCCCACCTGCTTTAAAAAGGGCATCAATAATACCGATGCCCAAGAAGAGCAAGGTGACATGCCTCAATGACTATTGACCTGTGGCACAACATCTGTGGTGATGAAGTGCTTTGAGAGCTGATCATGGCGCAAATCAACTCCATACCTCGACAAAAACCTGGACCCACTGCAGTTCGCTTACCGCCACCACAGATCAATTGTGGATGCGATCTCACTGGCTCTCCACTCCGCTCTGGACCTCTTTGGACAAAAAAAACCTCATATGTCAGGCTGTTATTCATTGACTACAGCTCGGCATTTAATAATCCTTTCCAAATTGGTTACCAAGCTCTCAGAATCTGGGTCTCTGCACATCCTCTATTATTGGATCCTCGACTTCCTCATTCACAGACCACAGTCTGTCCGTATTGGTGGAAATGTGTCATCTTCGATAACAATCAGCTTGGGAGCACCTCAAGGCTGCGGTGTTCAGCCCTCCTGCTGTACTCACTCTATACTCATGACTGCGTAGCCCGACATAGTGCGAACTCCATCATCAAGTTCGCCGATCACATCCTTTATTGTGGGACGTATCACTGATGGGGATGAGTCAGTGTATAGAAGCGAGAACGATCGACAGACCAAATGGGTGCCAGTACAATAACCTGGCTCTCAACACCAGCAAAAGCCAAGGATCGATTGTGGACTTCGTAAGGGGTAGGATGGGGTCCCACATTCCATTTATATCAGGCATGGAAATTGCTATCAAAATATGGGGGGGGGGGGGGGAACTCTGAACCGGGGGGGACAGGGGGAACACAATTTCTTGGCAGCCGCGTTTCGCATGCGCACACTCATACACACACACACACACATGCGAGGCTTCGGAGGCTTCAGCCGTGGGGCCCTGTGAATGGTTATTTCAGCTCAATTCAGCGCTAAATACAGCTCAAACTGCCTGTCTGGCCGTGTTAACCTACAGCCCTGCCTGGACTGACAGGACACCAGTCCGGAGCCATGGAGCTTGCGCTACTTCTCCATGCTGCCTGTTAGCCTGGGCCATATTTACCGTAAGTCCAGGCAGGGCTGTAGGTTAACCTGGCGGACAGGCAGAGTTGAGCTAGATTTAGCGCCTTATTCTCTGCGCTGGCAGTGGGCCTGTGGACACCGCTCTCGTCTGACTCCCGATGTCTCTGGCCACCCCTGGGCGTGGGGACGGGGGGCACTCGGTGGTGACGGGGATGGTCAGTGTCGGTTCGGAGGAGGAGCGCGATTGCAGCGCCGGAGACCCAGGATTGATCCTGGCTGCAGATGAGGCGCAGGTCTGTTTCCAGGGCTGCCAAAAGTGTTTTTTACTTGTGACCTATGACTGGGCAAGTCTCCTCCTCCAATCACCACGCTCTATCCTCAGACCAACACCCCCGTACTTTCCCTGCCTCCTGACCGACATCTCCCTCCTCCAATCATCGCACTGAATCACATGTTCCGCCCCTTACTACTGCCTGCTGACCTACGGCTCTCTCAATCCAATCGCCGCTCGCGGAAAAGTGGAGATTTCATTTCACCGGGTTTTTTAAAATCCGGATTACAAAAAAAATGGTTGTGGGACCGTCCCTACTCTCAAAATAGGGGGGGGGGGGGGGAAACGTGTCCACTCTGCCCCTCCCCCCCTGGGATTTCCACCCCTGTATCAAAGGGTCGATGGCGGAAAGGGTCAAGAACTTCAATTCCTGGCGTGCATATTTCCGAATATCTCTCCTGATCTCGGCTGGGTCCCAGAACACTGAATGCAATTATAAAGAAAGCACATCAGCACCTCCTTCTGATCCTGAAGATTACTGAGAGTCGGTGTGTCAAGGAGGACTCTCTCAAACTTCTACAGGTGTTCTCAGATAGAGAGATGCTGGGACCGGGTTGCATCGTGGCTTGGTACGGAAACCTGAGCGTCAGGAGCGGAAAAGGCTGCAAAAAAGTCGTAAACACTGCCAGTCCATCATCGGTTTCTGACCTCCCTTTCCATCGAGGGGATCTATCGCAGTGGCTGCCTCAAATAAAAGGATCCACCACGGGCATCAAGGACCACACCACCTGGCCACACACTCATCTCTCCGCTGCCATCGGGTAGAAGTACAGGAGCCTGAAATCTGCAACATCCAGGTTCAGGAACAATCTTCTTCCCCACAGCCATCAGACTATTAAAACACAACTTCAAACAAACTATGAATCTATAACAACCTATGCACATTATCTGTTACTGATGTGTGTATATATATATATTCTATGGTATATGGACGCACATGATCTGATCTATATTTATGACTACAATATCCTGTTGTGCTTCAGGCAATGCAAGAATTTCATTGTCCTAATCTGGGACAACATGACAATGAAAACTCTCTCTTGACTTGACCCTGACTTGTATCCAACGAGGATATTTTCGACCTTCACTGTAGGTACGGGTAGTCGTAGTACTGGGAATGGCTCCTTCCACCCTTCTCCCAATTTCCTCCGATCCCAATTTCTTATCAGTTCGTGATTCTGGTTGTAAGGATTCGCGTTATGGTCAGTGATATTTGTTCTGCGTTTCTCTGGTTCAGTTGTTTGTCTGTGAGACTGCAGATTCGGGTCAATTCGGGCGTGCATAAGTATTTAATTTCATGACTATGGTCTGTCAGGTCTCAGTCAACAACTTTTACTTATACTCTTTGGACTATTTACAAGGGATCACGTGTCTAAGAAGGGTATTCAGTTGCTCTGAAGGACCGGACTTGTCTCGGTTAAGTTTGATGTGTTGTTTAACATCGCTTGGAAGCAACTGCTCGAGCTTCGAGTGTGGTCGTGATGGGTCTTCCATCGCCTCTCCTTTTACCATTCACGAAGATGTCGCTGCAACGCTGATCACTCCTGGTAGCCCTTCGAGCACTGATGTAATTCTGCGCTCTAAGATTTCAGCGATACGTGCTCTGAATGGAGCGTCGAGATTGCAAGATGTCCTCAATAACTGGAGGTATTTTAACACTTTGTTAGCGGTCGTGGATCGATGCAAATACACGGAGATCGCCATTCTTGTTCTCTGCAAAACCACGAGCTGGCTGACCCACGCGTCGGGTCGTGAATGGTGCGATCCCGTAATGCTCCTACCATACGTTCTATTCTCCGTTCTTCACCTTTGCTTTTATCACACGAGGTAAATGGTGGTGCGGTGAGACTGTGGGTTCCACTTCCTCATCAATCGCAGGTGTGCTTCACCAGGCGCTCTCTAGTTTACGTCGAACACCTTCTGCCCATAGCGTTCTTTCAGCTTACACGCTTTCTCTTTACCACAGTCGACGTGTGTGTGTACACTGTGGAAGCTGTCGTCATTTACAGTGATCATATCTTTCGCCGACTAGGCTTTGTTCCTAGCAGTGGTTGTGAGCCATCATGGCACAATGATCTCCCACAGAATATTTGCGGTTAGACTTGGGGTCGAGGCAGCTTGAACCCGACAAAACTCCGTCTGTTTCCATTGTATTTATTCCACTCATGAGCTTCTTGACATAGGGGGGGGCCAGGTGTGGGTCTACGCCTGTTGTAATATCTGTTGTGGACAAGATGTTCAGGCTCGCTCCGCTGTCCACTTGGAAGTCGACCTGCTTCCATTGACTATCATCGGATGTGTGGAAATCATTCTAGGCCGCAACTGTGTTATTGTGAGGTGATATATCGATGTACTTCTATGCTCGTGCACTTCCGGCATGGTCGTCACTTTGTGCACTTTCTCTTTCTGCACACTTTGGAAAGTGGTTGTGACTGCCACATGCCTACACGTTCTGTCGTAGGCTGGGACATTGTTGTTTGTCATTTCATGCTCTTAGCCACATGAATCTCAGGCTAAGGCTCGCCTAAATGCCCGACCCCAGGGTCATGACCCTCACCTCCTCGGACCCAGCTGGACAACTGAGCGCTGGGCCGGCCCAATTCTGGTGGGCGGGGGGGGGGGGAGGGAGGGAAAGAGGGACGTCGCTCTTTCCGAATTTTGCTCACCGGGTGTTGTCGCGCGCTTCACATACAACACCCTTACACACACCCTGGCACACACACCTACAGAGTCTCTTCACAACCCTCACACATGCAGAACACACCCTCACACATGCACCCTACACACATCCTCATCACATTAGCACAACACAATCTCACACACATTCTCACAAACATACACAATCTCACACTCTCACACACAACCCTCACAATTCACTCTCTCACACATTGGACATACACTTCTCACCCACATGACACCCTCCACACCACACTCTTCACACACTGCCACATCCTCACACACTCTCCACACACACTGGACACATCCTCACACACACTCCACACCATCCTATACACCCCCCCCCCAAACCAACCCCTTTTTTTTTCTTTCAAAACACACTGACGCACTCGATCCACACCTCAAACATTCACCCTCGCAACCCTCACACACACTTGCACGCTCTTACACACACTCTCACACACCACTGATACACACTCATCATACTGACACACATTATCACCACCTTACACAACTTCACCAAAAACTGAAACACACTCACACACACTGACACACACCCTCACACCCTCACACACACTGCACACCCTACGCACACTCTCACACACACTGCACATCCTCACACACACTCTAACATTGAAACACACACCCTCACACTCACTCACACACACTGACACACACACTTCACTACACTCTCACACATCTCTCCACACACCTCACCAACACTGTTGCACATCACCATCCCTCCTTCATAAAAAACTAGAGGCTAACTTCATCTAACGTTGGGATGAAGGGCTGTTTCCATGCTGTAAGGACTATGACACATTGTAGAATGGGTGTTGTAATCTGCTCTGGGAGAGGATCAGGGGCGATTTATTGAAGCTGGTTGGCAGGCCCAGGATTTTTTGCTTCATGAGAAAGATTTGATAAACTGGGATTGTATTCCCTGCGCAAGGAGGTGAAGAAAAAGACTTAGTTGAAATGAATATATTATGCAAAATATGACTGTTTCTTTAAACAAGTGTGTCGGAAGGAACTGGCAGATGTGGTTTAAACTGAAGATAGGACCATAAAGCTGGATTAAACTCAGCGGGACGGCAAGCATCTCTGGAGGGTAAAGATTGGTGATGTTTCGGAGTCGATTACCTTCAGATGAAGATGGATTGAAAACAGCATATAGATGTACAACACAATGATGGAGATGTGTGTTATCCAACTAAGGGCAGAAACTGAAATCAGAATCATGTGTTATCTTTATTGACGTGACACATAATCATATATTACAGGAAAAATAATTTATGGGGTGGCACGGTGCGCAGCGTTGAGTTCAGACTTCCCGCCCCCCAGCCCCGGTTTTGATCCTGATCCGGGTGCTGTCTGTCAGAATTAGACATTCTCCTCCGATACGAACACAACATTTTATTCACGTTATAAACCCCTTAATCTCCCCCTCTTCATATAAGGTTTTACGTTTCCATTTACATTCCATATTCCATGCGTAGAAGTCAATTCCCAATGAATAATACATTATCATATTTCCGATATTCAATTATACCCCAATCCCACCTTAACCTAAACCATAATACAAACCTAACATTTCTATCACCACACACATCACTCCACTATTCACAACCCCCCCTCACCTAACAATACTCCTAACATTCCTTCATAATTCCACAT